>QRFJ01000249.1:716097-907648 GCA_006176705.1 Cocos nucifera
CACCTTATCTAGATTAGGTGGTGGGCGCCCAGATAATACTCCCCAAATGAATTTGAATTAATTTGAACTCTTTGACTTGTTCAAATAGAGTTCAAATTGAAACAAACTTCAAACTCCCTAACTTCCTCATCCTTATCACAAGTAGGCGCACATTAGGAGGGAACAGGGCATGCGCTCCTGGGATTCTCTCTCCAAGAATAAGTAGCACACACCTCAAAGAGAAAAATATGGGGTGTGCGCTCCCTTCTTTTTGCACAAAACCAAGTCAACATAAGGGGAGGTGCCAACACTTGGTGCCCCCTCATGCTTATCCATTTAAGACATTAGGACAAAGTCCTAATCAAATTAGGACAAGCCTAAAGAAAGGTTTTGGATAAGCTAAGTGAAGGAAAATCCTGATTTTTCGGTCCAGGTTCATTCAGATCTAATTAGATCAAGAGATATATTTCAAAATTTTTTTTTTTGATCTATATCAGATCTGGGATGTTTCAGATTTGATTCTTATTATTTTAATAAATAAAATAAAGTAAGAATAAATTAAATCAAATTTAATTTACTTGATTTGGGTAATCCAATTACCCGTTGATGATCCTGTATGCAACGGAAGATTCTGGATCTAGCCACGCAAGCGCCTGGCCTCTACCGGTATCCACTCGGGCTAGATCTGGAGATCCTCTTCTTCTCTATCACGTCTCTAAAAATCAGATCTGGATTTGATCTGAAGGATCTTCAAAACTCCTTTTGAAGATCAGCAGTCATCCTTTGCAGCAGTGCAGCCTTCTTGCTTTTGATCTCCTTTCTTTGATCTGGATCGCACCAACTAAGCTCCAAAACTATTTTGGACGTAGAAAGGAGAGGGAGAAGAAGCTTTGGCATGGAGGAGGAGAGGAGAAAAGGCCTTGGGCATGGGGAATTCTGATTCACATCTTCTAATGTAATTTGAGTTGGGCACAGGGTCTTATTTATAGACTAATTGTGATCCAACTCCTCTTCTTCCCAACCAATCACAATCTTTTGTGAAATCAGATCTAAATCTGATTGGTGGGAATAGAGTCCCCTGGATTCCTCCTTAGAGGGCGCCTAAGATCAGTCAAACTGGATTCTTAGAAGAACTCTAATTGGAATCCAAAAGGGAGGTGGAGTCCTTGTCCAACAAGGACTCCAGGGCACCTCCAACTTGGGCGCATGCCTAGGGTGGCGTGCGCCCTCCTCCTTGCCAGGTTTTGGCAAGGGGACAGGCCCCCACCAGCTCTCCACTAGGTGCATGACATGTGGTCAAAAGTCAAAGTGTTAATGGTCAACGTTTGACCAGTCAAAGGTAGACTTTTGACCAAAGTCAAAGAATAAGAAATGGCAGGTGACCAAAAATGGCAGATAATGTCTTACAAAATAAGACAACATTTTCTGACTTGGACAACCTCCAGTCAGACCATATGAAGGCCTCTGATTGAGCACAAACTCCTTTGGCTCAGTAGGACAACTTATTTATGATAGTAAAAGAAGAACGTTAGGTTCAATCGAGTGCTAGCACGATTTTCTTGAACCTAATTGAATCTCATTCAGATCAATTGAACTGGATCAGTTCAATTGATGATCACCAGATTCAAACCCTTGTTTGTGTGACCCAGTTAGGATTCAGTTCTATATGGATAATGGGATATGTCATGATCTCTATCATCGACATCATTGAAACTCCTTTCGATGGATCAGAACTCTTCTGATTCGAACAGCTAGAATGATCGATCATCTAAATCATTCTAATTGCTCCCAAAATCCACCAGTGACACCTAGCAGTATATGGTGGCAACCCATCAGAGCTGAATGCGAACCTCTTGGTGCAGCTACCTGTGTGATTCAGTTCTTCTATCTTGAGCCTCCGATCAGATTAGGGTTAAGGTAAACTCGTCAAACCCTAGTCTCTGTCATATGATGTAATCATTCGATTCGAGTCCGATGTGAAAATCTAAATAGAAACTCTTTCTATTATTTCACTCTGCCATGGCCATGGACTTCTTGGACTTGATTCTCATGATCATCATAGGGCTGCTCCTCTACCACTGAGGTAGATAGATTCCATCTTGATGCAATCCAGTTCCTACAATGAACATGTTATAGCCAACATACACCTCAGGATTCCATATGGCTAGGAGATCGAGTAATGGTGTAGTCAAACTATAACACCCTCAAGGTGAACTATCGATGCACCTCAGGTCAAAGAACCAGACACACTACTGCAGCATCGAGTCAGTCATTGACGAGAAGGTAGACTCCCTAATGACTACTCGAGGTGGTCACGCTCAGTGCCCTCGTTCTCTAACGAGTACCTATACTCTCGCTCTAGTGTCTCCACACCGTAGACTCAAGACTCATCTACTAAAGAGAAGCGATTGTACACCAACCTTCCGGATCAATCACCATCCTCGTGATGATCCTATGGTCGGAAGCATTTTATGAGTTAATAATGATTATTCATGTCTTAAATTTTCAACTCTTGAAAATATGAATTATCATTACCATTAACTCAAAAGATGTATCACAGACACTAAATACACATATGTGATAGAAAATAATCCATTTTATTGATTTTAGTCAAAATTACAATTTTGCCCCTAGAAGTGTATTACAAGTGTCAGCCAATTCTGGCTTCTAGGGCACATATATCTAACAATCTTCACTTATCCTAAAGCCAATTGGCTACAAGTCTAAGTTCCATCTTCTCAAGGTGGGCTTCAAACTTCTGCTGGCCCAACGGACTTTGTAAGTGGGTCTGCCACATTATCTGCGGAGTCGACTCTCTTGATCTCGACGTAACCCTTTTCGAGGTAATCATGGATGAGGTGGTATCACCATTTGCTTGAAACTCTTCCAGCTGACAGCTCCACCATTGCACACAAATAGACTCCCAGATGTCGACTTTCGATCATCTATATCGGACATGAAATCCGAGTCTGTGTATCCCTGGACTTGGAGTTCTCCATTACCAAAGACCAACATTATATCCTTAGTTCTTCTCAAGTACTTAAGGATACATTTCACAGAAGTCCTAGTGTTCTTCACCTGGATTTGACTGATATCTGCTTGTGACACTCACAGCATGGGCTATATCAGGTCGTGTACATAGCATGGCATACATGAGGCTCCATATTGTAGAAGCATAAGGGATCTTGCTCATGCGTTCTATTTCCTCAGGTGTGCTGGGGCACATCTTCTTGGAAAGATGAATACCATGTCTGAAGGGTATTAATCCCCTCTTAGAGTTTTCCATACTAAACCTCTTTAGTACTTCCTCTATGTACATCTTCTATGAAAGTCCTAGCATCCTATTCGGTCTATCCCTATAGACCTTAATTCCTAGAATAAAGGATGCTTCACCTAGGTCTTTCATGGAGAATTCCTTGGACAACCACATTTTGACTGTTGTCAACATGGGAATATCATTCCCAATAAGGAGGATGTCATCCACGTACAATACGAGGAAGACAACAGCGCTCCCACTGACCCTTTTTGAAAACACATGGTTCCTCTTCATTTTTGATGAAACCAAACTTTTTGATCACATCATTGAAACGAGTGTTCCAGCTCCGAGATGCTTGCTTAAGTCCATATATGGACCTTTGCAGCTTGCAAACCTTGTGATCAGTATCACTGGATGTGAAACCTAGTGGCTGTTTCCATATAGATATCTTCCTCAAGATATCCATTTAGGAATGCCGTTTTCACGTCCATTTGCCATATTTCATAATCGAAATAGGCTGCAACAGCAAGCAATGTGCGGATGGATTTTAGCATAGCTACTGGGAAAAGGTATCCTGATAGTCAATGCCTTCGCGTTGACTATAACCTTTTGCCACTAGTCTAGCCTTGAATGTCTCCACATTTCCATCTGCACCAATCTTTCTCTTGAAGATCCATTTACATCCAATAGGTACTATACCTTCTGGTGGATCTACCAAGGTCCAGACTTGGTTTGAGTGCATCGAGTCAATTTCTGACTGCATTGCCTCTAGCCATTTCTCGAAGTCGATATCTGATATCGCCTCGTTGTAGGTTTTGGGATCATCACCATGAGCACCATTACCTATGAGGAACATTTCCTCTACATCCTCTGAAATAATACCTAAGTATCTTTCAGGAGGACGGGAAACTCTTTCCGATCTACGAGGTGGAGGAGGTAGTGTTCTTATTGGCTCAACCTGATTTGGTTCCACTTGGTCCTTAGCTCGTTCTGTACTTGTGAGACTTTCTCATCAAGCTTGATCTATTTTCCAATGCCGCTATCTTGAATAAACTATTTTTCAAGAAAGATGGCATGTCGACTCACAATCACATTGTGGTCTTCTGGAATGTAGAAATAGTATCCTAATGACTCTTTAGGATATCCTATGAATCGAGCTCTAAAGGACCTAAACTCTAACTTGTCCACTTGTTGTCTTTTGACATGAGCCTGGACAACCCCAAATTCTGAGATGACTCAGACTTGGTTTCTTACCGTGCCATATCTCATACGGTGTGGTAGGAACGGTTTTAGAGGGAACCCTATTCAGTAGATAAATTGAAGTTAACAATGAAGTGTCCCCAAAGAAAATCAGGGAGGTCTGTGAAGCTCATCATGGATCGAACCATATCCAATAGAGTCCGATTTCTCCGTTCTGAAACTCCGTTGAGTTGAGGTGTTCCTGGTGGAGTCCATTGAGAGACTATGCCATTTTTCTTTAGATAGTCTAGGAATTCCCGGCTAAGGTATTCACCTCCTCGATCTGATCGAAGAACCTTAATGGGTTTTTCAGTTTATTTTTCTACTTCATGTCTGAATTCTTTGAACTTTTCAAAAGCTTCAGACTTGTGTCTCATAAGATACACATACCCATACCTAGATAGATCATCGGTAAAGGTAATGAAGTAGACAAAATTGCCTCTAGCCGGCACATCAAATGGGCCACACACATCAGTATGTACTAGGGCAAGGAGATCTGTGGCCCTCTCCCCATGTCCAACAAAAGGGAGTTTAGTCATTTTGCCTTGAAGACAAGATTCACAAGTTGGATATGACTCGAAAGTCAATGGACTCAATAGCCCATTTTTCTCCAATTTGTTGATCCTATCTTCTGCTATATGACCTAATCTCAGGTGCCATAGATATCTATCATTTGGACTATCCCTAGGTCGTTTGGCATTTACGTTTTGCTCGATAGTTAGAATAGGTACATCAATATGTAGCTGATAAAGACCATTAATAAGAAAACCATTTGCAATTTTATTTCTTTCATAAAGAATGTTACAATGGTCCTTAAAGAAGGTGATCACATAACCTTCTTGTGCTAAGCATGAAACAGAAATCAAATTTCTGCTAGCTGCAGGCACAAAATAACAGTCTTTCAAAACTAAGTCTAAACCAGATGGTAATCGAAGAGGGTATGTTCCCATGGCTACTGCAGCAACTCTTGCTCCATTACCGACACGTAGGATCATGTCTCCATCCCTCAGCCTCCTGCTATCCTCAAGACCCCGCATAGAAGTGCACAGATGAGCACTAGAACCAGAGTCAAGCATCCAACTGGATGCAGAAGAAACCATAAGGTTAGACTCAATAACGAGCATACCTCCAGAAGGACCTTCCTTTCTTGTTCTTCAGGGTGGCCAGGTAAGTAGGGACAGTTCCGCTTCCAATGGCCGTCGCGTCTTTAGGAGAACTCTAATTGAATCCAAAAGAGAGGTGGATCCTTGTCCAACAAGACTCCAAGACTCCTCCAATCTGGTGCACGCCACTCTTGGCGTGCGCCCTCCTCTGCGGGTTTCTAGCAGGGGACAGGCCCCACCAGCTCTCCAATAGGTGCATGATATGTGGTCAAAAGTCAAAGTGTCAATGGTCAACATTTGACCAGTCAAAGGTAGACTTTTGACCAAAGTCAAAGAATAAGAAATGGCAGGTGACCAAAAATGCAGGTTGTCTTACAAAAAAACAACTTTCTGACTTGGAACCTCCAGTCAGACCATATGAAGGCCTCTGTTTGAGCACAAAATCATTTGGCTCAGAAGGACAACTTATTTATGATAGCAAAAGAAGAACGTTAGGTTCAATCGAGTACTAGCACGATTTCCTTGAACCTAATTGAATCTCATTCAGATCAATTGAAAATAGATCAGTTCAATTGATGATCACCAGATTCAAACCCTTGTTTGTGTGACCCAGTTATTCAGTTCTATATGGTAATGGGATATTCATGATCTCCATCATCGACTCATCTGAAACTCCTTTCGATGGATCAGAACTCTTCTGATTCGAACACTAGAATGATCGATCATCTAAATCATTCTAATTGCTCCCAAAATCCACCAGTGATACCTAGCAGTATATGGTGGCAACCCATTAGAGCTGAAGTGAACTCTTGGTGCAGCTATCCTGTGTGATTAAGTTCTTCTATCTTGAGCCTCGATCAGATTAGGGTTAAGGTAAACTCGTCAACCCTAGTCTCTGTCATATGATGTAATCATTCGATTCGAGTCCAATGTGAAAATCTAAGTAGAAACTCTTTCTATTATTTCACTCTACCATGGCCATGGATTTCTGGACTTGACTCTCATGATCATCATAGGGCTGCTCCTCTACCACCGAGGTAGATAGATTCCATCTTGATGCCATCCAGTTCCTACAATGAACATGTCATAGCCAACATACACCTCAGGGTTCCATATGGCTAGGAGACCGAGTAATGGTGTAGTCAAACTATAACACCCTCAAGGTGAACTGCCGATGCACCTCAGGTCAAAGAACCAGACACACTACTGCAGCATCGAGTCAGTCATTGACGAGAAGGTAGACTCCCTAATGACTACTCGAGGTGGTCACGCTCAGTGCCCTCGTTCTCTAACGAGTACCTGTACTCTCGCTCGATGTCTCCACACCGTAGACTCAAGACTCATCTACTAAACAGAAGCGATTGTACATCAACCTTCCGGATCAATCACCATCCTCGTAATGATCCTATGGTCGGGAGCAATTTATGAGTTAATAATGATTATTCATATCTTAAATTTTCAACTTTGAAATATGAATTATCTTGCCATTAACTCAAAGATGTATCACAGACACTAAATACACATATGTGATAGAAAATAACCTTTATTGATTTTAGTCAAAATATATAATTTTTCCCCTAGAAGTGTATTACAAGTGTCAGCCAATTCTGACTTCTAAGGCACATATATCTAACAATCTCCCACTTGTCCTAAAGCCAATTGGCTACAAGTCTAAGTTCTATCTTCTCAAGGTGGGCTTTGATCTTCTGCTGGCCCAACGGCTTTGTAAGTGGGTCTGCCACATTATCTGCGGAGTTGACTCTCTTGATCTCGACATAACCCTTTTCAGGTAATCGCGTGATGAGGTGGTATCGCCGCTCAATATGCTTGGATTTTTGGTGAGACCTTGCTCCTTAGCAAGGGCTATGGTGCATTGTTGTCGCAGTATAGAGGAATGGCATCTGATGCATTACTCCCGATTTCTGCAGCAAACTTTGTACCAGAATGCTCCTTTGCAGCGCTCTGATGCAGCGAATTATTTCTGCTTCCATGGGAATCTGCTATCACCGTTTGCTTGAACTCTTTCAGCTGACAGCTCACCATTGCATACAAACAGATTCCAGATGTCGACTTTCAATCATCTATATCGACATGAAATCCAAGTCTGTGTATCCTAGACTTGTTAGTTCTCCGTTACCAAAGACCAGCATCATATCCTTAGTTCTCATCAAGTACTTAAGTACATTTCACGAAGTCCAGTATTCTTCATCTGGATTTGACTGATATCTGCTTGTGACACTACAGCATGGCGTATATCAGGTCGTGTACATAGCATGGCTACATGAGGCTCCTTGTTGCAGAAGATAAGGGATCTTGCTCATGCGTTCCATTTCCTCAAGTGTGCTAGGGCACATCTTCTTGGAAATAATCTAATCATGATCTGTAACTGCAAACATAGCTCTGATACCAGTTGAAGAAATCTCTATTCTTAGACTGTAGGATCGATCTGATCTGATCTGAAATAAAATTTAAAAAAAAATTCTATGATCTAATCAAATTTGAGAACTGTCAGATCTAATCGGATCATTGAATTTTTTTTTTTAAAAAAAAAATATTTTAGATCTGATCAGATCAGATCGATCCTACGATCTAGGAATAGAGATTTCTTCACTAGCCATGCATGTACCTGGCCTCTATTGGTATCCACTCGGATCAGATATAGATGTCTTATCCTTGCATGATCTAAATTCAATGAATCAAATCTAGATCTCCTTCTATTGCCTTCGATCAGATTGTCGGCATCGCCTCAATCGACATATAGTCTATCTTCTTCTTCTTCTTCTTATGCGGACAGCACTTTGAAGCCGCAATCAACCCAACACTTGGGCGTAGGAGAGAGAGAGGGAGAGAGGATCTAGAGAAGAGAGGAGGCATGGAGAGATTGTGGCAAGGATTCACAGTGGATAGATAAGATGGCCAAACCCTTTGGCCTAGTCTTCTATTTGTAGAAAAAATTGGAGACCTAGGGTCTTAGGGCTTTTAGATTTTGATTGGATCAAAGTTCTAAAAGTAAAAGGACTCCTCATCTTAATATGGCATCCTATATGATTTTTTGTATTATTTTGTTGCATAAAATGCTTCTAGCACATGCCACCTTATCCAGATAAAATGGTGGGAGCCCAGATAATACTCCCCAAATGAGTTTGAATTAATTTTAACTCATTTGACTTGTGCAGATAGAGTTCAAATTGAAACAAACTCCAAACTCCCTCCTTATCACAAGTGGGCACATGCCAGGAAAAATGGCATGCACCCCTAGGATTCTCTCTCTAGGAATAAGTAGTGCACGCCCCAAGGAGAAAAATATAGGGTGTGCGCTCCCTTCTTTTTGTGCAAGACCAAGTCAACATGAGGGGAGGCGCGTGCTCCCCCTCATGCTTATCCATTTAAGACATTAGGATAAAGTCCTAATCAAATTAGGACAAGCCTAAAGGAAGGTTTTAAACAAGCCAAATCTAATTTAACTGGGTCCAAACCAATCAGAAAATTCAATGTAGGAGAAAGTTAGGTCAAATCGTGTGCTAGCATAATTTTTTTGAATCTAATTAGATCAAATCCAAATCAATCAGACTGAGTTAGTCCAACTGAAAATATTCAGATCCAACTCTTATTTGTATGACCTCATAGGTTTAATTCTATATGATAATGGAACATGTCGTAATTTTCATCATCAACATTATCAAGATATCTTTTGATGGATCAAAATACTTTCTGATTCACCCAATTAAAATTATCAATCATCAAGATAATTCTAATTGATCCTATAATCTACCAATGATACATAGTAGTATGTGGTGGCAATCCATCAGAACTAAATAAGAACATCTTGGTGCAATTATCATATGATTTGATTCTTCTATCGTAAGTCCTAACAGGATCTAGGTTAAAGTTTACTCGTCAAACCCAATGCCTATAATATGATTGAATTATTCGATTCGAGTTTGATGTGAAACTCCAATATAAACTTCTTTCTATTATTTCACATTGTCATGACCATGGACTTTAGGACTCAATCTCATGATCATCATAGGACTACTCCTCTACCTTGGTTGATAGATCACATCTTGGTGCGATTCAATTTCTATAATGAATATGTTGAAGGAAAATCCTGATTTTTCGGACCAGGTTCGTTCAGATCTGATCAGATCAAGAGATATATTTCAAAAATTTTTCTCTTGATCCCAATCAGATCTTGATGTGTTTCAGATCTGATTCTTATTATTTTAATAAATAAAATAAAATAAGGATAAATTAAATCAAATTTAATTTACCTGATTTGGGTAATCCTATTACCCTGTTGATGATCCTGTTTGCAGCGGAAGGTTCTGGATCTAGCCACGCAAGCGCCTGGCCTCTACCGGTATCCACTCGAGCTGGATCTGGAGATCCTCTTCTTCTCTATCACACCTCCAAAAATCAGATCTGGATCTGATCTGGAGGATCTTCAAAACTCTTTTGAAGATCAGCAGTCGTCCTTTTGCAGCAGTGCAGCCTTCTTACTTTTGATCGCCTTTCTTTGATCTGGATCGCACCAACCAAGGTCCAAAACTCTTTTGGACGTGGAGAGGAGAAGGAGAAGAAGCTTTGGCATGGAGGAGGAGGGGAGAGGCAGCCTTGGGGCATGGGGTTTTCAATTCTCAATTGAATCACAAACTGAGTTGGGCGCAGGGTCCTTTTTATAGACTAAGCGTGATCCAACTCCTCTTCCTCCCAACCAATCACAACCCTTTGTGAAATCAGATCTAAATCTGATTGGTGGGAATAGAGACCCCTGGATTCCTACTTAGAGGGCGCCTAAGACCAGTCAAAGTTGGTTTTAGGGAGAACTCTAATTGGAATCCAAAAGAGAGGTGGAGTCCTTGTCCAACAAGGACTCCAAGACTCCTCCAATCTTGGGTGCACGCCACTCTTGGCGTGCGCCCTCCTCCTTGCCAGGTTCTAGCAGGGGACAGGCCCCCACCAGCTCTCCAATAGGTGCATGACATGTGGTCAAAAGTCAAAGTGTCAATGGTCAACATTTGACCAGTCAAAGGTAGACTTTTGACCAAAGTCAAAGAATAAGAAATGGTAGGTGACCAAAAATGGCAGGTAGTGTCTTACAAATAAGACAACCTTTTCTGACTTGGACAACCTCCAGTCAGACCATATGAAGGCCTCTGTTTGAGCACAAACTCCTTTGGCTCAGACAGGACAACTTATTTATGATAGCAAAAGAAGAACGTTAGGTTCAATCGAGTGCTAGCACGATTTCCTTGAACCTAATTGAATCTCATTCAGATCAATTGAACTAGATCAGTTCAATTGATGATCACCAGATTCAAACCCTTGTTTGTGTGACCCAGTTAGGTTCAGTTCTATATGGTAATGGGATATGTCATGATCTCTATCATCGACATCATCGAAACTCCTTTCGATGGATCAGAACTCTTCTGATTCGAACAGCTAGAATGATCGATCATCTAAATCATTCTAATTGCTCCCAAAATCCACCAGTGACACCTAGCAGTATATGGTGGCAACCCATCAGAGCTGAATGTGAACCTCTTGGTGCAGCTATCTGTGTGATTAAGTTCTTCTATCTTGAGCCTCGATCAGATTAGGGTTAAGGTAAACTCGTCAAACCCTAGTCTCTGTCATATGATGTAATCATTCGATTCAAGTCCAATGTGAAAATCTAAATAGAAACTCTTTCTATTATTTCACTCTACCATGGCCATGGATTTCTGGACTTGATTCTCATGATCATCATAGGGCTGCTCCTCTACCACCGAGGTAGATAGATTCCATCTTGATGCCATCCAGTTCCTACAATGAACATGTCATAGCCAACATACACCTCAGGGTTCCATATGGCTAGGAGACCGAGTAATGGTGTAGTCAAACTATAACACCCTCAAGGTGAACTGCCGATGCACCTCAGGTCAAAGAACCAGACACACTACTGCAGCATCGAGTCAGTCATTGACGAGAAGGTAGACTCCCTAATGACTACTCGAGGTGGTCACGCTCAGTGCCCTCGTTCTCTAACGAGTACCTGTACTCTCGCTCCGATGTCTCCACACCGTAGACTCAAGACTCATCTACTAAAGAGAAGCGATTGTACACCAACCTTCCGGATCAATCACCATCCTCGTGATGATCCTATGGTCGGGAGCAATTTATGAGTTAATAATGATTATTCATGTCTTAAATTTTCAACTCTTGAAAATATGAATTATCATTACCATTAACTCAAAGGATGTATCACAGACACTAAATACACATATGTGATAGAAAATAACCTATTTATTGATTTTAGTCAAAATTATAATTTTGCCCCTAGAAGTGTATTACAAGTGTCAGCCAATTCTGGCTTCTAGGGCACATATATCTAACAATCTCCCACTTGTCCTAAAGCCAATTGGCTACAAGTCTAAGTCCCATCTTCTCAAGGTGGGCTTCGATCTTCTGCTGGCCTCAACGGCTTTGTAAGTGGGTCTGCCACATTATCTGCGGAGTTGACTCTCTTGACCTCGACATAACCCTTTTCAAGGTAATCGCGGATGAGGTGGTATCGCCGCTCAATATGCTTGGATTTTTGGTGAGACCTTGGCTCCTTAGCAAGGGCTATGGTGCCATTGTTGTCGCAGTATAGAGGAATGGCATCTGATGGCATTACTCCGATTTCTGCAGCAAACTTCTTGTACCAGAATGCTTCCTTTGCAGCCTCTGATGCAGCGATATATTCTGCTTCCATGGTGGAATCTGCTATCACCGTTTGCTTGGAACTCTTCCAGCTGACAGCACCACCATTGCACACAAACAGACTTCCAGATGTCGACTTTCGATCATCTATATCGGACATGAAATCCAAGTCTGTGTATCCCTGGACTTGGAGTTCTCCGTTACCAAAGACCAACATCATATCCTTAGTTCTTCTCAAGTACTTAAGGATACATTTCACAGAAGTCCAGTAGTGTTCTTCACCTGGATTTGACTGATATCTGCTTGTGACACTCACAGCATGGGCTATATCAGGTCGTGTACATAGCATGGCATACATGAGGCTCCCTATTGCAGAAGCATAAGGGATCTTGCTCATGCGTTCTATTTCCTCAGGTGTGCTAGGGCACATCTTCTTGGAAAGATGAATACCATGTCTGAAGGGTATTAATCCCCTCTTAGAGTTTTCCATACTAAACCTCTTTAGTACTTTCTCTATGTACATCTTCTGTGAAAGTCCTAGCATCCTATTCGGTCTATCCCTATAGACCTTAATTCCTAGAATAAAGGATGCTTCACCTAGGTCTTTCATGGAGAATTCCTTGGACAACCACATCTTGACTGATGTCAACATGGGAATATCATTCCCAATAAGGAGGATGTCATCCACGTACAATACGAGGAAGACAACAGCGCTCCCACTGACCCTTTTGAAAAATACATGGTTCCTCTTCATTTTTGATGAAACCAAACTTTTTGATCACATCATTGAAACGAGTGTTCCAGCTCCGAGATGCTTGCTTAAGTCCATATATGGACCTTTGCAGCTTGCAAACCTTGTGATCAGTATCACTGGATGTGAAACCTAGCGGCTGTTCCATATAGATATCTTCCTCAAGATATCCATTTAGGAATGCCGTTTTCACGTCCATTTGCCATATTTCATAATCGAAATAGGCTGCAACAGCAAGCAATGTGCGGATGGATTTTAGCATAGCTACTGGGGAAAAGGTATCCTGATAGTCAATGCCTTCACGTTGACTATAACCTTTTGCCACCAGTCTAGCCTTGAATGTCTCCACATTCCCATCTGCACCAATCTTTCTCTTGAAGATCCATTTACACCCAATAGGTACTATACCTTCTGGTGGATCTACCAAGGTCCAGACTTGGTTTGAGTGCATCGAGTCAATTTCTGACTGCATTGCCTCTAGCCATTTCTCGGAAGTCGATATCTGATATCGCCTCATTGTAGGATTTTGGGATCATCACCATGAGCACCATTACCTACGAGGAACATTTTCTCTACTTTCTCTGAAATAATACCTAAGTATCTTTCAGGAGGACGGGAAACTCTTTCCGATCTACGAGGTGGAGGAGGTAGTGTTCTTATTGGCTCAACCTGATTTGGTTCCACTTGGTCCTTAGCTCGTTCCACTTGTGAGACTTTCTCATCAAGCTTGATCTGCTTTCCAATGCCGCTATCTTGAATAAACTATTTTTCAAGAAAGATGGCATGTCGACTCACAATCACATTATGGTCTTCTGGAATGTAGAAATAGTATCCTAATGACTCTTTAGGATATCCTATGAATCGAGCTCTAAAGGACCTAAACTCTAACTTGTCCGCTTGTTGTCTTTTGATGTGAGCTGGACAACCCCAAATTCTGAGATGACTCAGACTTGGTTTCTTACCGTGCCATATCTCATACGGTGTGGTAGGAACGGTTTTAGAGGGAACCCTATTCAGTAGATAAATTGAAGTTAACAATGAGTGTCCCCAAAGAAAATCAGGAAGGTCTGTGAAGCTCATCATGGATCGAACCATATCCAATAGGGTTCGATTTCTCCGTTCTGAAACTCCGTTGAGTTGAGGTGTTCCTGGTGGAGTCCATTGAGAGACTATGCCATTTTTCTTTAGATAGTCTAGGAATTCCCGGCTAAGGTATTCACCTCCTCGATCTGATCGAAGAACCTTAATGGGTTTTTCAGTTTATTTTTCTACTTCATGTCTGAATTCTTTGAACTTTTCAAAAGCTTCAGACTTGTGTCTCATAAGATACACATACCCATACCTAGATAGATCATCGGTAAAGGTAATGAAGTAGACAAAATTGCCTCTAGCCGGCACATCAAATGGGCCGCACACATCAGTATGTACTAGGGCAAGGAGATCTGTGGCCCTCTCCCCATGTCCAACAAAAGGGAGTTTAGTCATTTTGCCTTGAAGACAAGATTCACAAGTTGGATATGACTAAAAGTCAATGGACTCAATAGCCCATTTTTCTCCAATTTGTTGATCCTATCTTCTGCTATATGACCTAATCTTAAGTGCCATAGATATTTGTCGTTTGGACTATCCCTAGGTCGTTTGGCATTCACATTTTGCTCGATAGTTAGAACAGACACATCAATATGTAGCTGATAAAGACCATTAATAAGAAAACCATTTGCAATTTTATTTCTTTCATAAAGAATGTTACAATGGTCCTTAAAGAAGATGATCACATAACCTTCTTGTGCTAAGCATGAAACAGAAATCAAATTCCTGCTAGCTGCAGGCACAAAATAACAGTCTTTCAAAACTAAGTCTAAACCAGATGGTAATCGAAGAGGGTATGTTCTCACGACTACTGCAGCAACTCTTGCTCCATTACCGACACGTATGATATGTCTCCATCCCTCAGCCTCCTGCTATCCTCAAGACCCTACATAGAAGTACACAGATGAGCACTAGAACCAGAGTCAAGCACCCAACTGGATGCAGAAGAAACCGTAAGGTTAGACTCAATAACGAGCATACCTCCAGAAGGACCTTCCTTCTTGTTCTTCAGGGTGGCCAGGTAAGTAGGACAGTTCCGCTTCCAATGGCCGTCGCTGTTGCAATGAAAATATTTTTCTTTGACATCGGTCTTTTTCTTCGATTCTGCCTTCTTCTTCTTTGCTCCTTCCTACCTTTTGCCTTTTTCACAGACTTCTTTTTCTTTCCATAAGACTTTCTTTTGGAAGAAGTCCGTTCCATAGCAAGAACTGAGCCTTTAGAACCTTTCATAGAAAGCTCAGCAGTAACCAGCATATTCATTAATTCGGCCAAGGAATTCTGAAGTTTATGCATGTGGTAATTCATGATGAATTGCCCATATGCATCAGTCAAGGATTGCAGAATAATATCGTTCTGCAGGTCCAAGTCTAACTTCACACCGAGCTTCTCAAGCTCTTCCATGTCCTTGATCATTGTCAGACAGTGATCTTGGACTGACTGCCCATCACGCATCTTAGCCTTAAAAAGTCATTTCGTGACTTGATATTTGGCTGCGCGACTCTGTTCACCAAACATCTCCTGTAGGTGAGCCAACATTTGGCGAGCAGTCCCGATATCTTCATGTTGGCGCTGGAGCTCATCAGACATCGAGCCCAACATGTAATATCTGGCCTTATTATCTTCGTCTATCCATTTTTCCAGAGACGCTCTCTGTTCAATAGATGGACGGGCTGGTAAGGTGGGAGGGTCCTGGTCCAAATACATGGGTTAACTTCTCAGAACCCAAAACTATTTTATAGTTTCTGAGCCAATCTTTATAATTGGGTCCAGTCAGTCTATGTGTGTCTAGGATACGTGCCAATGGGTTGGACGCAGACATTTTCCTGTAGAGAGTCAAAGATTCTAGTTAGATACTATAATTTTGACTTGACCAATTTGTTTAGGGATTTTATTTTTAAACAAATTAGCTCCCACTATTTTCTCGGATCCCTACACTCCCTCTGTAAAGATGCGAAAATCTCCATAATTAATGATTTCTAGTGGGTGGTGCGGTCTCACCAACTGACTCATCACCTCACCTAACAGTTATTGGTGATGGGTTAGCCAATGAGTGAACAACTCTTGTTCAATGATTCTCTAATCATGGTGCACCCAAACTTGGTCTCTAATTCATGAATCTCACCGTATCCGAAATATTGATCCACTCCTTAGTTAAGTCAGACCCACCATTTGCATAGACTGGAGTTCCTAATTGAGTCTCTCACCGTATCCAGAATATTGAGCCCAACTCATCCTCCAGCCCATAGCATCCAATGCCTAATAGACATGGTTGCGTCTTTCCGGTGCAACTGAGCCACTGTATCCAGTTGAGAACAATCAACCCCGGGAAGGGCCCGCACATCTACAATGGTGGAAGACCTCAGACTTAATCTTTTCTTAGAGAGAATTGATTTCAGGTCTCATTAAACTAGACTTGGCTTAGTCATAACAATTATGACTAACCTAGTGGCATGGGTTAGCTCGGAATTATTGACCACCTCAGATCAGAACTGTGTCAACAGATATGGCCAGGTAAGTGAGATCGGTGGAAGGAATATGCCATTAACTCGTACAAGAACGCATTCAGGTCGAGTAGCTTTCAATTAAAAACCAGTCGGTCGTATGTGCCAAACTTACCTTAGACACCAAATTATTGAGCCAGAACCAATTGATTTGCCTACAATCCAGACTCTAACCTCTGAGCCTAATTAGGTCTTGCTTGATCGTGACTCGATCTTGACCCAGACTTAATCCTATTAGGCTGGTCAATTTAAGCATTGTTGATCCCATCTAACCAACTCTTGATTCGATTTGATCAATCGCTTAGACCTAATTGAGCTATCCAAGCCCGAACCCAGTATTATGAATATGTCTTAGATATGAAATTCTTAATTTTAGATCTAATTAATATTCCATAAACTTAATTCTTAATTAAGTAGGGTTCATAAACAAAATATGCACAATAAATCCTAGGGTTTCAGGATCTAGGGTTTTGCAGAAAGTAAGTTTTGGGTTTCTGATTAAGGACGAATGCACAGCACCCCTACACGTCATAAGAACACCCCATCAAATGGAAAGAGAGGGCCTTTAAATCCTTCTTCGTTCTTATGATCGGACGGTCAAGAGGAACGCCTTAATCAGGAACATTCAATACTACAAAACAGTATCAGATCTATATCATATATCTCATATACAAAGTAGATCTAATCATGGCATATTTTGCATACATCTCATGTATCGAATCATGCATATTTTCAGATCTAAATTATCTCATAATAATCTAAAAATTTAGATTTAAATTGATCTAATCAAAATAAATTCTAATCTAGATAATTATGTAGAACTATTCTACAACTAGTCTAGACATGCATCAATCACATCTCATATGATATTTAAAATTAAATAATTTTTATTTACTATTTTTTAGATGTTATTATAACCATTATAATATCAAAAAATAGTAAATAAATAGATCTAAAATATAGGTTAATCAGATTAAATTGAAAACATGCAAGACTATTCTATAGAACTATTCTATTTTAGAACTAGTCATGCATATTTTCTAATCTTAGATCCTAATCATTTAATTTTAATTTTTTCTAATTTCAAATCTGATCACATCTCATGTGACATCTAAACTCAATTATTTTTTGATTAAAATAAATTTAAAATTAGATTTAAATATTTTTAGAACCATGGCTTTGATACCAGTTGAAGGAAAATCCTAATTTCTCGGTCCAGGTTCGTTCAGATCTAATCAGATCAAGAGATATATTTTAAATTTTTTTTTTTGATCTATATCAAATTTGAGATATTTTAGATCTAATTTTTATTATTTTAATAAATAAAATTAAGTAAGAATAAATTAAATCAAATTTAATTTACCTAATTTGGGTAATTCAATTACACATTGATGATCCTGTATGCAATGGAAGATTTTGGATCTAGCCACGCAAGCGCCTGGCCTCTACCGGTATCCACTTGAGCTGGATCTGGAGATCCTCTTCTTCTCTATCATGTCTCCAAAAATTAGATCTGAATCTGATCTGGAGGATCTTCAAAACTCCTTTTGAAGATCAACAGTCGTCCTTTGCAGCGGTGCAGCCTTCTAGCTTTTGATATCCTTTCTTTGATCTGGATCGCACCAACCAAACTCCAAAACTATTTTGGACGTGGAAAGGAGAGGGAGAAGATTCTTTGGCATGGAGGAGGAGAGGAGAAAAGGCCTTGGGCGTGGGGAATTCTGATTCACATCTTCTAATGTAATTTGAGTTGGGCATAGGGTCTTATTTATAGACTAACTGTGATCCAACTCCTCTTCTTCCCAACCAATCACAATCCTTTGTCAAATCAGATCTAAATCTGATTGGTGGGAATAGAGTCCCCTGGATTCCTCCTTAGAGGGCGCCTAAGATCAGTCAAACTGGATTCTTAGAAGAACTCTAATTGGAATCCAAAAGGGAGGTGGAGTCCTTGTCCAACAAGGACTCTAGGGCACCTCCAACTTGGGAGCATGCCTAGGGTGGCATGCACCCTCCTCCTTGCCAAGTTCTGGCAGGGGGACAGGCCCCCACCAGCTCTCCAATAGGTGCATGACGTGTGGTCAAAAGTCAAAGTGTCAATGGTCAATGTTTGACCAGTCAAAGGTAGACTTTTGACCAAAGTCAAAGAATAAGAAATGGCAGGTGACCAAAAATGGCAGGTAATGTCTTACAAAATAAGATAACCTTTTCTGACTTGGACAACCTTTAGTCAGACCATATGAAGGCCTCTGATTGAGCACAAACTTCTTTGGCTCAGGCAAGATAACTTATTTATGATAGTAAAAGAAGAACGTTAGGTTCAATCGAGTGCTAGCACGATTTCCTTGAACCTAATTGAATCTCATTCAGATCAATTGAACTGGATCAGTTCAATTGATGATCACCAGATTCAAACCCTTATTTGTGTGACCTAGTTAGGTTCAGTTCTGTATGGTAATGGGATATGTCATGATCTCTATCATCGACATCATCGAAACTCCTTTCGATGGATCAGAACTCTTCTGATTCGAACAGCTAGAATGATCGATCATCTAAATCATTCTAATTGCTCCCAAAATCCACCAGTGACACCTAGCAGTATATGGTGGCAACCCATCAGAGCTGAATGCGAACCTCTTGGTGCAGCTACCTGTGTGATTCAGTTCTTCTATCTTGAGCCCCGATCAGATTAGGGTTAAGGTAAACTCGTCAAACCCTAGTCTCTGTCATATGATGTAATCATTCGATTCGAGTCCGATGTGAAAATCTAAATAGAAACTCTTTCTATTATTTCACTCTGCCATGGCCATGGACTTCTTGGACTTGATTCTCATGATTATCATAGGGCTGCTCCTCTACCACCGAGGTAGATAGATTTCATCTTGATGCAATCCAGTTCCTACAATGAACATGCTATAGCCAACATACACCTCAGGGTTCCATATGGCTAGGAGACCGAGTAATGGTGTAGTCAAACTATAACACCCTCAAGGTGAACTGCCGATGCACCTCAGGTCAAAGAACTAGACACACTACTGCAGCATCGAGTCAGTCATTGACGAGAAGGTTGGCTCCTTAATGACTACTCGAGGTGGTCACGCTCAGTGCCCTCATTCTCTAACGAGTGCCTGTACTCTCGCTCCAGTGTCTCCACACCATAGACTCAAGACTCATCTACTAAAGAGAAGCAATTGTACACCAACCTTCCGAATCAACCACCATCCTCGTGATGATCCTATGGTCGGGAGCATTTTATGAGTTAATAATGATTATTCATGTCTTAAATTTTCAACTCTTGAAAATATGAATTATCATTGCCATTAACTCAAAGGATGTATCACAGACACTAAATACACATATGTGATAGAAAATAACCCATTTATTGCTTTTAATCAAAATTATAATTTTACCCCTAGAAGTGTATTACAAGTGTCAGCCAATTCTGACTTCTAGGGCACATATATCTAACACTAAGTTCAATTTGATTGGGTCCAAATCAATCAAAAAATCCAATGCGGAAGAAAGTTAAGTCCAATCATATGCTAGCATGATTTTCTTGAACCTAATTAGATCAAATCCAAATCAATCAGACTGAGTGAGTCTAATTAAAAATATTCAAATCCAAATCCTTGTTTGTATGACCCCATAGATTCAATTCTGTATGATAATGGGATATGTCACGATCTCCATCATCAATATCATCGAAACATCTTTTGATGGACTAGAATACTTTCTGATTTATTCAATTAGAATTATCGATTATTAAGATAATTCTAATTGATCCTATAATCTACCAATAATATTTAGCAATATGTAGTGGCAACTTATCAAAACTGAATAAGAATCTCTCGGTGCAACTACCGTGTGAAGGAACTTCTAGTTCCTACTGTAGGATCGATCTGATCTGATTAGATCTGAAGCAAGATTTTTTTTTAAAAAATTTATGATCTGATCAGATCTGAGAGTTCTCAGATCTGATTAGATTGATCTGATTGTAAAAGCAAAAATTAAAATAAGAATAATAACATCATATGTTACTTGGTTGGGTAAACTATTTACCCTACAATGATGATCTGTCGATGATCTGAGATTTTGATTGGAGCCACGCACGCATCCGGCCTCTACCAAAGTCTACTTAAATCGGATCTGAACACCCTCTCCTTCTAGATCTAAACTCAAAAATATCAAATCACGAATCTTCTAGTGCTCCTTCGAATAAAACTTTGAGAGCAGCACGAATGTCTCTCAATTTGGAAACTATTGGCGCAACTTTGTAGGATCAAAGACTCAACTTTTGATCTCTGAATTTTTGCCAACTTCTTGGGCGACAAAGAGGGAGAGGAGAAGAAGATGAGGCATGGAGATGGTAGAACAGGCAGTGCTTGGGCATGGGATCAACTAGGATTACAAACTCTAGGATGCAGGATCTTTAAATAGTCTTCTATGCCATCCTAGAGTCCTAGAGCTTTAAGCAACTTGTTTGCTTAAAGTAGAAGGACTCCAATCACAAATCCCACTCCCACACCTTATTTTTCATCTAGTTTTGTCACACAAAATCAGAGGAAAAATGTGCCAAGGATTAGGTAAGAAAGGGTGTTGGCACATGGGCTTGTCTCCTAGGTGTTTGAATTTTTCGAAATACCTAAACTCTATCCACATGGGCACCTCCACCCTTATCCTCATGGGGCACACGGCCAAAGGGGGCATGCACCCTTCTCTCCCTCATGAAATACCTGTAGGGGGCACACCCTCTTAGAAAATCTCCAGAGGGCGCATGCCCCTTTCCTTTATTTTCTGCAAAATGGGTTAACATTTGACCCTTGTCCTATTCCTATTTGATGGAATTAAGACAAGCCCTGAACAGCTCAGAACAAGCCTTAATTTGATCTAGAAAAGCTCCAACCAAATCAGGACAAATCCATATAGGGTTTTCAGATGAACCAAATCTAATTTGACTCAGTCGAGATGAACTAGAAAGATGATAGAAGAAGAAAGTCAGGTCTAATCGTATATTAGCGTGATTTTCTTAAACATGATTGGATCTAATCTAAATCAATCAAAATATGTTAGCCCAATTGATGACATCCAGATTCAAATCCTTATTTGTGTGATTCAATTAGGTTCAGTTCTATATAATAATGAGACATGTCGCAATCTCCATCATCGACATAATCGAAAAAATTTTCAATGGACCAGAACTCTTCGGATTCATCCAATTAGAATCGTCAATCATCAAGAAAATTCTAATTGATCCCAAAATCCATCAGTGACATCTAGCAGTATATTGTAGCAATCCATTAGAACCGAATATAAACTTCTCGATATAGTTACCTGTGTGATTCGATTTTTCTATTATGAGCCTCGATAGGATCAAGATCAAGGTGAACTCGTCAGACCTAATACCTATCATATGAATGAATCATTCGATTCGAGTTTGATGTAAAATCTTAATAAAAACTTCTTTCTATTATTTTACACTGCCCTAGCTATAAGTTTAAGGACTCAATCTCATGATTCTAATAGAACTACTCTTTTACTAAGATTGATAGATCCCCTATTAGTGTGATCCAATTCCTACAATGAACATGCTATAGCCAACGTACACCTTAGGATTCCAAATGGCTAGGAGACCGAGTCATGGTATGGTCAAACTATAATACACTCAAGATGAACTATCAATGCACCTCAGATCAAAGAATCAGACACAACTACAGCATCGAGTTAGTCATCGATGAGAAGGTAGACTCCTTTATGACTGCTCGAGGTGGTCATGCTCAATGTCCTTGTTCTTAATAAGTATCTATACTCTCGCTCTAGTGTCTTCATACCATAGACTCAAGATTTATCTATTTTAAAAAAGTGATTGTACATCAATCTTTCAGACCGATTACCATCCTCATGATGATCCTACGATCAGGAGTAGTTTATAAGTTAATTAAGATAATACATGCCTTAAATTCTCAACTCTTGAGAATATGTGTTATCATGCCTGTTAACTCAATAAATATATCACAGACTATTTAAATACATAATATAATAAAAAATAATATTTTTATTAATTTTAAATTAAAATTATAAAAATGCTCTTAGAGAGTATTTTACAAGTGTCAGCTAATCTGACTTCTAAAGTATACATCTAACAAACTCCCACTTGATCTAAAGTCAATTGGCTATAAATCTAAGTCCCATCTTCTCAAGATGGACTTCAATCTTCTGCTGGCTTAATGACTTCGTCAGTGGATCCATCGTATTGTCTGTGGCATCGACTCTCTTGACCTCGATGTATTTCTTTTCGAGATAATCTTGGATGAGGTGATATCGCCGCTCGATGTGCTTAAATTTTTGGTGAGACCTCGACTCCTTAGCTAGGGCTATGGCACCATTGTTGTTACAGTACAGACAGACGACATCTGATGACATTACTCTGAGCTTTGTGGCAAACTTCTTGAATCAGAATGCATCCTTCATAGCTTCTAAGATAGCGATATATTCTGCTTTCATGGTGGAGTTCACTATTACCATTTGCTTGAAACTCTTTCAGTTTACAGCACCACCATTGCACAAGAATAAACTACCAAATATCGACTTTCGATGATCTATATCAGATATAAAGTCTGAGTCTGTATACCTCTGGACCTGGAGTTTTTCTTACCAAAGACCATAAACATATCCTTAGTCCTTCTCAAGTACTTAAGGATGCATTTAATAGAAGTCCAATGCCCTTCGCCTGGATTCAACTGATACCTGCTTGTGATGCTCACAGCATGGGATGATATCTCAGGTCGTGTATATAACATGGCGTACATGAGGCTCCCTATTGCCAAAGTATAAGGGATCTTGCTCATGTGTTCCATCTCCTCAGGTATATTTGGACACATTTTTTTGGAGAGATGAATGCTATGTCTCAAGGACACTAGTCTCCTCTTGGAGTTTTCCATGCTGAACCTTTTCAGCACCTCCTTTATGTACATCTTCTGTGAGAGACCTAGCATCCTCTTTGGTCTATCCCTATAGACCTTAATCCCCAAAATGAAGGATGCTTCTCTTAGGTCTTTCATAAAAAATTATTTTGACAACCACACTTTGATCGAGATCAACATGGGAATGTTGTTCTCAATTAGGAGGATATCATCCATGTATAGTATGAGGAAGACAACAACGCTTCCACTGACCTTCTTGAAAATACATGGCTCCTTCTTATTCTTAATGAAACCAAACGATTTAATTACATCATTGAAATGAGAATTCAAGCTCCGAGATGCTTGCTTAAGTCCATAAATGGATCTTTGTAGTTTACAGACCTTGTGATCACCATCATCGGATGTAAAACCATAGGACTATTTTATATAGATATCTTCCTCAAGATATCTATTTAAGAATGTCATTTTTATATCCATCTACCATATTTTATAATCGAAATAGACTGCAATAGCAAGCAATGTATAGATGAATTTCAGCATGACGACTGATGAGAAGGTATCTTAATAGTCAATACCGTTGCATTGACTATACCCTTTCGCCACTAGCCTAGCTTTGAATGTCTCCACATTCCTATCTACACCTATCTTTCTCTTGAAGATCTATTTACATCCAATAAGTACTATACCTTCAGGTGGATCTACCAAGGTTCAAACTTGATTCGAGTGCAGTGAGTCAATTTTTGACTTTATTGCCTCTCGTCATTTCTCGGAGTTGGCATCTAGTATCATCTCATCATAGGTTTTGGGATCATCATCATGAACTCTATTTTCTATGAGGAATATTTCCTCTACATTCTCTGAAATAGTACCTAAGTACCTCTCAGAAGGATGGAAAATCCTATTTATCCTATGAGTTGGAGGAGATAGTGTGTGGATTGGCTCAGACTGACTAGGTTCCACAAGTTTCTTGGCTCATTGCTCTTTGAAGACTTTCTCCTCAAGCCTGATCTATCTTCCGATGCCATCATCTTGAATAAATTATTTTTTAAAAAAAATGGCATGTCGACTCATAATCATATTATGGTCTTTCGAAAGATAAAAGTAATATCCTAACGACTCTTTAAGATATCCAATGAACTAAGCTCTAAGGGACCTTGACTCTAACTTGTCCGCCTATTTTTTCTTGACATGAGTCGGACAATCTCAAATTCTGAGATAACTTAGACTTATTTTCTTACTATGTCATATCTCATACGATATGGTAGAAATGATTTTAGACGAAACTTATTCAATAAATAAATGGCTATCATTAAACTACGACCCTAAAGAAATTCAAGAAGGTCTATGAAGTTCATCATGGATCAGATCATATCTAATTGAATCCAGTTTTTTTATTCTAAAATTCTATTGAGTTGAGATGTTCTAGATGGAGTCCATTATGAGACTATGCCATTATCCTTGAGATAGTCCATAAATTTTTGACTAAGGTATTCACCTTCTCGATTGATCGAAGAATCTTAATGGGCCTTTTTGATTTACTTTTCTACTTTATATATGAATTTCTTGAACTTTTCAAAGGCTTTAGACTTGTGTTATGATAAACATCATAAATTCACCAATAGAAGTATTAATTTATCAATTAATTGATATTAATTTTTAAGAATTAATAATCAATTTATATATAATTTTTGAAAAATTCATATTTTTTATTAATTAAAAAATTAATTAAAAAATAATAAAAATTAATAAAAATTAAAAAATAAAATTTTATTATCAATAGAAAGAGCTCATTTTTTTGATCACAACAAAATAAATTTCAAGTAAAATGGAGCTAAAATGAAAAAGATATGAATTTTTAAAAAAATATAAAATAAATAAAAATTAAATAAAAAAAGAAAACGGCTCAGCCGGCTCCGCAAGCCGAGCCATCAAGCCAAGCCGAGCCATCAAGCCAAGCCGAGCCATCAAGCCGACTCAGCCGTTGAAGCCATCAGCCGGTCCACGATCCAGGCGTGGACCGCCAGCTCAGCAAATTCCGGCGAATCAGAGATTGCCACGTGGTGGACCTAGACCCCTTAAGGGTCTACAGAAATTTATCGTGGCTCACAAGGGTAATTCAGTCTTTTCGTCCGACAACAGCGGCGCTGATTGGTTGCGGTGTGCGGTGCGGCCGGTCCACGCGGTCCATGGGAACAGTTATTGCGCGATCGGACGGATGTGGTTGTTTGCGGTCGGGATCGGACGGCTGCGGTTGCTTCCGAATTTTATTCAGATACAAACATCACGCGGATCACCATCGGACGGCAGCGCTCGATCCAAGCGATGATCCGACGGTCCAGAACGCTGCCGGCGGCGATCAAGACTCCCGAAGCGCGATTTGCGGCCAGATTTTCTCGATCAAGCGCGATCCAACGGCCAGAATTTAATCCGACCCGATCTGAGCTTATCTGCATCCGATTTTGATGATTTTTGGACCGTTGGATTTCTGTTGAACGGCTGGATTTTATCAGATTTATCAGAGTCGTATCTGAGCTATTTTGATTCAAATTTCATCCGAATTTGTTTGTATTTTGATGATTACAAAGGCATTAGTCCCATATTGCCTTTAGAAAAAATATCCAGCCCTCCTAGCTCTATAAAAAGGACCCCAGGCCATCAGAAATTAATATCTCCGATCAAGGTGAAGCTTTGGTACAGGGGCGAAGCCAGGCTATGGGTTAAAGGCTGCTTCGAAGCAACGGGTGCCGAGAAGAAGAGCCGAGCTTCTACACCATCTTTCTGCCAATGCCGATCCAAGATCAGAGATCAGGCTATTTTATTTTTTTTAATTTTCATGTATTTAAATTTTGAAATTTTAATTAATATAAATTTTATTTTTGTACTTTAATTTCTTCTTGCTTTATATTTTTATTGCAATTTAATTTATGCACTTTAAATTATTGCTTTGCAAGTAGATGCTAAGATCTAACTAGTAGATCTTAGTACCAAGTTTAAACCTCTGCATCTTTTAATTTTCGCTTTTTATTTTCCGACTTCACTTTTGATCTCAAAACTCTTCTTTTTTTATTTTATTCTTTTATAAAATCAAAGATTTTAAATCTAAAATACTACCTTCCCTGTGGATTCGACCCGACTCACTACTATTTACGTATTTTCAATAATTTTAAGAAGTCGGATTAAACTGATAAACACGATGTCTTAACGACAGCATCGCGATCCCTATCAAGTTTTTGGCGCCGTTGCCGGGGAAGGTTTTTGATTTTTGATTTTGATTTCTTTGATTTATTAAAAATAATTTCGGCAAACGTATCAAGTTTTTGGCGCCGTTGCCGGGGAAGGAATAGATGCTATTTTTTTTTTTTGATTTCTTTGATTTATTTTTTTGTAAATTAATTATATTTTTTTTAATATTGCTTACTAATTTTTTATTTATTTTGTAGAAAAAAAAAGAGAAAACGAAGAAAGCATCTTTGGTAAGATCAATCCTAACCCTAGTCCTCTTTTCTTTTTATTTATTTATTTATTTTTAAATTAATTTTTAAAAAAAAATATCCATTTAAACCTAATTAAAAGCCTCATGATAACATTAGAAACCCTAACTGTTTAGAGCATGCATCATATTAGTTTTATTTTTATTTTTATTTTTTTTGGTGATTGCTGGAGGCAAGGTAAGCCTTTTAGAATACAATTAGTTACATGCATCTAGTTTAAATTGCATAGAACCTTTTGATTGAAAATTTTTTTTTTTTTTTTTTCGTGCATATTCATATTAAATCAAATTAAGGGCACAACCCAATTAAACAAGATAAGGTGGGGATTTGATCACCCTTCCTTAGCCCACAAACAACCAACCAGCATCTTTCATTGACCTAAGCCTTTAATTTTAAAATCAATTAGACATCAACCCTAGGAACTCGAGCTCAATAGGACAAGGAATCCTAAGAGTTGAACCGGGTTAGGATAAATCAATTTGACTGGTGTCTAGGAAAGTGGTTCAGGGACGACTGTGCCCGAAGGAAGGTGGTTTCTAATTGGTTCCGTTCGCTTACCTGGCCAAGCACAATTGGTGTCTAAGGCAAGCAACGGGGGGACTCCCACCAACCTTACACTTACCTGGCCAGTTGATTGGCTAATCCTACACTTGGAGGGCTTGAAGGTGACCTTGGCAGTTAGGAGCTGTCTAGATCTAGGATAACCCTTAGTCAGGATTGATTGACCAATTTGATTGCTAACGAATATCAAACCTAATTAAACTTAATTCTTCTCTCTCTTCTTAGTTCTAGGACTCCTTAGGACCTCTTCTTTAGAATTCTTCTTTCTTTCTTTTTCTTACTCCTCTAAAAATAAAATAAAAATAAAATAAAATAAAAATTAAACTAACTAAAAATTAATAATTAAATTAAATTAAAATTAACAAATAAAAATAATTAAAAAAATTAATTTTTAATATAATAAAATAATAATAATAATAATAAAAAAAAAAAAATATTCTAAAAATTTTTAAATCATACATTAGGGTTACACCATGCATGGTAGGAAATCGCTTTTTCTGATTTAGTTGAACTTAATTGAATGGTTGATTCACATTAAACATAATAATCAAATGGCTAATATAAATCTAATAGTCCAAAAATTAGATAAAGTTGACCTTCTTGATCAGAAAATAGATCAACTCCTAATCCTAGGTCAACAATCTTCTAATTATCAGGAGAGTTATTCAATCTGTGCTAGTCCAATCCATCATGTAAGTGAATATCCTATAACTGCACAGTTTCCACATTTTATCCAAGAACAAGTTCAAGCTACTCAAGGATACTCCAAATTGATTAATGATCCATTTTCAAATTCATATAATTCAGATTGGAGTAACTTTAATTTTTCTTGGACATCCCAACAGACTCAGGCTCAGACCCAAATTTCACTTGAGCAAAATTATCAAAATTATGCCTATAATAATGGTCAGCCTAGTCAGTTTATTCAGCCATCATATTATAATCAACCCTCATATCCACCTCCTCAACAGACCAATCTAGCTGATGATAGATTTAACCAACTTCAACAATTGATTCTGACTCAACAGCAATCTATCACCAGACTAGAAGCTCAAATTGGACAATTAGTTGAGTCTAACATGAGGAGAGAACTAGATCAACTACCGAACCTACCAATTTCAAATAACCCACCTAATGACTATCAACCACCTGGATTAAATTATCAATCTAATGTTTCATCTAAGAATCTTCAATTTGAGAATACCAAAGTAATTCCTGAACTTAAAAGCTATAGGATTCTTATGGACCCATACCAAGACCAGGTGAGAGAGGCTAGTACTGATGCTAGCCAAAATGAAAATTTAGAAGAACTGGTTAGTACTGAGACTAATCACATAGAAGAACCCAAGCCAGGAATTAGTACTGATGCTAGTTCCAGTTTAAATAAGATAGAAATAAGGGAAAAGAGAATAGATGATTTACCCGAGACTTATAAACCTAATGTCCTATTCCCTTCAACCCTAGAAGTTGGTTCTTCTTATAAAAATCAAAAGGCATGTAATGAAATGTCAATGGAGTTGTTTAAGCAGGATCACATTAATTTACCTCCAGAATTAAAACCGCCTTTAGTCACCATTCCAGCACCCATTGAATCAAACTTAACTCCTAAAACTCCATTCATGAGCATTTTAGAAGAACAAATAGGAGTAATTCTTAATAAACATGGGTCTGAGAATGGAATCACAAATTATATCCCTAAAATTAACAAAGATTATATCAATAATGGGATTAAACATCAACTTTCTGAGATTGGCAATCCAAAACCATTGGAATTTGTCAATCCAATATTCGACACAGGATAGTGAGCTACATTGTGTCTGGCTGAAGACGGTAAACTTAGCGCTTGTTGGGAGGCAACCCAATATTTAGTTTTTATCTAATTTATCTTATTTTCTTTTTAGGATAATTTGAATAAGTTGGAGGGAGAGCTCAAATTTGTAAAGGCATGTGCTGGACCAAAAAAATAAATAAATAAATAAATAAATAAATAAAAAATAAAAAAAATATATACTGAGTTAGGTGTATTCTTCCATGTTCTTTATTACATCCTTTATTTTTTCTTCTCCATTGAGGACAATGTCGATTAAGTTGGGGGGAGGGAAAAATAAAAATTTTAAAATTTTAAGTCCTCGAAAAAGTTAGTATTTAGTATTTAGATACCTGATTATGCTTAAGAATCGAATTAAAACTAAGCATTTTTAAAAGAAAATTGATACACAGATTAGAGAATCTGTGAGATATTGAGGAATCAAGTATTAAGAAAATTTAATAAAGAGTTAAGTCTAGAACATAAAAAATTTTTCTTGAGCATTTCTAATTATTTCTACTAGCATCAAAGAAAAGTCTACTTTTTATAGGCTTGTGTAGGGTAAATATACATTTCTTCATATAAAAATTTATTTTAATAAAATAGTTTTCAAGTACTTCTCACTGAGTAACCGGGCCTCTTTGCCTAAGCAAGCATTGAGTTTCGCGTCAAAAGGTGGGAAGGGCAAAGAAGCTCGTTGTAAAGCTAGTCTTAACTCGTAGCCTATTTGATTCGAGCTAGTAAGCCCGAGGGGTATTCTATACCTAGTGCCCTAAAGCCAACTGGTTTGGGAGTCATTGGCCCAAGACTCGCTACATGGATCAAATAGAAAGCTTAAGGAGTTAAGACACTCAATAGTGGTACAACGTTAAAAAAAAAAAAAAAAAAAAAAAAAAACATTGGTTTCCCACCGAGTAACCGGGTCCCGTTGCCTAAGTAAGCAATGATATTCGCGTCAAAAAGTGGGCAATGTGAAAATAAAAATTAATAAATGAAGGATGGAAGTAGCAATACACCTGCCTATATGAAAGTTTAGACAAATAAGAGATAAAAGTGAAATAATTTAGAAAAAGTTCTGAAAAATTTAATGTTCTTTACTTAATTTTTCTATTGATAAGTATTAATACCCCAATGATATATCTCATTTAAGCTCTACTGAATATCAATGGCCATTTTGAAAATTGCTTAAGTAAAATTCGAAACTCTAAAGTTAAAAGGTATTTAAAACTAAATTCTTTCTTTACTCGAGGACGAGCAAAGCTTAAGTTGGGGGGTGTGATAAACATCATAAATTCACCAATAGAAGTATTAATTTATCAATTAATTGATATTAATTTTTAAGAATTAATAATCAATTTATATATAATTTTTGAAAAATTCATATTTTTATTAATTAAAAAATTAATTAAAAAATAATAAAAATTAATAAAAATTAAAAAATAAAATTTTATTATCAATAGAAAGAGCTCATTTTTCTGATCACAACAAAATAAATTTCAAGTAAAATGGAGCTAAAATGAAAAAGATATGAATTTTTAAAAAAATATAAAATAAATAAAAATTAAATAAAAAAAGAAAACGGCTCAGCCGGCTCCGCAAGTCGAGCCATCAAGCCAAGCCGAGCCATCAAGCCAAGCCGAGCCATCAAGCCGACTCAGCCGTTGAAGCCATCAGCCGGTCCACGATCCAGGCGTGGACCGCCAGCTCAGCAAATTCCGGCGAATCAGAGATTGCCACGTGGTGGACCTAGACCCCTTAAGGGTCTACAGAAATTTATCGCGGCTCACAAGGGTAATTCAGTCTTTTCGTCCGACAACAGCGGCGCTGATTGGTTGCGGTGTGCGGTGCGGCCGGTCCACGCGGTCCATGGGAACAGTTATTGCGCGATCGGACGGATGTGGTTGTTTGCGGTCGGGATCGGACGGCTGTGGTTGCTTCCGAATTTTATTCAGATACAAACATCACGCGGATCACCATCGGACGGCAGCGCTCGATCCAAGCGATGATCCGACGGTCCAGAACGCTGCCGGCGGCGATCAAGACTCCCGAAGCACGATTTGCGGCCAGATTTTCTCGATCAAGCGCGATCCAACGGCCAGAATTTAATCCGACCCGATCTGAGCTTATCTGCATCCGATTTTGATGATTTTTGGACCGTTGGATTCCTGTTGAACGGCTGGATTTTATCAGATTTACCAGAGTCGTATCTGAGCTATTTTGATTCAAATTTCATCCGAATTTATTTGTATTTTGATGATTACAAAGGCATTAGTCCCATATTGCCTTTAGAAAAAATATCCAGCCCTCCTAGCTCTATAAAAAGGACCCCAGGCCATCAGAAATTAATATCTTCGATCAAGGTGAAGCTTTGGTACAGGGGCGAAGCCAGGCTATGGGTTAAAGGCTGCTTCGAAGCAACGGGTGCCGAGAAGAAGAGCCGAGCTTCTACACCATCTTTCTGCCAATGCCGATCCAAGATCAGAGATCAGGCTATTTTATTTTTTTTTAATTTTCATGTATTTAAATTTTGAAATTTTAATTAATATAAATTTTATTTTTGTACTTTAATTTCTTCTTGCTTTATATTTTTATTGCAATTTAATTTATGCACTTTAAATTATTGCTTTGCAAGTAGATGCTAAGATCTAACTAGTAGATCTTAGTACCAAGTTTAAACCTCTGCATCTTTTAATTTTCGCTTTTTATTTTCCGACTTCACTTTTGATCTCAAAACTCTTCTTTTTTTATTTTATTCTTTTATAAAATCAAAGATTTTAAATCTAAAATACTACCTTCCCTGTGGATTCGACCCGACTCACTACTATTTACGTATTTTCAATAATTTTAAGAAGTCGGATTAAACTGATAAACACGATGTCTTAACGACAGCATCGCGATCCTATCATGTTACATCAGGTACATAGATCCGTACCAAGATAGATCATCAATAAAGATGATGAAATAGAAAAAATTATCTCTGGCCGGCATATCTAATGAGCCGCACATATCTGTATGTATTAGGGCAAGTAGGTCTATGACCCTTTTTTCATGTCCTACAAAAGGTAGCTTGGTCATTTTACCTTGAAGGCATGACTCACAAATCGAATATGACTCGAAAGTCAGTAGATCCATTAGTCCAAATTTTTCTAATTTATTAATCCTGTCTTCAGCTATATGATCTAGCCTAAGGTGCCACAGATACCTTTCATTGATACCATCCCTAGGTTGTTTTGTTCCTATGGCAAACACATTTTGTTTGACATTGAAAATAGAAACATCTACATGTAATTAATAGAGATCGTTAATTAAGAAACCACTTATAATTTTATTTCTTTCAAAAAGAATAGTACAATAATTCTTAAAAAAGCTAATTATATAACTTTCTTATGCTAAGAGAAATCAAATTTTTGCTCACAGCAGGCACAAAATATTAGTCCCAAAGTACTAAGACAGCTCTAGATGGTAATCACAAAGGTTAGGTTTCCATGGCCATAGCAGCAATTCTTGCTTCATTTTGGATGTGCAGGATCATCTCACCATCCCTCAGCCTTCTGCTCTTCTTAAAATTCTGTATAGAAGTGCACAAGTGAGCACTAGAACCAGAGTCCAACACCCAACTGGATGTATAAGAAATCATAAGGTAAGTCTCAATGACAAGCATACCTCCAGAAGGACTTGCTTCCTTCTTGTTCTTCAGGCTGGCCAGGTATGAAGGACAGTTCCACTTTTAATGGTCATCGGTGTTACAGTGAAAATATTTTTCTTTATTCATGGTCTTTCTTTGGTTCTTCCTTATTCTTCTCTCTCTACCTTCTGCTTCTTCATAGACTTCTTCTTTTCAAAAGACTTTCTCTTAGTAAAAAATCGTTCCATAGCCAGAGCTGAGCTTTTTGAATCTTTTAAAGTCTGCTCAGCAGTAACCAGCATATTCATTAACTCCACCAAGGTGCATTGGAGCTTATTCATATGGAAGTTCATAATGAACTGTCCATATGAATTAGTCGAGGACCGCAGGATCACATCAATCTGTAGGTCCTTTCCATCAAACCACCAAGCTTCTCAAGGTCTTCTAGATTTTTGATCATTATCAAATAATGATCTTGGACTGACTGGCCATCATGCATTTATGCCTTAAAGAGTCTCCTTGAGACTTGGTAGTGCGCTGCGCGACTTTGTTCACCAAATAACTCTTATAGGTGAGCTAACATTTGGCGTACAGTCCTAATATCCTTATATTGGTGCTGCAACTCATTAGACATTGAGCCCAACATATAGCACTTAACTTTGTTATCATCATCCGACCACTTCTCATGAGACGCTCTCTATTCAACGATCGGACGAGCTGGTAAAGTGAAAATTTTTTGGTCTAATACATAGGACAACTTTTTAGAACTTAAAATAATTTTAAAGTTTCTTAGCCAATCCTTATAATTGGATCCAGTCAATTTGAGTATCTAGAATTCGAGCTAGGAGGTTTGATGTAGATATTTTTCTATAGAGAGTCAAAGTTTCTAATTAGATTTGTAATTGACTTAACCAATTTATTTAAAAATTTTATTTTTAAATAAATTTAGGCTTCCACTATTTTCTTGGATCCCCATATTTTCTTAGCAGAGATGCGAAAGTCTTTATGATTAATGACTTTTAGTGGGTGGTGCGATCCTATCGACTGGCTCACCACCTCATCTAATAGTTATTGATGATGGGTCAACTGATGAGTGGATAACTTTTGTCCAATATTTTTTTAAATATGGTACATCCAAATTTGGTTTTTAATTCATGAAGCTCATCATGCCCGAAATATTGCTCCACTCCTTAATTAAGTCAGACCCACCATTTGCATGAACTGAATTCTTGATTAGGATCCTCACTGTATTCAAAATATTGATCTCAACCAATCCTCCAATCCGAAGCATTCTATGTCTAATAGATATGATTGCATCTTTTTGGTACAACTGAACTACTATATCAATCGAGAATAATCAATCCCGGAAAAGGTCCGCACATCTACAATGATGGAAGACCAATGACTTAATATTTTCTTAGAAAGATTTCAATTTAGATCTCTTAGACTCGACTAGTCATAACGGATATGACTAACCTAGTGGCATGGGTTAGCTCAAATTGTTAGCCACTTCAAATCAGAATTGAATCGATCCAATCAGCCAGGTAAGTAAGATTGATGGAAGGGATATGCCATTAACTTGCCATGAATGCATTCAGATCGAGTAGCTTCCAATTAAAGATCATCGATCATATCTGCCAAACTTATCTTAGATACTAACTTGTCTGATAAGAACTGATCAAATTAGCCTACAATTAGGCTTGAATGGTAGAGCCAAATTAGATCTTAAAATGGTTGACCACATATGGCTATGAGTCGACCTTGATCAAGACTTACATCTAATGGGCTAGTCAAATCTAAGCACTTTTGATCCCACCTAACCAACTCTTTATTTAGTTTGATCAACTGCTTGACCTAATTGAGCTACCCATTTTCAAACCCATGCTTTATGAAGGTGTCTTAGATCTGAAAATTTATAATTTTTAGACCTAATTAATTTTATAAACTTAATTCTTAATTAATTCAAAATATGATTCAAGATCAAAGCATGTAAAGATCCTAAGATTTTGAATTTAGGATTTTGCAGAAAAATAAGTTTTTAATTTTTTATTAAGAGCAAATGTGTAGCACCCCTACATACCATAAAAGCACCCCATCGAATGAAAAGAGAGGGCTTTAAATCCTTCTTACTCTTATTATCGAATGGCCAAGGAAAATGCCTTAATCAAAAATATAAACTATACTACAAAATAATTAGATCCACTATATATAACTCTCATACGATTTAAGATCTAATCTACACATGCTTTGCATTTATCTCATGTATAAAATTTAAACATATAAATTCATATTTCAGATATGTTTACATCTCATATAACATCTAAAAATAAAAATTTAAATGACTATACCATATAAAAATTTTTAATCTAGACTATTCATGGTGTAGATCTATAGAGCTAGCCTAGACATGCATCACATATATCACATGTATGAAAATTTTAGATGCATCTATTTATTTCAGATCTAATTACATTACATGTAATATCTAAAAATTAACTAATCAAATCATTAAAAAAATTTTAGATCAAATCTAAAATAAATATAGAAAACTGCAGACCTGGCTCTGATACCAATTGAAGAAACTTCCAGTTCCTACTGTAGAATATATCTGATCTGATCAGATCTAAAGTGAGATTTTTCAAAAAAAAATTCTATGATCTAATTAGATCAAAGAGTTCTCAAATATGATTAGATTGATTTGATTATAAAAGCAAAAATTAAAATAAGAATAGTAACATCATATGTTACTTGATCGGGTAAATTGTTTATCCTGTGATGATGATCTGTTGATGATCCAAGATTTTGATTTGAGCTGCGCACACACCCGGTCTTTACCGAAGTCTACTTGGGTTGGATCTGAATGTCCTCTCCTTCTACATCTGAACTCAAAAATATCAGATCATGAATCTTCTGGTGCTCCTTTGAATAGAACTTTGACAGTAGCACGAATGTCTCTCGATCCAAAAACTATTGGCGCAACTTTGCAGGATCGGAGACTCAACTTTTGATCTCTGAATTTTTGCCTTCTTAGGCGAGGAAGAGGGAGAGGAGAAGAAGATGAGGCATGGAGATGGTAGAACAGGTAGAGCTTGGGCATGGGATCAATTGGGATTACAAACCCTAGGATGCAGGGTTTTTAAATAGACTTCTATGCCACCCTGGAGTCCTAGAGTTTTAAGCAAGTTGTTTACTTAAAACAGGACTCCAATCACAAATCCCACACCCACACCTTATTTTTCATCTGGTTTTGTCACACAAAATCAGAGGAAAAATGTGCCAAGAATTATATAAGAAAGGGTGTTGGTGCATGGGCTTATCTCCTAGGTGTTTAAACTTTTCAAAACACCTAAACTCTATCCACATGGGCATCTCCACCCTTATCCTCATGGAGCACATGGCCAAAGGGAGCATGCACCCTGCTCTCCCTCATGAAATACCTGGAGGCATGCACCCCTAGAAAATCTCCATGAGGCGCACGCCCCTTTCCTTTAATTTCTGCAAAATGGGTTAACATTTGACCCTTATCCTATTCCCATTTGATGGAATTAAGATAAGCCCTGAACAGGTCAGGACAAGCCTTAATTTGATCTGAACAAGCTCTAGCCAAACCAGGACAAACTCATACAGAGTTTTTAGATGAGCCAAATTCAATTTAACTTGATTGAGAATAACCAGAAAGATGACAAAAGGAGAAAATCGGGTCCAATCATGTGCTAGTACGATTTTCTTAAAATTGATTGGATCTAATCCAAATCAATCGAACTAGATTAGCCCAATTGATGACGTCCAGATCCAAACCTTTATTTGCATGATCTAATTAGGTTTAGTTCTATATGGTAATGAGACATATTACGATCTCCATCATCGACATCATCAAAATACCTTTCGATGGATCAAAACTCTTCTGATTCATCCAATTAGAATCGTCGATCATCAACATAATTCTAATTGATCCCAAAATCCCTCGATGATATCTAGCGGTATATGGTGGTAATCCATCAGAATCGAATATGAACTTCTCGGTGTAGCTACCTATATGATTGGGTTCCTCTATCATGAGCTTCAACAGGATCAAGATCAAGGTGAACTCGTCAGACCTAACATTTGTCATATGAATGAATCATTTGATTCGAGTTTGATGTGAAATCTTAATAGAAACTCATTTCTATTATTTCATACTATCTTGGCCATGGACTTAAGGACTCAATCTCATAATCATCATATGACTACTCCTCTACTGAGATTGATAGATCCCTTATTGGTGTGATTCAATTTCTACAATGAACATGCTATAGCCAACATACACCTCAAGATTCCAAATAGCTCAAAGATCGAGTTATGATGTAGTCAAACTATAACACACTTAAAGTAAACTATCGATGCACCTCAGGTCAAAGAACCAGACACACAACTACAATATTGAGCTAGTCATCGACAAGAAGGTAGACTCTCTTATTACTGCTTAAGGTAATCACGCTGAGTGCCCTTATTTTTAACAAGTACTTATACTCTCGCTTTGGTGTCTCCACACCATAGACTCAAGACTTATCTATTCTAAAAAAATGATCATACACCGATCTTTCGAATCGATTACCATCCTCGTGATGATCCTACAATCAAAAATAGTTTATAAGTTAATTATGATAACATATGCCTTAAATTCTTTACTCTTGAGAATATGTGTTATCATTCCTGTTAACTTAATGGATGTATCATAGACACTTTAAATATACAATATGATAAAAAATAATTTTTTATTAATTTTAAATTAAAATTATAAAAATATTCCTAGAAAGTATTTTATAAATATCGGCCAATCTAGTTTCTAGGGCACACATCTAACACCGTGTGATTTGGTTCTTCCATGATGTGTCTCGACAGGATCTAGGTTAAGGCTTACTTGTCAAACCTAATACCTATCATATGATTGAATCATTCGATTTGAGTTCGATGTGCAATCCTAATAGAATTTTTTTTCTATTATTTCACACTACTATGACCATGGATTTTTGGACTCAATCTCATGATCATCATAGAACTACTTCTCTTTTACTGAGATTGATAGATCCCAACTTAATGTGATTCAATTTCTACAATAAACATGTTATAACTAATATATCCTCATACTACAAGAATTCAGTCTACTAGCGACAACGAAATACCATTACTAATAGTCCTTCTGCCATCGCTAATATCATCGTAAAAGCCAATCTGAAAAATTTTTGTTGCTAATTGGGTCCATTAGCGATGGCAAAAATCACTATCACTAATAAAAAAAATAGCAATGACTTTAAAGATGGAATAATTCTATTTCTAATTAATTTTTAATAAATTTTTAAAAAAATTAAAAAATATTAGCAATGATGGATTCGTTGCTAATGCCATCGCTAATTATTATTAACGATCAATTATTCCATCACTAATACCATCTCAAATTTTATTTAATTTTTAAATTAAATAAAAAATTATTTTAAGAACTATTAGCCATAGTATTTTGATGTCTAATGCCATCATTAATAGTTATTAGCAATGGCAACTGCCATCTTTAATACCGATGATAATAGCTAATTTTATTTTTTAAAAAATAATAATAATATTTTTTAAAATCTATTTTAATTAATCATAATAAATTATGGTTCTTAATACCTATTATAATTTAAATCTAAAGATATTATGATAATTAAAAATTAAAAACTAATTATATTATATCAAAAATAAAAATTATATAATTTTTTTATGAGCAATATCAAAAAAATATAATACATCAAAAAAAATTAGGTCCAATCCTCATCATTACCTACCTTCTCCTCCTGCTCCTCTCCAGTAGCTGGTAGATGAGAGCTGGATGTCCCAGCATCTTATAATAAAAAATAAAATAATATTAGTAAATTTTGATACAAAGGCATATCTTTCGATACTCTTTTGATTCTCAAATATTTTATTTCTATATATTTCATTCAATGATACGGAGCTATAGACACCTTCGGTCCATCGATTGAATGGTTAGATTGAATTTTTATTCCTTAGATCTTCTTTTCAGACTCAAACCTAAATATACGAAGCTTCTAAAAATAAAAACTTAAAATAATTAAAATAATTTAATAATATAAATTTTTGATGTGATGGTTGGAATGACAAGTCCAACTGGTTGTGTAGCTATGGATCTTAGAGAAGCTCTACGATCATGTCGTGGATGGCATCTAGGAGGCTTTGAGGTTGCTGGCTTAGAAGCCTCTACACGATCTCCTCCATGTACGCATCGCTCTAAGTCTGGGATGTCGATGCCTGTGAGGATGTCAAAGGATATCGAGGTGATGGAGGATCAAAGCTATGGCCGAATCCTATGATCTTGCTCTTACTCATCCCCCCCGATGGTGCTGAGCCATCCCTCAAGATCAAGGGCTGAGAAGATGGGTCATCACCGTACCTCTCGATAACATACATCGCATAACGCATTTATGCAATTCAAAAATATATTAGTTATAATATAAAAATTAGATCTTGTAACAACTTAATTAGTAAATAAAGTTTGAAGTTCTTATCATGATTTATCATGATGTAGAATCTAAATAGTCACTAGTCCTCCTAGACTGGTGTGTGGCCCACCATAACTGTAGCTGATCTGGTAGATGACCCAACTGGCATATCTATAATAAATAAATAATAAAATTAAATTAATTAAAATATGTATATAAGAGTTTTTATAATTAGAGTGAAGAGCTTTGATATTGATTTCTTATTAGTCTGTCGGTCACAACATGTGTGCCGACCAAGCCGCTCGTATGCCTAATCAGATCTTGCTGGATGGTCCGATTCTACTGAGCCCTCTACCGCCTAGTGGAGTATTCCTTGCTACTCCACTAGTTGTAGAGGGCCTGTCATATGTCCGTCCGCATTAAGTGATCAGTGATGGATCTCTAATTCGATGGTGACTATGAACCAAAGTACTAGATAGCGGATTGCTTGAGGCTATAGAGGCCATCTCGGAGCCTTCGTGTAGCCATCTTCTTGAAGATCTGACAGCCAGCCTTCTTATCCTAAAGAGTCTCGAATCGATAGTACTCCTACAAGATAGACGCAAGCATGTATTTATATGTATTTAAAATACCAATATATCAAGAATTTAATAATTAAATTAGTTTTGACTTATCAAAAATATCTCCCAAGCTGCATCACCTACTCCAGACGGTCAGCTAAAAAATTCATTCATCGGCCCCGGTATCAAGCATCGGATGATGCCGATAACCACACGAGATACTCCAGACTCTCTAAACATGCTTCAAAATTGATTTTGAATAATAAATATTAACTCTAGAATTGCTAAATTAGAAATATATTAATTGAAGTTGTAGTACTTACGAGTAGCTTTGAATATGGATGTGCTGTCTATCCTCCGATCGAGTCAAAAATGCTGCAAGCTGAGCAGGTCCTCGACCATGACTTTGTGTCTATGAGCCAGTTGCTATTGCATGTGACTGTGGGATCACCATCAAGTCAGAGGTGCTGCGAGCTGAGCAGATCCTCGATCATGACTTTGTGTCTGTGAGCCAGTCGCTACTGCATGTGACTGTGGGGTTACTGGTGATCTCCTATCATCTGAACCTGAGCATAAAATATCTAATATAAAGAATATTATATTAGTTAGCAAAGAATAAAATAATAATATATAAAGTATTAGAGAGTTTAATTATCATCCGGTATGAGATGTGTGGAACCATGTGAGCTGGCCGCATGATCGCTCTCTCCTCGAGAGCTCTGTCATTGGCTGGAATGGCTCCAACTTTTAGATGACATGATGTATAATATCTAAAAATAAAAATAAAAATCAAAGCAAGCAGATGATCTCAAAATTGGTTTAAATAAAATATCTATCAAAATATAACAAGATAATCAAAATTTAACTCATGTGTAACAAAGATTGTTAGTTAACATCTACAATGTATCAGCAAAAAAATAATTCTCGTCCAACAATACATGATAATATGTTGGTCTACTGGTCCCCTGATTTAGGTATCTGATTCTCATTCAGTAGTATATGATAATCTCAGTACATAAAAATGTAAAGAAGGCTCAGATCTGCCATTATAAAATAAGGCATTGCAAGTTCCTCTGCATCTTTAACCATGAGGTGGCTGTAAGCAGTTGTTTGCGATATAATAGGCCATCCAAGCTTGCCCTGCATTACAAGTTCTTCTGCACTAAAGTACAGTAAGATGGCTACAAGCGGTTGTTTGCGATGTAATAGACCATCCAAGCTTGACCATACAATAATAAAAGCAGGATGCATCACCTCCATTTAGGCGCATCTCGCACAGGCAGTCATCATAGCCTCTATCTCTGAGCCTTCGACTACCTTCTCAACCTGCAAACCAGAAGTATAAATTTTATTAAAAAATAAAATAACAACTTAAAAATAAAATTCATATGCTCACGCAGTCTAGTCATCTAGCAAGCTCCAAGTTTGCATGCACAGGATGCGCATCTTGACCATTCCCATTTGTAATGATGTCCTTTATTTCTGTGATTATGTTTTTGGAAATATTGCACTCTTTATAAGAGATGTGTCAATAGTAAAATGCTTAATAGTGATACAATAGTTGTCCATTCAAATAGGAGTGAATTTTTGCCAAACTACAAGCATTGGTACCTGCATAGGAAGACGTGGGAGATAATATGCATAGATGGAAAGCTCTACTTGTTGAATACATTTACTGATATGCAAGAGCTTAACAATGACAGGCTCGAGCATATGATTAGCACATTTGATAGATTTAATTTGGCTATCAGTAGAAGCCTATGTAATAATCTTTCAGATAGCAACCGTCATAGTCATGATGGACTATAGGAGTTACTATAGTTATAGCCTTGCTTAGCCTCTAGGGGGTAGCAACCTTATAGAGGGTAAGCATGACTATAACCATAGCAACCCTGTCCATCATGCTATAATGGTTTTTATCTAAAAGATTATCACATGGACATCCATCAATAATCAGATCAAACACCAAATATGTTAATCATCTCCTCAAGCTATCACCATTAAGCTCTTACAAACCTGCAAGGTCTTGGACAAGTAGAGCCTCTGAAGCCCTTGCAATTATTTCCCACATCTTGATCCCTAAATAAGTACCAATACTTGTAGTTTAGCATAAATCCACTCCTATATAAATGGACAACTATTCTATTTCTATCAAACATTCTCTATTGATACAATTCTTACAAGAACAATGGGCCTGTCCTTGAACTAAGAGTGTAGTATTTCCAAAAGCATAATCATAGAAGTAAAGGATATCATTGCAAACAAGGATGGTTTGCAATGCTGCTCGAACCTTCCATCGATTTGAGTGCTCTATATGTCGAGACTAGAGCGTGCAGGGTATATCTTGGCCTCGTGTTTGTAGCCCAAACCTTCCCTCGGTTCGAGCACTTTACATGATAAGATCGAAACGCGCAGGGGATGTCTTGGTCTTGTGTTTGCAATGCTGTCCAAATCTTCTCTCGGTTCAAACACTCTGCATGTCGAGACCGAAGTGCACAGGGCACGTCTCGACCTCATGTTTGTAGCCTAAACTTTTTCTCGATTCAAGTGCTCTACATGCCTAGACTGAAGCATGCAGGGCACATCTCAAGCCCGTGTTTGCAATGCAGCCTAAACCTTTCCTCAGTTTGAGAGCTCTACATGCGAAAATTGAAGCGTGTAGGGAATGTCTCGGTCTTATGTTTGCAGCCCAAACCTTTCCTTGGTTTGAGTGCTCTGCATGCTGAGATCAGAGCGCGTGGGGCATGCTCAGGCCCATGTTTGCAATGCTGCCCAAACCTTCCATCGGTTTAAGCACTTTGCATGCCAAGACCAAAATGCGCAGCGCATGTCTCGACTTCGTGTTTACAGTTCGAATCTTTTCTCAGTTCGAGCACTCTGCATGCCAAGACCAGAATACGTAGGGCATATCTTGGCCCCGTGTTTATAATGTTGTCTGAATCTTTTCTTGATTCGAGCACTTTGCATGTCGAGATTGAAGTGCGTTGGGCATGTCTCGATCTTATGCTTGTAGCTCGAACCTTCACTCGATTCAAGCGCTCTACATGCTAGGACCCAAATCTTGTACAAATTAATTTAAATAAAAGATAATTTTTAGTGATGGCATTAGCTATTGTTAATACCGTTGCTAATACTCATAATAGAAAAAGGCTACCATATAGGACTGAGGCATGGGCTGGAATGTAGGAATTGAGGCATGGGCTAGCATAAAGAAATTGAGGCATGAGGAGGCACAGATGAGCAGGGACTGAGGCTCGGGGATGCGGCCATAGATAGAAGCTTGGGAAGATGGGAGGCGATCGAGGGCTCAAGGAGGCGGGCTGGGTGCAACTGAGGGGAGACGGCCAGGGGAAAGTTGTCGATCGAGGGAGAGGAGGGTGGCAGGCCAGGGTTTCAAGAAGGCGGGAGAAGGCCAAGAGCTCGAGGAGGTAGGCCAGGTGCAGCTAGAGGGAGATTGATGCGGGACAACCTAAAAAAAAAAAGAAAAAACTAAGCTTTCTTCCATTCGTCAACAACAAATCACGTCCGACTATAGCACATTATTTTCATGATAGACAGTATAGTTGCTTATACTCTGCTCAGGAGGCATGACTGATTAACACAGGACCAAAGCACGATCAATCTAAATGATGTAGATAAATATCATTTTAGAGATCAGTAAATAACTAACAATAATAAAGTAAATAAACAGGTAGCAGAAATTAAACATGCTCATGAATAATTATAAAAAAAATATAAATGGAATGAAGGATAGCAAGAAATTAAACCTACAAGAAAATCTAAAAAAAGAAGAAGAATTCGGATCGTGGTAGTTAAGAAACTATCCTGATTAGAGCTCTTAAATTTTTAACCAAGCAGATCTATCAATAAAGAACTGGATCTTTATCAACATCGGATCTAAAAAAAATAAGTAAAAATCAAAGATTAGTTGAGAAGGAATGAAGATCTTTGTCAACGTTTGATCTGTAGAATAATAGACCACTCTTTCTCTCTACATGATAGATAAAAATTTTGGAAAAGACTGATCTTTTTTTGATGGAATAGACTTGTGTAGGTAGATGGTGAAGATGAATCGAGATCGTAGGAACACTGAATCTCAAGAAGATGAATGTTAAAGAGATAGAAAAAAATAGGCCTCACACCCTCTCCTTGTTGGACGATTTTGGGTCTCACACCCTCTCCCTCTTGGAGCGATTGACATAAGTATTTATAGGTAAAATCATTCATACATTCATTATCTTCTTCATGAAAGATACATGAGTTTATATAGGACCCTAGGGGTCCTATTTCTTTAGAAATCCTATTCTCTTTACAAGAAAAAAATCAACCGTCCCAACAAAAAAGTAAAATATTATGTATGATTTTTAAATACAATAATATATCATATCTATCTTTTATGGAACCATAGGAAAGAAATCAGTCTTTTAACAAAATAAGTAAAAAATCAAGAAGTCTTAAGAAATCCTATGGAAGAAAAAAAATTCCATGTGGGCGCTTGATGCTTGGCACAACTTGGCATGAGGATCCTTAGGCATGGCATATGCTGGCGTGTGTATTTTCTCTCTGGGCGTGTGGAGGGTGGTGGCTCCAAAGATGACATGGACCAAGCTTGCTTCTTTATGATGGTATCTTTCCAAATAAGGCTCAATCCAAAATAAACTCAAGCATGGTCCTATGGATCCAAAACTAAATGCATCAAAAGAACTAATTGACTAGATCAAAAGGACTAAAATTAAATAACTGAAGTAGAGTTATTCTGATATAGCTTCTTCAATCCAAATTGAATCTAAATTATGTCATCGACTTCTAGTGGCTCTGGTGTCTGCACCAATTCTCTCGGGGTGGGGAGAACTCGATCCTATCGAGTGGGGGTTGATTCCGCTCTGGTGATGCTCAAGCAAATCGAGATCAATATACTGCAGTTCTTCTCGAGTGATCGAGATATCCTTGAACTTTGGTCGACCTCGCTATCTAACTAAGTATCGTTGATAGCCTCAACTTTAGGTGGAGATCATCTGCTCATCCAAAATTCTCTCAATCTAATCATACTTTGATATTTTGGCTGGTTGACACTCAGGAATAGGTTCTCTCTCAAAGGTTGGTTCAGGCTCAAATGGCTCACCAGGTATCCAAGTTGGCTCTTTATAGGTGACGAGATATGCAACGTTAAAAGTAGAGCTAATCCCAAAATCAGAAGGTAAGTCCACAACATATGCATTTGGTCCAATCTTCTTTAAAATCTTAAATGGATCTGCTCCTCGAGCATGTAACTTCTTAACGGTTCCTGATGAAAATCATTCAAGCCTCAATCGAACCATCACATAGTCTCCTTCCGCAAACTCTTGGGCACGATGATGAGAATCTGCATTCTATTTATAAACTTTACTACTAATATTAATTTTTTTACTGATCTCTTTATGTAAACTCTTGACATGCTGTGCAAATAACTCTGCAGATTCAAAAATTCTGGCATGCATGGGTAGTGGGATAAGGTCTATTGGTTTTCTAGGTTGATATCCATGAACTACTTCAAAAGGACTCATACCAATGGACCTATTAATAGAGCTTTTATATGCAGATTTAGCTCAGAGCAATAAAAGATCCTAGTTACCCATATGTTTTTCAATCAAGCAACGCAATAAATTTTCAAAACTCCTATTGACCACTTTAGTTTGACCATCTATTTGCAGATGAAAGGCAGAAGAAAATTTCAATTTTGTGCCTCAAGGTGCCATAGGATTTTCCAAAAGTAGCTCTAAATCTAACATCCCTATCAGACATAATGGTTTTGGACAATCCATACAATTTAACAATCTCATTAAAGTATATTTTTGCAACTTTCAAAGCGTCAGACATTTGGCAATAATGTAAAAAATGGGAGATCCTCAGGCATGTTGAATGTTTCTCATGTTGAATGTTTCTCATATGCCTGAAGGTACCAAATTAGTAGCATGTTGAATGTTTCTCATGGACGATAAGTGATCTAGGAGATCCTTAGGGAAGATATCATAGAATTCACTAAGAAGACTGACTACTTTCTTGGGATGATCTACCTTAGGGTCCTCACAAACTTCTCTCGCAGCAAGCATCCAAACTGGTGATTTATTACTCATGGTCATCTCTAATTCCTTAGCACCTATCAGATGGAAGATTTTTTTTGATGTTTTCTTTTGGTCCATCGCCTATATTTCTATTGGTAGCCTTAGGTGCGAAAGTATTGATCATGATCTTCTTACCCTTATGAGTGAAACTACAAGAGTTGGTTCGGCCATAAATCATAACATCATTATGAAATAACCAAGGCCGACCTAATATGATACTTCCGACTTTCATGGGTAAGACATCACACCAAACATGATCCTGATAAGAATGGAGCTAGATGGGAATACGGCATCTAAGTTTCATGAGAATAGAAGAGGAATCTATCCAAGACACACGGTATGGACTGAAATGATCTACAGGAGCTAATCCTAATCGCTTAACCATATCGGTGGAGATGGCGTTGATACAGCTACTACTATTTATTATCATCTTATAAATTTTATCGCTAAATTTTATGAAGGTATGAAAAATAGAGATCTTACGCCAGTCTTCACTTTTCTTAGTCTGTGCTAGAACATACCTAACAACTCTAAGCCTAAGGTCTGACCCCGATGTAATAAAACTTAGGATGTCCTCAGTACTCTCGACCTGCTCGGCTAAGTTTGGATTAGCTTCATAAATTTTTTCTTCAATATTTTTTAGAGTTTTCTCTTCTAATTTTTCCACAAATAAAGATCGGTTAGGATATTGTATAGCAAAATGACCATAATCATGGCACTTGAAGCAATGGGATCGAGAACTACTTTCCTTAGATAACTCTCCTACAACTTCCTTTTCTTTATCTTCTTTTCTCACAATAGAATTTTTATGTGGAGGTCCATTACTAGGAGCCTGATTAGTATTGGGTCTCGATCTAGAAGAAGTTATTCGACTAGGTTCAAGACGATGGATAGTTGAATACCTAGAAAATCTCTCAAAGTCCATGGCAAGTTGATAAGCTTGTTCTAATGTGGTTACCTCTCTCAAAAAGAGTTCACGCTGGATGTCCTCTCATAATCCAGCTCTAAATCTAAATAAGATAACAACCCTATCTTCGGTTACTCCATATCTCATGAGGTACTTACAAATCTCGTGATGTACTCAGTGATTGATCTATTTTCTTGAGTAAGTCTCTACCACTGATCTAAAAATCTTTATTGATAGGAGGTGGAGAGGTATTTTTCTTTGAGTTTTTCCTTCATTTCATTCTAAGTTTCTATCGAATCTTGTCTTCTCTGGTTGAGAAGATGCTCAACACTTTTTCAATAAAGTTGGGCTTACCTAATCAACTTCATCCTAGCAAACCTAACTCTTCTTGCTTCAGATATTTCGTACCATCCAAAATAATGGCCCATGCTCGATTTTTAATCTAGGTACTCTTTCGGATCTAGACAACCATCAAAACTTGGGGCTTCGATCTTCACATTTCTAAGGACATGCTCATCCTGGTCGAACTGGTTATGGTGTGGGCATGCTACTATAGATCGATCTAGGTCTAAATTTCTTCTTCTCTGTCCTATAGGCAATTGGGGAGACTCAGGTTCATGTTGTCTTTGCCTAGTTTCTTCTAGTACTGCTATTCTTTCACTCATGATTTTTATAAAATCTTTCATGTCATCAAACTTCTCGATCAGGATATTAATGATAGCTACTGTATTGGGATCCATATTGGTATTGGGTGGAAAAGTAGGACGTTAGTACTGAAAACCTGATCTAGTGGTCATGCAAGTTCAGGATGTAGGAATAAGATGCAGTAAGAAAGAGAAAAAAAAATGCTAGAAAGTAAATTATGAAATTTAAAATGCAAAAATTAACTTGCAGGAATTTAAATTATAGAATTTAAACTAAAACCCTAATTAATTCGGCTCTGATACCAAATTGATGCGGGACACCCAAAAAAAGAGATCAAGCTTTTCTCCGTTCATCAACAATAAATCATGTTCGACCATAGCATATTATTTTCAAGACAAACAGTATAGTTGCCTATACTCTGCTCAGGAGGTGTGACTGATTGACACGGGACCAAAGCACGATCAATCTAAATGATGTAGATGAATGTCATTTTAGAGATCAGTAAACAACTAGCAATAATAAAGTAAATAAATAGATAGCAAAAATTAAACATGCTCATGAATAATTATAAAAAAAATATATAAATGGAATGAAGGATGGCAAGAAATTAAGCCTGCAAGAAAATTTTAAAAAAATAAAAAAAATCCGGATCGTGGTAGTTAAGAAACTACCCTGATTAAGGTTCTTAATCTTTTAACCAAGCAGATCTATTGATAAAGAACTAGGTCTTTACCAACATCGGATTTTAAAAAAAAATAAGTAAAAATCAAAGATCAGTTGAGAAGGAACGAAGGTCCTTGTCAATGTTTGATCTGTAGAATAATAGATCACTCTTTCTCTCTCTACATAATAGATGAAAATTTTGGAGGAGATAGATCTTCTTTTGATGGAATAGACTTATGTAGGTAGATGATGAAGATGAATCGAGGTCGTAGGAATACTAGATCTCAAGAAGATGAATATTAAGAGATAGAAAAAAAAGTGGACCTCACACCCTCTCCTCGTGGGATGATTTTGGGTCTCACACCCTCTCCCTCTCAGAGCGATTGACATAAGTATTTGGGGATAAAATCATTCATACATTCATTGTCTCCTTCATGAAAGATACATGGATTTATATAGGACCCTAGGGATCCTATTTCTTTAGGAATCCTATTTTCTTTACAAGAAAAAAATCAACCCTCCCAACAAAAAAGTAAAACATTATGTATGGTTTTCAAATACAATAATATATCATATCTATCTTTTATAGAACCATAGAAAAGAAATCAGTCTTTTAACAAAATAAGTAAGAAATCAAGAACTCTTAAGAAATCCTAGGAAAGAAAAGAAACTCCATGTGGGTGCTTGATGCTTGGCACAACTTGGCATGAGGATCCTTGGGCATGGCACATGATGGCGTATGTATTTCCTCCCTAGGCATGTGGAGGATGGTGGGTCCAAAGATGATGTGGACCAAGCTTGCTTCTTTATGATGGTCTCTTTTCAAATAAAGCTCAATCCAAAATAAACTCAAGTATGGTCCTATGGATCCAAAACTAAATGCATCAAAAGAACTAATTGACTAAATCAAAAGAACTGAAACTAAATAACTGAAGTAGAGTTATTCTGATATGGCTTCTTCAATCCAAATGGAATCTAAATTACGTCACTAACTTTTGATGGCTCTGGTGTCCACACCAGAGATGGTCAAGGGGAAGCTGCCGATTGAGGAAGAGAGAGGGTGGCGGGGGAATCGAAGGGCCGGAGGTTAGGAGAGGTAGGAGGTGGCTGAAGGTTCGGGGAGGAAGGCAGGAGATGGCTTGGGGGAGGCAACTAGGGAGAGAGAGGGGATGGTGGAGGAACCGAACAGCGGGGGAGAGGAGGATGGCGGGTCGGATTTCGAGGAGGTAGGAGGTCGGGCGTTTGCGCCTGAGGGCTCGGGGAGGTAGGAGGTGGCCAAGGGTTCAAGGAGGTAGGATGGGTGTAGTCAAAGGGAGACGGCCGAGGGAAAGCCACCGACCGAAGGAGAGAGGGGGTGGCAGGAGAACCAAAGGACTGAGGGTTCGAGGAGGTAAGAGGTGGCTGGGGTTTCGGGAAGGGAGGCAGGAGGTGGTTTGGGGGGGAGAGCGGGTGGCGAAGGAACCAAATGGTGGGGGAGAGGAGGGTGGCGAGCCGAGGTTTTGGGGAGGTAGGAAGCCGAAAGCTTATGCCCGAGGGATCGGGGAGGTGGAAGGTGGTCGAGGTTTTAGGGAGGCGGGCTGGGTGCAACTAGGGGGAGGTGATTAGGAGGAGATAGGTGGTGGCGGGCAGACCGAAGTGCGGCGTAGAGGGGGGTGGCGGGCTAGGGTTTCGAGAAGACAGGAAGAGATCGAGAACTTGCAACTAGGGGCTCGAGGAGGTGGGCCGAGTGCAGTTGGAGGGAGACGGTTGGAGGCTTGGGGAGGCAGGAGGGGACTAGGAGCTCGAAAAGGTTGGTCAGGTGCAGCCAGGGGGAGGCCACTGGCTGAGGGAGAGAGGGGGTGGCGCGGGGAACGAAGGATGGGGGATAGGGCGGTGGCAGTAGTGGTGGGAGATAAAAATGCTAGAGGGAGGGAGGTGGTGGAAAAATAAGAATGCGGTGGGCGATGGGATGGGAATAAATGAGGGGATGGTAGGCAATGGCATGGGGGAAATGAGGGCATGTGGTGAGATAGGAGAAAACGAGGATGGAAAGATTATTAATGATGATAACTTTCATCACTAATAATCCTTTTCCATTGCTAATATGAAAAATATTATTAGTGACAACAAATACCATCGATAATAATATTTTCATCGTTAATAATTATATTTTTTAAATATTTTTTTAATTATTAGCAATGGTATTCCTGCTGTTGCTAAAGCCGTCACTAATACAAATTTTTAACGTTAATTTTTTTCTCCTAAGTCATTTTTTTGATGGTTAAAAATTAATATTTAATTTTATTAAATTTTTTGACCCAATTAATTTATGGATCAAGTCTTAATTGATTTAAATTAGATTTAATTTAGTTAGATTTAACTTAATTTGAGACTAATTGAATTTTAATATTTTAAGTAAAACTTGAATTTAAAGTCTAATTGAATTAGGTTTGACATGATTTCGAATTATATTTGAATCGTTCAAATTGGATTTGAATTTAACTCAAATTAAAAATTATTTTTTTAAAATTAATATAAATTATATTAAATTTAATTAGATTTGATCTAATTTGAATATAATTAGATTTTATAATCAAATTAGAACTTGGCTTCAAAGTCTAATTGAATTAGGCTAGATAGGATTTCGAATTGGATTTGAATCGAGTTCTAATTGCATTTGGATCGAACCTAAATTAAAAATTATTTTCTTCTAATTAATTTTAATCATATTAAATTTAATTAGGTATGACTTAATATGAAGGTAATTGAATTTTACTATCCATATTGGACTTGGATTTTAAAGTCTAATTGAATTAAGATTGATAGATTTTCTAATTAGATTCAAATCAGATTCAAATTGAATTCAAATTAAATTTAAATCAAAAATTATTTTATCTTAATTAATTTAAATCAACTTTAATTTGATTAATTTTGACTTAATTTGAGATCAATGGAATTTTATAATTCATGTAGGATTTGGATTCGAAGCCTAACTGAATTAGATTTGACAGGATTTCAAATTGGATTCAAATTGAATCTAAATTAAAAATTATTTTCTTCTAATTATTTAAATCAACTTAAATTTAATTAGGCTTGACTTAATTTGAAAGTAATTAGGTTTTACTATCCAAGTAGGACTTGAATTAATAATCTAATTGAATTAAGATTGATAGAATTTCAAATTATATTCGAATTGAATCCAAATTAAAAATTATTTTTTTAGTTAATTTAAATTAAATTTAATTTAATTAATCTTAATTTAATTTAAGATTAATTAGATTTTATAATCTAAGTAGAATTTGTTTTCAAAGCTTAGTTAAATAATGGTAGAATTTTGAATTGGATTCAAATCGGATTCGAATTGGAGTCAAACCAGTTGTGGCTTATTAGTGATGGCAAATATGCCATCGTTAATTCCATCATCAATAATATTTTAAATATTTTTTTAAAAAAAAATTATTAGTGATGGTAAGTTTTTATCATCAATATCCAAAAATGCCATCACTAATTTTTATTTTATATTTAAATATTATAAAAAATTTTAAAATTTTAAATAATTTTAGCGATGGCTTATATCATCGCTAATAATAATAAAGCCATCGCTAATAGTTAATTATTAGTGATGGCACTATTTTTGTCACTAATAATCTAAATTTACCATCATTAATATATTTTTATTTAAGTATTTTAAAATAATTTTTATACTTTTAGAGATGGTTGTTGTCGTCGCTAATAATTTAGTTATCATCGCTAATATTATTAGCGATAGTTTTTTTTATTGGTGTTGTGGTGGCAAAAGACTTTATTAGCAATGGAGATTTTTGCTGTCGCTAATATCATCGCTAATATCCGATTTTCTTATAGTATCAGAATTTCAAATGGCTAGAAAACTAAGTTATAGTATAGTCAAACTAAAAGACCCTCAAGGTGAACTACCAATGCACCTCAGGTCAGAGAACCAAACATAATTGTAGTAATGAGCGAGTTATCAATGAAAAGGTAGACTTTCTTATGACTGCTCGAAGTTGGTCATGCTCGGTATACTTGTTCTTAACAAGCACCTATACTTTTGCTTCGATGTCTCCGTACCATAGATTCAAGACTCACCTATCTTAAAAAAGCAATCATATACTAATTTTTTGGATTGATTACCATTCTCATAATGATTCTATGATCAGGAGCAATTTATGAGTTAATTATGATAATACATGTCTTAAATTTTTAACTCTTAAGAATATATGTTATCATACCCATTAACCCAATGGATGAATCATAGACACAAAATACATAGATGTGATTAAAAGAATAATCCAATTTTATTAACAATAAGTCAAAATTATAAATTATGGCCTAAGAAAATATTACAAGTGTCAGCCAATCTAGCTTTTAGGGCATACATCTAATAAATTTTCACTTGATTTAAAGCCAATTGGCTACAAATCTAAGTCCCATCTTCTTAAGTTGGGCTTCAGTTTTTCGTTAGCTTAAAGGCTTCATCAGTAGATCAACTGCATTATCCGCGATGTTGACTCTCTTCACCTAAGCATATCCCTTCTTGAGATAATTGCAGATGAGGTGGAACCACTGCTCGATGTGCTTGGATTTTTGATGAGACCTCGACTCTTTAGCTAGGGCTATGGCACCATTGTTATCGTAGTATAGAGGGATGACATTAGATGGCATCACTCCAAGCTCTGCAATAAACTTCTTGAATCAGAATGCCTCCTTCGTAGCTTCTGAGGCAGTGATGTACTTTACTTCTATCATGGAGTTTACAATTACCATTTGCTTGAAACTCTTCTAGCTCATAGCACCACCATTGTAGAAGAACAGGCTTCCTGATGTCGACTTTCGATCATCAGTATCAGACATAAAGTCTAAATCAGTGTACCCCTGCATTTAGAGTTCTCCATTACCAAAGAATAAAAATATATCCTTAGTCTTTCTCAAGTACTTAAGGATATATTTAATAGAAATCCGATGCTTTTTGCCTGGATTCAACTAATACTTGCTTATAACACTCACAGCATAGATGATACTAGGTCGTATACAAAAAATGGCATACATGAGACTCCCTATTGCTAAAGCATAAGGGATCTTGCTCATGCATTCGATCTCTTTCGATGTGTTGAGATACATCTTCTTGGAGAGATGAATACCATGTCTGAAGGGCACAAGACCCCTCTTGGAGTTCTCTATGCTAAATCTCTTCAACACCTCTTCAATGTACATCTTCTATGATAAACCGAGCATCCTCCTTGATCCACCTCTGTAGAACTTGATTCCCAAAATAAAGGATACTTCACCTAGGTCTTTCATAGAAAACTCCTTAACAACCAAATTTTGATCGAGATCAACATGAGAATATCATTTCTAATTAAAAGGATGTCATCCATGTATAATACAAGGAAGACAACAGCGCTCCCACTGACTTTCTTTAATACACAGGGCTCCTCCTCATTCTTGATGAAATTAAATGATTTGATCACATTATTGAAACGAGCATTCCAGCTCTGAGATGCTTGCTTAAGTTCATAGATGGATCTTTATAGCTTAGAAATCTTGTGATCAGTATCACTGAAAGTGAAACCAAGCGGCTGTTCTATATAGATATTTTTCTCAAGATATTCATTTAAGAATGTTAATTTTATAGGCCCCTTTGATGGGCTCGAGGGCTGTGCTGCCCCACCTTGACCTTCGTTTGTGTGTATCTTCTCCGTCTAGGCTATTTTTGGGCTCGTTGGACTCTGTTTGTCATCCTGAACCTTGTTCTAGGCTTATTATGGATCGAATCTTGAGATATTTTTTCAATAATCTCTATCTCGACTCGATATTTGATCTCCATCTATCTTTGAGAGCTTATGATCCATCTCACCCCCACACCTTGGGGCATGCCTGCTATCTCACGGATGGACAAATATGAGAGTCGAGCCAAGCAGCTCAATCCCAGGATAAATATGAGAGTCGAGCCAGACCGCTCAATCCCACCTCCATCATGGGCTATGTCCACTTTGACCAAAGACCTGCTCAGGAAAGTCACCTATAGCAATAGGAACTTTACTCTACGACGTTGTCTCTCATCCTCCTAAGTCTCGCATCTCGTGTCCGATCTATCTCTAGGTAATTGAGTGCAATGTAAGTGGTATCAAGAAGGTCTTGAGGTCGTGGTGTCCTGGCCAATCTTCATGACAATCAGTATCAAAGTGAGTTGATATCCCAATAGTTTTTACATCCATTTGTCATATTTCATAATCAAAATATGCTACAACGACAAACAGTGTGTGGATGGATTTAAGCATAGACACTAGCGAGAAGGTATCTTGATAGTCAATGCCTTCGTACTGACTATACTCTTTCACCACTAATCTAGCTTTGAATGTTGCTACATTCCTATCTGCACTAATCTTTCTATTAAAGATCCATTTATACCCAATAGGTACAATACCCTCAAGTGAATCTACCAAGGTTTAGACTTGATTTGAACATATTAAGTCAATTTATGACTTCATTATCTTTTGTCATTTTTTGAAGTTGATATCTGATATTGCCTCATCATAGATTTTGGGATCATCTTCATGTACCCCATTTTCTATAAGAAATATTTTTCTATATCCTCTAAAATAATACCTAAGCATCTCTCAGAAGGACGAAAAATCCTACTAAACTTACAAGATGGAGGAGAAAGTATGTGGATCAGCTCAAACTGAATTGGTTCATCTGGTTCCTTGACTCATTGCTCTTCAAAGATTTTCTCCTCGAGTCTGATCTATCTTTCCATGTCTCCATCTTGAATAAATTATTTCTAAAAAAGATAGTATGTCAATTCATAATTACATTATGGCCTTCTAGAAGATAGAAATATTTTTTTGACATGGGCCGGACAATCCTAAATCTTGAGCTGACTCAGACTCAATTTTTTAGCATATCACATCTCATATGGTGTGGTGTGAATGGTTTTAGAAGGAATCCTATTCAGTATATAAATGGCTGTTAAAAGACTATGTTCCTAAAAAAAATTAAAAAGATCTACGAAGCTCATCATGGAATGGACCATATCTAATAGGATCTGATTTCTCCATTCTGAAATCTTGTTGAGTTGAGGCATTCCACGTGGAGTCCACTATGAGACTATGTCATATTCTTTGAGATAGTCTAAAAATTTTCTGCTAAGATATTCATCTCCTCGATCTGATTGAAGTATCTTAATGAGCTTCTTGGTCTATTTTTCTACTTCATGTCTAAATTCTTTAAATTTTTCAAAGACTTTAGACTTGTGATGCATAAGGTACATATACCCATACCGAGAATAATCATCGGTAAAGATAGTGAAGTAAATAAAACCACCTCTAGTCGGCACATTAAATGGGCCATAGATATCTATATGCACTAGAACAAGAAACTCTGTGGTCCTTTTTCTATGTCCTACAAAGGGCAGCTTGGTCATTTTATCTTGAAAGCATGACTCAAATCGAATATGACCCAAAGCTAGCGGACCTATTAGTCTGATTTTCTCTAATTTATTAATCCTATCTTCTGCAATATGACCTAGCCTTAGGTGCCGCATGGACTTTTCATTTATGTCATCTTTAGGTCGTTTAAATCCTATGGCATTCACATTTTGCTTGATATAATTTACAGACACATCAATATGCAACTGATAGAGATTGTTAATAAAGAAACTACTTTCAATTTTATTACTTTCAAAAAGAATAATACAGTGGTCCTTATGAAAACTAATTACATATCCTTCCTATGCCAAACAGGAGATAGAAATTAGATTCTTGCTCACAGCAGGTATATAATAATAGTCCCTAAGTTCTAAGACAGATGATAATCATAGAGGGTACATTTTCATGGCCACAGCAGTAATTTTTACTCCATTTTCAATATGTAGGATCATCTCACCGTCCCTCGATCTTCTACTATCCTCAAGATCCTACAAAGAAGTGCACAGATGAGCACTAGATCAAGAGTCAAGCACCCAACTGGATGTAGAAAAAATCATTAGGTTCATCTCAATGACAAGCATACCTTCAGAAGGTCCTCCTTCCTTCTTGTTCTTTAGGCTTGCCAGGTAAGCAGGACGGCATTGCTTCCAATGGCTGTTGGAGTTTCAATGAAAACACTTTTCTTTCTTCGTAGCCTTCTTCTTTAGTTCCACCTTCTTCTCCTTCTTCTTTTTCTTAGTCTTCTGCTTCTTCACAAACTTTTTCTTCTCAAAGGACCTTCTCTTGGAAGAAGTCTGCTCCACAGCAAGTACCGAGCCCCTTGAACTATTTAAGGTGCCCTCAATAATCACCAACATGTTCATCAACTCAGCCAAGGTGTACCGGATCTTATTCATATGAAAGTTTATTGTAAACTGCTCATATGAATTAGTTAAGGACTGTAGAACCAGATCAATCTACAAGTCCTTGTCTATGGACATGCCGAGCTTCTTATGCTCTCCTAAATCCTTGATCATTGACAAGCAATGGTCATGGACTGACTGTCCATCACACATTTTCATCTTGAAGAGTCACTTCGACACTTCGTAGCATGCTACATGGCTCTGCTCATTATATAACTCTTGCAGGTAAGCCAGCATCTGCTTGGTAGTTTTCATATCCTTGTGTTAGCGCTGTAATTCATTAGACATTAAGGCCAACACGTAACACCTGACTTTGTTGTCATCGTCTAGCCACTTTTCATGACATACTCTCTGATCAGTTGTCAGACGGGCTGGGAGAGGGGGAAGATCCTGATCAGGGATATAGGTTAGCTTTTCAAAACTCAAAATAATTTTTAAGTTTGGAAGCCAATCCTTAAAATTTGGTCCAATCAATTGGTTGGTTTCTAGCATCCTGGCTAGGGGGTTGAAAGCAAACATGTTTCTTATAAAGAGTCAAAGTTTCTAGTTAAACTTTATATTGACTTAATTAATTTATTTTAAGAATTTTATTTTTAAAATAAATTAAGGCTCCTACTATTTTTCTAGATACGTACGCTTTCTTGAAAGAGATGCAAAAAATTTCATGATCAAAGATTTTTAGTGGGTGCTACGGTCTCATCAATTGGCTCACCACTTCACCTAACAGTTATTGATGATGAGTCAGTCGATGGATGGACAACTCTTATCCAATATTTTTCTAAAGAAATTACAGTCAACTCCGATCTCTAATTCATGAAGCTCACCATACCTGAAATATTACTCCACTTCTTAGTTAAGTCAGACCCACCGTTTTCACGAAATGGATTCATGATTGGAATCCTCATCATATTCGGAATATTGAGCCCAATCCTTCCTCCAATCCGTAGCATCCCATGCCTAATAGTTGCAGTTGCATCTTTTCAGTGCAATTAAACCACTGTATCCAGTCGAGAATAATCAATCCAGAAAGGGCCCACACAACTACAAAAGTGGAAGACCGCTTGACTTAATATTTTATAGAAAAATTTTAATTTAGATCTCAATCTAATTAGTCATAACTGTTATGACTAATCTAGTGGTATCGGTTATCTTAAATCGTTGGCAACTCAATATAGAACTAGATCAATCCAATTGGCTAGGTAAGTGAGATCGATGAGAGGGATATGTCATTAACTCGCTGCAGACGAATCATGGATGAATAGCTCTCAATTAAAGACCACCGATCGTATCTACCGATTTTGACCCTCAAAGTGATTTTGATGATGACCAAATATTAGAGCGCATGATTACTGATAATTTTCTTTTAAGTATTTCAAAGATTAGAAGGAAAAGAGCTCTTTGACCAAAACAAGGAAGAAATCAAATGCAATTCAAGTCAAGCTTAAAAGACCATGTTTTGTAATGAAATTCTAATTAAAAAAGACCTTGGAATGAATTTGAGCTATCTCCAAAAAATTTAGAGACATCTCCAAGCTCTTTGGCATGCTGGTACAATATCTTGGCACGAGGTAGAGAGGACTTGAAATCAGCCCAAGTCATCTCCATCTCAATAATCAGAAATCTTATTTTTGTGCACTGAGACCGAGATGACTCTAAGATTTTTTCGAGGGCTCTCAAAGTTGTGGTGAGATGTCTCCATCAAAATCGAGAGAACTTGATCTCAGGATGTAAAAATTTTTAGAAAGCTATTTTTTGGATACCTGAGAATGAGATGACTCATGGAGCAAATGAGAGGACTTGAAGTAGAATGAGACAACTCAAGATCAATCGAGAAGTCTCAAAATGCGCTGATAGCCTTCAACGGATAGTTCTGCAATGGACTATTTTTCTTCCCAATGGTTAATTCTCACCTCCAACAGTCAGATTTGTAAATTTTTGGACTTTAATTATTTCAGACTTGGTGGAAATGGTCCAGATATAAAAGAAGAAAAAAGAGACATTTAAAGATACAAGAAAAAGAGAGAAAGAAAGATAACTCCCAATTTTTACAAGAGCACACCTACTTCTAATAAATATTCTCTTAAGCATTGAAGTGTTCTTAAGAGCATTAACTGCCAGCATTGAACGAACATTCATCAAGCTTCATTAACAATAAATCAGCTCATCTAAGGAGCTACTTCAGTTGTAAAATCTTTATTTCATTTGATTGTGTAATTAGTTTTAGCAGGGGTTGAAACAAAAGAATAGGGCTAATGTATCCCTTAAATTGGATTGTGTAGCCTTAGTTAAAGTGTGTAAAGGTTATGGTTGATGAATCTAGGATAAAACCAATTGGATATGAGGATAGTGAGCCTAAAAAAAACTATCCAACTATAATATTGAGGGATTATAGTAAAATTTCTAAGAGTCTTGCTTGAAAAGTGGATGTAGGTATTGGGAGTGCACCAAACCACTATAAAAACTCATGTTTTGTGTGTGTAATTATTTCTTACTTGCATATCTTATTTGATTCTCACTACACCTTTACTCTGCATGTTCTTAGTTAATTTCTGCACATAATTATCTTAAGTTTTAAAAACTTAATTCACCCCCTCCCTCTTGGGTTGTCTAGTTGGACAACAATCGGACTTACCTTAGATATCAATTTGTTGATTTAGAACTAATCAGATTCGCCTACAATCCAAGCTCAAACCATAAAGCTAAATTAGATTTTGAAATAATCGATAACATATGGCTGTTAATCGATCTTGACCAAACTTATAACTATTGGGCTGGTCAATTAAGCACCGTCAATCCTATCATAACCAACTCTTAATTTGGTTTGATCAACCACTCAAGTTAGACCTAATCAAGCTACCCATACCCTGAACCCATGTATTATGAAAATGTCTTAGATCTTTAATTCTCAATTTTAGATCTAATCAATTTCATAACTTAATTCTTAATTAAGTGTAACAAGGCTAAAAAATAATAGAAACAAAGCATGAAAATTAGATCCTAAGAGTTTGGATCTAGGGTTTAGCAGAAAGTAAGTTTTGTTTTCTTCTTCATGAGAATCATCACACATCACCCCTACACGCTATGAGAGCACCCCATCGAATGGAAAGTAAGGGTCTTTAAAGTCCTTCTTACTCTTATGATCGGACGACCAAGAGGACTACCTCAATCAAAATATTTTTACTACTACTAATAGATCTAGATCTATACATATGTTACATTTATAAAACTAGATCTAATCTAATCATGCTTTGCATACATCTTATGTATCAATTTAAATTACATCTCATGCAATTTAAAAATCATAACATTTTGATTTTATCAAAAATCTAATCTTGATCTGCGCAATCTAGAGGTATGAACCTACAATTTGGCTCTGATACCAGTTGAAGGATCTTTAGATTGGCTGAATCGGATCAGATGTATTATAGCAAAAAATTTTTTAAAAAAATTACTGATTCGATTAGATCTAAGGGTTCAGAAATCTAATTCTACATCTAGATTAAAAGGATGCATGCATAGGGTATTAGAAATACCACCTGTTGTGGGCAGATAATCTTCCATTGTGATGATCTAAATTCGAGGTAGAAATTTGCTTCTAGCTGAAGGAATCTCTATTCCTAAATCATAGGATTGATCTGATCTAAAATAAAATTTTTTAAAAAAAATTTATGATCCGATCAGATCTGAGAGTTCTCAGATATGATTAGAATGATCTGATAATAAAAATAAAAATTAAATTAAAATCAGTAATAATGATATCACCATTTAGATGAACTGTTCATCCACAGCGATAATCTATCATTGATCCAAGGTTCTGATGTGAGCTGCACACGTGCCCGACCTCTACCGAACTCTACTTGGATTGGATCTGAAGGTCTCCACTTCTGTATCTGATCTCAAAGTATTAGATCTGATAGCAATCTTTGGTGCCTTAGATCTGATCTTTGGCAGCACTGTGTCCATCTCACAAATAGGATCGCCTCAACTTGTTCTTCGCAGGAACAGGATCTCAATCTTTCCTTGCTGAATTGCCTAACTCCTTGGGCATGGAGAAGAGGGAGAGGAGGAGGGAGAGGTGGCGTGGAGATGGAGGCACTAGTAGAGTGGTAGTGTGGAAGTACAAAGATTATGAAACCCTAGGCGTAGCAACCTATTTATAAGCCAAGCCGCCACCCTACAGTTCTAAGGCTTTAAGCAACTTATTTGCTTAAAGCATAAGTGTTGGAAAACATGCAGGGTTACATGTTTACATTTTAAATCTTTTTCAAATTTACAAGCAGCGAAAGACATAGATTAAATAATTTAACCTATAATATGCATGCGATCTAATCATTAAACCCTGCATCCAGGATCTATGACATGTCATGATGCAAACATAAATTTGAAAATTAAAACAAAAATAGTTGGTATTGATAAAATCATTACCTAGATCTAGCACTATTCTAGAAAATCCTAGATCGCATCTAGGTTAGTAAAGAGATCAGATCTCTTACCTAAAAAATTTCATTATTGTCTTTGTTGCTTAGAGCCGCACATGCGTCCGATCTTTACAGGTAATCCATACGAAGCTGCAACACAGATCGGAGGTTCGTTCTCCACTCGAAGTGCTAGCTTCTCGCAGATCTCTCATGATGGTTAATCTAAAAAATATTTTTTGAATTTCTTGGACACTCTAAGAGATGAAGAACATGAGGAGGATTAAGAAAAAAAATCTAACCCTTGAATCTTCCAAAAATCAAAAATAAAAACTTGAGAAAAAGTTCTAAGAGAAGATACATCTTTTCTTTTAGAACATCAATTGTTGATGTTCTGAAGACATCTCCATGTCAGGACAAGTAAAGACCTTCTCCTCTAGAATTTTTTTCATATTCCAAATCTCTTACTCTTTGATTTTTCTCATAGAAAAATCATACAAAAATTGAGAAGAAAGGATTCTTAGAAGAACCCTAAGAGAAGACCATCTTCTCTTCTTCTTCTTCTTCTCATCACGATATGATCAAATCATGTTCAAAAGAGACCCTGATGCCCCAACAATTTAGAGCATCCATCTTCCATGCCCTCTCCCTCTCTCTCTCAGATTTCTCATAGAAAAATTCACACAAAAAGAGGAAGAAAGAAACTTGAAATAAAACTCCAAAGAGAAGACAATCTTCTCTCTTACCTTTGTCTCTACAAGACATCAATTTTTGATGTCTTAATTGAAGGCTTTCCTCCAACAATCTTGGCACCTCAATCTCCCACACCTCCCCTCCTCTCTTTTCTGGTTTTCACCATGGAATAACTGGGATTAATCACATCCATATGCATAAAAATAGGAGGTGCCACATATTTAGGAAGACTAAGTCAAAAGACCTAGTCAAACATGGATTCTATGGAGGCGTCCAACCCTTGGATGCCTCTCTATTTTTTTGGATGAGTTATTCATGGTAAAAAGGAGTGGAAAATGGCATGGAACCTCACAAATATCTGGTGCACAAAAAATGGAGTGTGGAAAAAAAATCCAAAAGAGAAAGGAAAGAGTTTTGGTGAAGAGGGACTCTATCAAATAGAATCTCATGCATAACTAATTTTCATATTTGACCAAGTCAAATTTCTTTTTAAAACAAACCAAAAGTGGGCATGAAAACCTTTCTTAAGATGTGGAAAATTCATGTAAAGATTTGGAAATAAAAATATAATGGGCATGGGATCTTTCTTAGGTGGCACAAGGGTGAAGGGAAGGGTCCTAGTCTAACTAGGACTCTCCAATGTAGACTAGGTCAAACCCATTTTAAATATTATTTAAATTAGATTTGAATCAATCTAATTAAAAAATAATTCTAATTTAATTAAGAGTCTAACTAAATTAGATTTAATCAAATTTAAATCTAGTATAATTTTTAATCAAATTAGAAATTAAGTGCACTCAAGTCCTAGTCTAATAAGGACTTATTCTCTCTTACAATTTATTTATCCAATAAATCAATTAGACTTAATCCAATTAAGTCCAAACTAATTTTAATTGAATCTAATTCAATTAGACTTGATCTCAGTCCAATTACTCAATCATATTGAGCTAATTAGCAATCCAATTACTAATTGATCCTCCTGCAATACTTGCATTAGGTCAAATATCAATCGTATTGATTATTTGATCTTAGAACGATTCTAAATCATTGATCAACCATCCAATCAGGTAACAATCTTTTATATATATGATCTCATAGGTTCAAAATTAAGCTAATAACATAGGAACCAATTTTTGTACCAATCAAAATGAACATCTAGTAATGGTACCCAACATCCGGATAGGTCAAATGTATGTAAAGCAACATTCTTAGAATCCTAGTTTATGGTTAACATATAATTCATCCCTTTGACCAATAATGCTCAAGACGATTTTAAGTATACTATCAACACTCATACAAGTCATCTATATTGTATTTCAAAGTTTGCAAATCTCGTGACTTCTCACGAGGATTACTCAAACCTAGATTTTGCTAAATTAAAATACAGCGAGACATTCACTTCCTGAAGTTAATCAAGAGTGGTCAATCCCATTTTGACTCACACATCGACTCTACAAGTACTTGACCATACTCAGAAACCTTTTGAATCCTATATTAGAAATACATGTAGTCCAGCACTAAAGTACAGTGAGTTATTTGCAAGTTATCATGGTGATCTCAGATTAGAAGGACACTTATATCCATTGATCTTAGCGAGCTACTCTTGATAGTAGAGTACTACATTGATCATGTTTAGTGTAGATGTACAACTATATCCTACTTGTATACCATACCAGTATCTTCATACTACTTGATTACGAGGATAATCAATGCATATGACATACAGCGATCTATACTCGATAAGTTATTGTCCTAGTTAATAACTTATCATTTGATCATGAATAATTTAAGAACCATCCAATAAATTCTTCTTTATCGATTAAGTATTATTCTAAGGTCTTCATCATAATTTAGAAGTTTATTTAAGAAAGATAGAACTTTTATGTTGAATAAGCCAAATAACTATTATTATTTAATAATTTACATACTAATTTTAATCATTTACAACTTAGATTATTGGCTTCAGAACACATTTTCCAACAAGAAGGACTTCAATGAATTTTCCATGCCATCTCTGAATTTTTTCACTATTTTTGTCACATAAAAATGAGGAGAAGATGCGTCACATGTTTGGATAAGGAGAAGGGTTTTGCGCATGGGGTTTATCACCTTAGAGTTTGAACTTATTCAAACTCTTCCTCCCTATCCATAATGGATGCACGCCATAATGAAGCATGCCCTCACAAATTCCATGCAAATCATCCTAGGCATGTGCCCCTAGAAATTTTGTAGGGGGCACGCCCCTCTCCCTCAATTCCTGCAAATTTGGGTCAAATTGACCCCTTGTCCTATTCCCATCTTATGGGATTAAGATAAGTCCTGAACTGGTTAGGACAATTCTTGATTTGACTAGGACAAGCTCCAATCAAACCTAGATAAATCTATATAGGATTTTCAGATAAGCGAAATCCAATTTGACTCAGTCAAAATGAACCAAAACGATGATAGAAGGAGAAAATCAGGTTCAATTATATGCTAGCATGATTTTCTTGAACTTGATTAGATCCAATCCAAATCAATTGAACTAGATTAGCCCAATTGATGACATTCAGATCAAATCCTTGTTTGTATCATTCAGTTAGGTTCAGTTCTGTATGATAATGGAATATGTCGCGATCTCCATCATCGAAACACCTTTTGATAGATCAGGACTATTTTGATTCATCCAATTAGAATCGTCGTTCATTAAAATAATTCTAATTAATCCTAAAATCCACCAGTGACACCTAGCAGGTATGTGGTGGCAATCCATCAGAACTGAATATGAACATCTCGATGTAGTTACTTGTGTGATTGGGTTCCTCTATCATGAGTCCTGACAAGATCAAGGTTAAGGTGAACTCGTCAGACTTAACACCTGTCATATCAATAAATCATTCGATTCGAGTCTGATGTGAAATCCTAATAGAAACTTCTTTCTATTATATTCATATTGCCATGGCCATGGACTTAAGAACTTGATCTCATGATTATTATAGGACTATTCCTCCTTTGCCGAGATTGATAGATCCCTTATTGATGCGATCCACTTCTAACAATGAACATGCTATAGCCAACATACACCTTAGAATTTTGAATGACTAGGAGACTAAGTTATGGTGTAGTCAAAATATAATACCCTCAAGATGAATTGCTGATGCACCATAGGTTAAAGAACCAAACACATAACTGCAGCATCGAGCTAATCATCGATGAGAAGGTAGACTTCCTTATGACTGCTCGAGTTGATCATGCTCAATGCCTTTGTTCTCAACAAGTATCTATACTCTCGCTCTAGTATCTCTACATCATAAACTCAAGACTCATCTATCCTAAGAAAATGATCGTATACCAATCTTTCGGATTGATCACCATCCTCATGATGATCCTACAATCGAAAGTAGTTTCTGAGTTAATTATGATAACATATGCCTTAAATTCTCAACTCTTGAGAATATGTATTATCATGCTCGTTAACTCAATGGACGTATCATAAATACTTTAAATACATAATATAATAGAATAAATAATTTTTTTATTAATTTTAAGTTAAAATTATAAAAATATTCTTAGAAAGTATTTTACAATTATCGACCAATATGGCTTTCAAGGCATACATCTAACAAACTCCCATTTGACCTAAAGTCAATTAGCTATAAATCTAAGTTCCATCTTCTCAAGGTGGACTTCGATCTTCTACTGGCCTAAAGACTTCATCAGTGGGTCGGTCATATTATTTGCGGTATCGACTCTTTTGATCTCGATGTATCCCTTCTCGAGGTAATAATGGATGAGGTGGAATCATCGCTCGATGTGCTTGGACTTCTGGTGAGATATTGGCTCCTCAGCTAAGACTATGGCATCATTGTTGTTGCAGTATAGAGAGACAACATCTAATAGCATCACTCCAAGCTCTGCAGTAAACTTCTTGAAATAGAACGCCTCCTTCGTAGCTTTCGAGATAGCGATATACTATATTTCCATGGTAGAGTCTGCTATCACGATCTACTTAGAACTCTTTCAGCTTACAGTACCACCATTACATAGAAATAGACTTTCAGATGTCGACTTTCGATCATTTATATCAGACATAAAATCTGAGTCTGTATACCTCTGGACCTTGAGTTTTCCATTACCAAAGATCAAAAATATATCCTTAGTTCTTCTCAAATACTTAAGAATATATTTCATAGAAGTCCAATACTCTTTGCTTGAATTTGATTGATACCTGCTTATGACACTCACAGCATGGGTAATATCAGATCGTGTACATAGTATGGCATACATGAGGCTTCCTATTGCAGAAGCATAAGAGATCTTGCTCATACATTCAATCTCCTCAAGTGTGTTGGGGCACATCTTTTTGGAGAGATAAATGCCATGTCTGAAGGGCACTAGTCTCCTCTTAGAGTTTTTCATGCCGAACCTCTTCAGCACCTTCTCTATGTATATCTTCTATAAGAGACCTACCATCCTTTTTGGTCTATTCTATAAATCTTAATCTCCAAAATAAAGGATGCTTCACTTAGGTTTTTCATAAAAACTTTCTTAGACAACCATACTTTGACCAAGGTCAACATTGAAATTGTATTCTCAATTAGGAGGATATCATCCACATACAGTACGAGAAAAATAACAGCACTCCTACTAATCTTCTTAAATATATAGGATTCCTCTTCGTTCTTAATGAAAATAAATGATTTGATTACATCATTAAAACAAACATTCCATCTCCAAAATGCTTGCTTGGGTCCATAGACGGATCTTTGCAGCTTGCAGACCTTATGATCACCATCACCAGATGTGAAATTAAGAGATTGTTTCATATAAATATCTTCCTCAAGATTGCATTTAGGAATGTCATTTTTACGTTCATCTGTCATATTTCATAATCAAAATATACTACAATCACAAGCAACATGCGGATGGATTTAAGCATGGCTACTAGCGAGTAGGTATCCTGATAGTCAATGCCTTTATGCTGAGTATATCCTTTCGCCACTAGCCTAGCCTTGAATGTCTTCATATTTTCATCTGCATATATCTTTCTCTTGAAGATTCATTTACACCCAATAGATACTTTACCTTCAGATGGATCTACCAAGGTCTAGACATGGTTCGAGCGCATCAAGTCAATCTTTGACTTCATTGCCTCTAGCCATTTTTTAGAGTCGATATCTGATATCATTTCATAATAGGTTTTGGGATTATCATTGTTGGTGCGAAATCTGGTTGACGCCAGAACTGGCTAGAGCTGGAAAAGTCAAGGTTGCCATCATGACCTGCAAAAAAAGTCCAAATCGGAGGAGGGGTGGCTCCGATGGACCCTCCGATGGTCAAGTCAGCCCTTCCGACCAGCAGAAATGGAATGCTCAGTAGAGAAAGTAGTAGAGTATCAAGAAGAAGAAGAAAGCTTCTTTAGAAAGCGTATTTGGAGGAACTCTTATATAGATAGAGTCCATAACAAACTGATAGTGACAGCCATAACCATCTGACAGTGGACCGTTCAGGGCCACGTGAAGTTTATAATAGAGGATAGTATCCATTGTCATGATGTGCCAGTCCGTTGGGGCTTGATAATTGAAGTTCGAAGGAGGCAGGCACTAGCGGTGAAGAGCTTTGAGTTTCATCAATCTTAGAGGAGTTTGGGCTCTTTCAAGGTTGTATGTGTGTAAGTGGGTTCATGCTGTACGGGTAGCTGGATTTGCGTAGGCATGGAGGCCTTTCTAGGTGACTATAGTGAGTTCAGTCGGAAGGGGTTCGGAAGTTCTGTGAATAGAGAAATTCTAAAGAAAGTCCGCTAGAGAAATTCAGAAGTAGTTCTGCTGGAAGGAGAAGTCCAACTGAAGGAGCAAAAATTCAGAAATAATTCTATTAGAGAAATCTAGAAGAAGATCTGCTAGAGGAGCAAATATTTAATGATTAGTCCCTCTCAGCTAATGCAAGAAGTTCGGATGGACAAATGTTGGTGGGAAGAAAATCAACTGATGTCCGGGAGGAGTTCGATTGGAAGGAGGTTAACCGAAGGAGGTTTGTCTGGCATCCAGGAGGAGATTAACTGAAAGGATGTCAGCTGAGAGAATTTTGCCTAAAAGGAGCAGAAGGGGACCTGCTCGGAGAGAACCTGCTTATTTATTTCTTTGAAGCTCGATTGCTTTTGAGACCGTTTGGAGGCTAATATGAAAGAGACGAGGTCCTTTAACCTACGTGTTCAAAGTACTTGATGTAGGAATCCCAAGGTCTATCATCCTTAGTATATTGGAGTTTGTTTGGAGAGGAGTTCTATTGATCTGGCATTGGTCCAATATCGAACAGCTTGGATGGTTTTTTATTGAGAAAAGATTTAAAGAGCGCCAAGGTCGGTGAAAGCAAGCCATAATTAGACCTGTTACTCAGCTGCCAGGGGGTTGTCATCACTATTAAAGTTCGTCTGAGTAAAATCTATAATGCCTCGTAGGTTCTGGGAATATCCGATGGAGCTAGAAATCTAAATAAAGAAGATCCACCAATAGATTCAGGTTAGAGGTCTGCAGTCTCGACGCCTAAGCGTAAACTCTTTACTGACTGGAGTCCGATGTGGCTGTCCTCATCGGACGGACTTTCCTCAAGACTAGATATCCTATCAAACTTTGGTAGGAAAGAGTTCACATCCAACACAAGTCCCCCCCTCCCGAGTTTAAAATTTGAACGAAGGAAGTAAAAAAAATATGAGTACTGAAGTTCTTTTTTTCTTTTTGCGCCAATAGAGCAGCTGATCTTGACTCTTTCCGCGTGAGCATCGAAACTTCTTAAATAAAAGGTGACCTAAAAAGACAAATTCCTAAAATTTTCATCGAAGCACTGCTCAAGGTACGGTGCAATAAAGGTTCTGCCCGTTGCTAGTCTGCCACTATGATGAGTGGAGCACGCGTCAACCCGAGGTTGGTCAGTGGAGATCCGCGATCATAACTATCTCGAATTCCAGTGGCTATTTAAGCTCTTCATCTTCCACAGGAGCTTTATTTCATACAGGTCTCCTCCTTTCTTCTGGCTTCCTTCTCCCTTCTTGCTCTAGGGTACCAGCATCTTCTGTCGACTCCTTCAATTTTTGGAGGTTCTCTCCTTCATTTTCTATCTAGCCTATCGCCTTTCCATTTTTTTTAGTTGATTCAAGTCAGTTCCTAAACCGTTCTCTTTGATTATCTATCTTTTGGCATCTCTACCCATTTTTGTTTCTTCGAGAAAGTCTCAGATATTATTTTCTTTAGTTTTTTGAAGATTTTCTCCATTTTAGTTTGATTCTCATGTCCTTTGAAGAGTCTTGGTTGACCAATTCTAGAAGTTCGGCTCATTTAGCTTTAATGGACCTTCCTCATAAGGATCCTGAGCTTATAGAAATACCTCGGCCATCCTTTGTCCTTCATACCATTTCATGTAAACTTTGGCCCGAAGACCTTTCATTGATTAGGATCCAGTTCAAAATTTCTTTTGATTGCAAACTTGAACTCTCTGGTCCTAGCAATCGAGCTAGCTCTCTTCCTTCTGGCCGAACTTGCTTGTACGTTGAAACCCTTCAAACAGGACTTCGACTACCGATACCTTCTTTTGTAACCGACTTGTTCAAGTTTTTAAACATTTCCTTCGCCGCCATGGCATCAAACTCTTTTAGGTTTATCATCGGATTTCTTTCCTTGTGCATTATGGCCGACGTCTGACCTTCCATCTTCCTATTCCGTAATTTCTTCACTTTCAAATATCACTCAATCGCCAAAGACTGGTGGCACATATCTCTCCAGTTCAGCAAGAAGGGATTGCTCAAGGGTGCCCCTTCTTTCATTCATAACTAGAAGGAGAAATTTTTTTTGTTTCCTATCCCTCCTTAGAACTAAAACTTTCTTCTTGGAGGAAAATAAGGGACTCAATCCATCGAGCTCCTGGGCTTGAGAAAGAGGATCGGGATTTGGCCGACAAGCTGAAGAACTTTTGAGCTCCTCTGATCCCCAAGCTCCTGGAGGACCAAACCTTATTCAACTTTAGTCTCAGTCCTCTCAATTCGATTGGTAGTCCTTTGCAGCCTGCCAACTGTGCATGGTCTCCTTTTCTTCTCTGACTCTGATTTTTCTTCTACAGAGAAAACTCCTAAAGAATAGAACCATCTGATCAAGGGGATTAAGTCCCTCAAGAAGAAGGATAACTCTGTAGGAAAAACATCCAAGAGGCTCGCACTAATGAGCCAATTTCGATCGTGCCGATCCTGGCAGCGCCCATCCTCGAGTCCGACACGGCCGTACCAACTCCGATCTCATCTCGAGATGACACCACCACCATGCTTCCCGAGCAGCACGAGGTCGTTGAGAAGAAGAAGAAAAAAAATGCTGTTAGGAAAAAGATGAGGAGGGCGATAGAAAATTTGAGTGGCAAAGGCTTCGGTCAGGAGCGAGCTTCCTTAGATAATCAAAAGGTCGTCCAATCCCTAATGAATGGCACCATCCTTCCACACATTGTTGAGAAAATGGTTGGGATGGAGGATGCTAAGAGATTTGACGAGTCTTTCGCCACCTATCTCAAGGTAACCCATTTTTCTGAACTTGTTTGAGTGAAGGATGCGCTTTTAAAGTTCTGACTTAATTTCTTCCTATCTTGTAGCTGGGGCATTACTTGTTTGCCCACTGGAAGGCTGCCAATCTTCGTGAGGCCGAGGCTTCTAAAGCCCTACAGAAAGTTCAGATGGAGGTTGAGAGGGTTCGGGCAGAGGTTGACCGTTTGAAGGTGGCCTTGGAATTCAAACTACAAAAGTCGAGTGCTTTCAGAAGGTATCACAGAGAGAGGAAGAAGCTTCTACGGGACTGAGGGCAGCCCTATCCCTCTCCGAAGATAAAAGAAAGAAGGCTGAAGAGGAGGTCGGCATCGAGAGGGAGAGGGCCGTCGAAGCCTTCAAGTCCTCCAAAGCAATGGAGGACACCAACATCGCGTTCGCTTAGGAAGCCTTCTTGGAGGGGTTTGAGATCTACATGAGGAGGGTCATGAAGAACTTCCTTGGAGTGGACGTCGACCTTCTGACAGATGAACCTAGTGGGGGAGCTGGTCCCTCCAATGCTGGCATCGCTTCCCCTGCCGCCGAACCTACCCCGAGTGCTTTCGAACTTGCAGCTGAAGCTCCCGAGTCTATTCTTGAGCCCGACGCCACAAAGGATGTACCGACCTCGCTTGCCTCTACACCAATTGAGGTCTAAGATTTTTTATAAATTTATACTTTTCTTCTCTTTTTCTTTTGATGTATACCAAACATTTTAAGGAATAAAAATGAACTTTCTTTTCTTTATACTTGTGTCATGGTGGATGTTATTCAGAACCCCTCCAACGATCGTAGTCAAGATCCATGATCTCCAATTAATGTTGAGCTATTATCCCAAGGTATCCCTCTGAAGCCCATAGTCAAAAATTTAAAGAGGAAGATTCATCACATGAAGAAAAAGTTGAAGAAAATAAAAGACGAACTTCAGAGATCCAGAAAGAATGCTTCAGAGGAGACGATTGAGGTCACCCATCTCCGAAAGCTACACATAAAAGATTTTGTGAGCTTCAGCATTCGAAAGGATAGCTTCGAGAATGAGATCATCGAGCTTAAGAAAAATGCCAGCAATAAATCTTGGGCATTAATGGCGAAGATCAGCTTTCTCGAAGCTGATCTCAAGGCGGTGAAGGAGAAGATCCATCTGCTGGAGCGAAGCTCGCCATGGTCTTCCGACAAGGCTCGATATGAGTGGGATTGATCGAAGAGGTTCTCCGCACTCCAGAAGCAACTGCATGATGTTGAGCTTACTTATGATACCTACCGATTGGATTGGAGTGAGAGGATATCCCAACTTGAGCAAAGGCTTCGTGCTGCTAATAGCGCGGTAACCCAACTCCAAAAACAACTTGATGACAGTCATCAATCCAACACGAGCGGGGGATCAGAGTAGGTTGCTTCCCTAACGAGGACTCTGGGTGAGCTTTTGGAAGCAGTGGGGAGGGAGAAAGCCAAGGTTCAATGGCTAAGAATTCGACTGTCGAACGAGCAGCAAGCCATCAAGGATGCAGAGGCCAAGTCTAAAGTATTGAGAAAGCAGCGACGAGAGCTCAAAGGCAAATTTCAACATGCCAATAGGATGTACATAGATGGTCTATATAAGAAGGAGCTTGAGGAGGAAATCCTTAGGCTGAAGCAGACTCTTTTAATGGCGGAGGTCGATAGCTCGAAGTCTAAGGGTTCCGCGCCTTCTTAGGACTTTGTCATTTTTTCTTTTTTCTTTTTTTTGTACATGGTCTCATGGATCTTCACTTTGTAATGAAGTTCAAATTTAATGAAAAAATATTTTCTTTGATTATCTTTTTGCTTTGTTTGGATTCAGTGCCTTTTGATTTTTTCATTTCTCTCTTTTGTTTTGACTTTCGTTGAAAGGATTGTCGAAAAGATAATTTTTCTCCTATCTTTTTATAATCGAAGATTTTTTATCTATGTTGGGATGAGTTTATCCTTCCATGTTTGATCCCATTGATTTTTCTTCATCCTTTCATCAAGACAAGATCCTTCCTCCTGCCTTAGGTAATCGGAGGTCTTTGTTTATGTCAAGATAAGATTCTCCTTCTGTTCCTGATGAGGTTGGTTTTTACTTCCTGATGAGGTTGGTTTTTACTTCTATTGAGGTGAGGCCTTCCTCCTATTCCCATTATGGCCATTGAAAGGTTCTCTCCTCCTATCTTAAATAACCAAAGGTCTTTGTCTTTTTTATGTTAGGACGAGACTCTCCTCCTATTCCTATCATGGCAATAGGGGCACAGTTGAGTTGTTAACATGGCCTCTCCCCTCATCTCGTCTTAGGTTAACAAGGTCTTCGCTTTGCTCAAGTTAGAACGAGGTTCTCCTTCTGTTCCTAACAGGACTGTAGGGGCACATAAAGATCGTTGAAAGGGCCTCTCTCCTTATCCCATCTTAGACTAACGAGGCTTTCAACTTTGCTCACGTTAGGACAAGATTCTCCTCTTGTTTCTAACGTGGATGTAGGGGCACATTAGGACCATTGAAAGGGCCTCTCCCCTCATCTCGTCTTTAGACTAACGAGGTTTTCAGCTTGTTCATGTTAGGATGAGGTTCTCCTCCTATTCCTAACATGGCTGTAGGGGCACATAAGGGCCATTGAAAGGACCTCTCTCCTCATCCCATCTTAGACTAATGAGGTCTTCGACTTTGCTCATGTTAGGACGAGATTCTCCTCCTATTCCTAACATGACTACTTTTGATTATTTCGGAGAGTTATTTTCTATCATCACATGATTTTTGCAACAAGAAACAATAATATTGAAATAGAGAAGTTTTATTGAAGGCAAATTACTGGTAGTACATTTTTAGATTTTCTGAATTCCAAGGTTGCAAGAGTGTTGTTCCTCCAAGCTCCTTCAAGTGATGAGTTCCGGACCGGATGATCTTCTCTACTTCATATGGAACTTTCCAATTTAGAGTGAGCTTTCCTTGATTCTGAGATTGTGAAACAACTGCTCGTTGAAGTACTAGATCTTTCATTTTGAATATTTTGCCTTTGACTTTAGAGTTGTAGTAACATGCCACTTTTTCTTTATAGGCTGCCATTCAAACTTGAGCTTTTTTTTCATTTTTCCTCCAACAAGTCGAGATTAGCCCTGAGGTCTCATGAGTTATACTACTCATTGAATGCCATGACTCGTCCTGATGGGAGTTTGAGTTCTATTGGGATGCCCACTTTTGTTCCAAAAGCTAAGGCAAATGGGGTCTTCCTAGTTGGCAATCTTTGGATAGTTCGGTATGCCCAGAGCGCATGATAGAGTTCATCCACCCAAGTCTTCTTTGCTCTTTTAAGTCTTGCTTTGATACCTTGCAGCAGCATTCTGTTTGTTACTTCGGCTTCGTCGTTTGCCTGTGGATGGGCTATTGATGTAAATGATGGAAGATATTCTACAAACAATCGACTTTCACACAAAGTACTGCACTTTTGTTTCAATGATTTTTGCTAGAGGTTCAGCCTCGACCCATTTTATGAAATAATCTATTACCACTAAGAGGAACTTGCGCTATCCTGGTGCCATGAAAAAAGGTCCGAGTATATCCATCCCCCACTGAGTAAATGGCCATAAGGCACTCAGGGGTGTAAGTTCAGAAGTTGGCTGCCTTTAAATATTTGCACTTCTATGACAGTGATCATATTTTTTGACATACTCTATAGAATCATGGTACAAGATCGACCAATAGTAACTCTATCAAAGTAGTCTGTGTGATAAGAATCTAGCCCCTACCTAACTTTCATAGATTCTTTCATGCACTTTCCATAATGCAAAGTTGGCTTCTGAAGGTTTGAGACATCTCAAGAGCGATAAGAAATATGACCTTTTATATAGCTTGCCTTCATACAGAATATACCGGAAGGCTTGATTTCTGAGTTTTCGAGCTCCTTTCGGATCATGAGGAAGAGCTCCATCTTTGAGATAAGCAGCCAATGGGTCAATCCAACATGGCTCATGGTCGATCTACATTACAGACTATTGTCCTTCCAAACTTGGGTGTTTCAGGACTTCAAAGAAGACCTCCTTGGGCAGCTCAATTGGGGCCAATGTTGCCAACTTTGAGAGAAGGTCGGTCCTAGTGTTTTTCACTCTTGGAATCTGCTTGATGTCAAAACTATTGAAGGCCGAAGTCAAGCTCTTCACTTTCTCGAGATATTTTATCATGCTTTCTTCTCGAGCCTCATAATCATCATTAACTTGTCCGACCATCAATTAAGAATCACTGTAGACTTAAAGTCGATCTACTTTCAATTCTTCGACGATCCTTAATTCTACAATCAAAGCTTTATATTCGGCTCCATTATTAGTTGTAGGAAACTCAAAGCGTAGTGCATATTCGATGATGACTTCTTCTGGGCTAACCAAAATCAGCCTTATGCCTGCACTAGAAGTATTGGACGAGCCATCTACATATAGGGCCCAGAAATCTTCAGAAAGGTCGGCTCTTTCTTCAGAGGAACTCGATTGTAACCAAGGAATATCGACTTCATTCTATTTGGGCTCAGCTTCATCCAGAATGGTTCATTCAACTATAAAATCTATCAGAATTTGGGCTTTGATCGATGGCCGAGGCTGGTAGTTGATGTCAAACTTGGTGAGCTCTATTGTCCATTTCACTATTCTTCTAGAGGCATCCATTCGATGAAGAACTACTTGATTGGTTGACCAGTGAAGAGGGTTATGGTGTGCCCTTGGAAGTAAGATCGAAGTCTTTGGACTGCAATCAGTAGGACAAAAGTTAGTTTTTCTAACTTAGGATACCTAGTCTCGATGTCCCTCAAGACTTGACTTATGTAGTAGATCGGCCTCTATACTTTCACCTCTTCTTTGACTAAAACTACCACAAGGGCCGCTTGGGAGACCGCCGGGTACAAAAATAATCCCTCTATGGGTTTGGGCTTTGCTAATAGGGGAGGTGAATAGAGGTAGTCCTTAAACTCTTTAAAGGCTTGTTGACATTTAGTGGTCCAGCAAAAGTTCTTCGGCTATTTTAGGACTTAAAAGAAGGATATGCATCGCTCGGTCGACCTCGAGATGAAGCAATTTAGGACTGCCACCTTTCTGATCAGGCACTAAACCTCTTTGATTGATTTTGGAGCAGCCATCTCTTGAATGACCCAAATCTTCTCTGAATTTGCTTCAATTCCATGCCTCGACATCATAAATCTCAAAAACTTTTCTGAAGTCATGCCGAAGGCGCACTTGATTGGATTCAGCTCATCTTGTATCTTTTAAGGGTGCTGAAGATCTCTTCAAGATCGGCAATGTGATTTATTGACGCTCAACTCTTAACAAATATGTCATCTACATATACCTCCATGTTGCGGCCGATCTGCTCCTTGAAGATTTTATTGATCAGGCGTTGGTATGTTGCTTCTACATTTTTGAGTCCAAAAGGCATGATCTTGTAATAGTAAAGACCACGGTCAGTAATAAAAGCAATTTTCTCCTCATCTTCTGGTGCCATTCGGATTTAGTTATAGCCGAAAGAGGCATCCATGAAAGTGAAGAGCTCATGGCCCGAGGTTGCATCCACCAGCTGATTAATCTTGAGCAGGGGGTAGCTATTTTTCGGACAAGCTTTGTTGAGCTTTTTGAAGTCTATGCACATTCTCCACTTGCTATTTTCCTTCTTGACGAGTACGACGTTGGAGATCTAGTTTGGATAGTTAACTTTTCGGATGAATCCGGCCTTGAGGAGCTTGTCAGTTTCCTCTACAATTATTTTCGTCTCTCTGGGGCATGGCTGCACATCTTCTCTTTCACCAGTCGATGTTTGGGATCAACAGTCAGATGATGTTCCATGACTTTAGCATCTATTCCGAGCATATCGTTAGGGATCTAAGCAAAAATATCTGCATTCCTTCGTAGAAATTCGATAAGTTGCTCTCATATCTCTTTCACCAGGTTGGAGCCAATCTGTACCATGTGCTCCGCATTCCTGTCATTCAGTGGGATAGAAACAAGATCTTCAATGGGCTCACTCCACTCTTCAGTTAAATCATCGCGGACATCCAACCCATCAATCGGACAAGGATCTAACTGCTCACCCCTCTACAAGGCAATTGAATAGCAATGTCTTGCAAGAGTTTGATCTCCTCTGACTTCTTCAACCCCATAGCTTTTTGAGAACTTTATTTTTAAATAATAGGTCGACACCACTACCTGAAGTGCATTTAGATCAGGTCAGTTGAGAATTACGTTGTAAGCCGATGAAGCTTTTACTACCGAAAAGTCTACCTATGCCTTGGACTGTCTCGGATATTGTCCTACAGCCACAACCAAAGTTATTACATCTTCAACTGATACTGCATCATCAGTGAAGCCTACCAATGGAAAGTTCATTAGTCCAAGTCAGCTATTAGGTATAGACATTTTGGAGAAAGCATCATAAAATAAAACATCGATCGAACTTTTATTATCAACAAGGATGTGGCGTACATCATAGTTTGCAATATTAAAACAATTACAATCGCATCGTTATACGAGAACTAAACTTTCTGTGCATCAGCTTCAGTAAAAGTTAGGGGCTCCTCAGTTCTTCGTCTCTTTATCGGTCGCTCAGATTTATCGACCTCCTCCTGCCAAAGTTTCCTAGATATGGTGTTGATAATGTTAAGCGGGGGCCAAACTCCTTATTGCTCCTCCCTCCTCGGTGGCTCTGATTGCGGCAATGCCCTTGGCTGATCTTTCCATCCTTCAGGCCAACGTCGCAAGAACCGGCCAAGCCTGTCCTACCTGATGAGTTCCTCGATCACGTCTTGGAGCTGAATACACTCCTCAGTATCATGACCGTGGTCACGATAGTCGAGCAGTATTTGTTGGGATTGTGCTTGCCAGGATGTGTGTGCATTCTCTCCAACCTCGGTAGTTGCTTCTTGATTTCCATCAACACTTGAGTTTTTGGAGCATTAAGGGAAACATAGTTGTAGAACCTTCTGAGGGAAGAGCCCCACCGTGCCCTTCTATCCGGGCTTCTTTGCCTTCGAGTCCGAAGAGGAGTTCGGACTCGCTTGTACTTGGGAGGAGTTTGGGAGTGCGATCGAGCTTCACTCAGCTTTTTATCAGTAATGGGCAAACTTGATTCATCCGCTCGCCATTCTTCAGTAGCTTCACTATCCTTGGCCTTGAAGGCCTCATCTACTTGGGCATAACTTTCAGCCTGAGCTAGCATATCAGCAAAATTTTTAGGGTACTTCTTCTTTAGAGAGAATAATAGATCATTCTCATAAAGGCCGTCGTTTAATACGGCCATTGTAATAGATTGGTACAAGTTTCAGACCTTCAGTATAGCGGCGTTGAAATGGATGACATAGGCCTGTATGGCTTTTTCCTCCTTCTATTTAATGTTAATGAGAGAGTCTGAGCCTCGTCGAGGATGTCGGCTACTAACAAAATGAGCCACAAACTGATGGCTCATTTGATCGAAAAAAAGATAGTACCCGACTTAAGGATCGAGTACCAGTTCCTGGCTGCTTCCTTCAGAATGGAGGGAAAAGCTCGGCATAGGATGGCATCAGACGTGCCATGGAGCAACATCATTGTCTGAAAGGACTCTAGATGATCGACTAGATCTGTAGTCCCGTCGTAGCTCTCGAACTAGGAAAGCTTGAAGTTCGGCGGGAAGGATTCCTACATAATTTTTTGAAAAAAGAAAGGATCAGTGCAGATATCATTACCGTGAGAGGAAGGAGCATGGTGGAGTTCTCCGATCCATCGATTTATTTCTTATAGTTTTCAATCCAGAAGATCCTCACGATCGTGGATCTTCAAAGTCTTTTAGCTGAGTGGGGGCAAGGTCCCCCCAGGGGTTGAATCATGATCGAAGTAGGGGCCTTCTACCCTCTGCTTCTCTTTTTCAAAAGTTACCGATCGACTTGCCCAAGTTGGTCATCCCCAGATAGGATCCTAGGTTCCAGAGAAGCCTATTCCGATCGAATCAGCACCGAAGGTCGCTGCTGCTGCATGGCCTGCACTGCTTCAGTGAGACCCCTGATCTGTTGGACCAGCAAGTTAAATTGCTCTGCATCCACCATTACTACCGGTGGAACCTGAGATGCCGAGGATAAGATAGGAACGGGTAGATCTGGGTGAGATTTGACCGTAGAGGTGGTTGACCGTCGAGTTGAGGCCTTCCGGGGAGGCATCCTCGTGAGATCGACTGGGGAAGGACTCTGAGAGAGAAAATGAGAGATCTCTGCTGAGCGCTTCTTTAAGAATAAGAGAATCTCAAGAGAAAGAGGTGCCCTTCCTCTAGCGACAATCCTGTTGGTATAGAATCTAGTTCATACTAAAACTGGCTGGAGCTAGAGAAGTCGAGGTCACCATCGGGACCTACAAAAGAAGTCCAAATTGGAGGATGGGTGGCTTCGATTGGACCCTCCGATGATCAAATTAGCCCTTTTGATCAATAGAAATGGAATGCTCAGTAGAGAAAGTAGCAAAATATCAAGAAGAAGAAGAGAGCTTCTTCAGAAAATGTATCTAGAGGGTCTCTTATATAGGTGGAGTCATAACAAACTGATAGCAACAGCCATAACTGCCTGGTAGTAGGCCATTCAGGGCCATGTGAAGTTTGTAACAGAGGATAGTGTTCGTTGTCATAATGTGCCAATCCGTTGGGACTTGATAGTTGAAGTTCGAAGGAGGTAGGCACTGGCGATGAATAGTTTTGAGTTTCATCAATCCTAGAGGAGTTCGGGTTCTTCCAAGGTCGTATGTGTGTAAGTGAGTTTATACTGTATGGATAGTTAGATTTGCATAGGCGTGGAGGCCTTTCTAGGCGACTGCAGTGAGTTCAATCGAAAGGGATTTGAAAGTCTTGTGACTAGAAAAATCCTGAAGGAAGTCCGTTGGAGGAATTCAAAAGTAGTTTTGCTGGAAGAAGAAGTCCGGCTGAAGGAACAGAAATCTGGAAATAATTCTATTAAAGAAATTTGGAAGAAGATCTACTGGAGGAGCAAATATATAACGATGAGTCCCCTCTCAACTAATGCAAGAAGTTTGGATGGATGGGGGTTGGTTGGAAGAAAATCAACTGGTGTCCGAAAGAAGTTCGATTGGAAGGAGGTCAACCGAAGGGGGTTTGTCAGGCATCTAGGAGGAGATTAACTGAAAGGATGTCGGCTGAAAGAATTTTGCCTAGAAGGAGTAGAAGGGGATCTGCTTGAAGAGAACCTGCTTATTTATTCCTTTGAAGCTTGACTATTTTTGAGGTTGTCTGGAGGCTGATATGAAAGAGACGAGGTCCTTTAGCCTGCATGTTCAAAGTTCTTGATGTAGGAATTCTGAGGTCTGCCACCCTTATTATATTGTAGGAGTTCGTCTGAAGAGGAGTTTTGTTGATCCGACGTTGGTCCAATATCGAACAGCTTGGATAATTTTTTGTTGGAAAAAGATTCAAAGAGTGCCAAGATCAATTAAACCAAGCCATAATTAGACCTGTTACTCAGTTCCCTGGGGGCTGTCATCGCTATTCAAGTTCATTTGAGCGAAATCCACAATGTCCCATAGGTTTTAGAAATATCCGATGGAGCTAGGTATCTTAACGAAAAAGATCGGCTGATAAATTCAGGTTGGAGGTCTACAGTCTCGGTGCCTAAGTGTAAACTCTTCACTGGTCGGAGTCCGATGTGGCTGTCCTCGTCGGATGGAGTTTCCTCAAGGCCAGATATTCTATCGGACGTCGGTAGGAAAGGGTTTACACCTAACAAACATCATAAATCTCATTTTCTATGAGGAATATTTTCTTTATATCCTCTGAAATAGTATCTAAGTACCTCTTAGGAGGACGAAAAATCCTATTTGACCTACAAGATGGAGGAGGTAGTGTATGGATCGGCTTAAACTGACTGAGTTCCTCAGGTTTCTTGGCTCATTGCTCTTTAGAGATTTTCTCCTCAAGCCTAATTTATCTCCTAATGCCACCATCTTGAATAAACTATTTTTCAAAAAAAATGGCATGTCGACTCATAATCACATTATGGTCTTCTGGAAGATCGAAATAATATCCTAATAACTTTTTAGGATATTTTATAAATTAAGCTCCAAAGGACCTAGACTTTAACTTATCCGTCTACTGTCTTTTGACATGAGCCAGACAATTTTAAATTCTAAGATGACTCAGACTTGGCTTCTTACTATGTCATATCTCATACGGTGTGGAAGGAACAATTTAGATGGAATCCTATTCAATAAATAAATAGCTATCATTAAACTAAGTCCCCAAAGAAACTTAAGAAGGTCCGTGAAGCTCATCATGGATCTGACCATATCCAATAGGGTCTGATTTCTCTGTTCTGAAATCCTATTGAGTTGAGTCATTCTAGGTGGAGTCCATTGTAAGACTATGCCATTATCTTTAAGATAGTCCAAAAATTTTTGAGTAAGATATTCGTCTCCTCGATCTGATCGAACAATCTTAATGGACTTTCTAATTTACTTTTCTACTTCATGTCTAAATTTCTTGAACCTTTTGAAGGCTTTAGACCTATGTTGCAGCAGGTACATATATCCATACCGAGATAGATCATTGATAAAGTAATGAAGTAAAAAAAAGTTACCTCTGGTTAGCACATCGAATGGGCCACACACATTTGTATGTACCAGGACAAGTAGGTCTATGGCCCTTTGTCTTACAAAAAGAAGCTTGGTCATTTTGCCTTGAATGTATGACTCACAAATCAGATATGACTCAGAAGTCAACGGACCTATTAGTCCGGATTTCTTTAATTTGTTAATCTTGTCTTCAGCTATATGATCTAGCCTAAGGTGCCATAGATACCTTTTCATTAATATTATTCTTAGATCATTTTGATCATATAGCATTCATGTTTTGCTCGACATTATAAATAGAAATATCTACATGTAACTGATAGAGACCGATAATTAAAAAACTACTAGCAATTTTATTTCTTTCTTAAAGAATGGTATAATGGTCCTTAAATAAGCTAATTATATAACTTTCTTGTGCTAAGCAAATTCCTGCTTGCAATAGACACAAAATAATAATCCTTAAGAACTAAGACATATCCAGATGGTAATCAATGAGGGTATGATTCAATGTCCATAGTAGCAACTTTTGCACTATTTTCGACATGTAGGATCATCTCGTCTTTTCTCAGTTTCTTGCTATCCTCAAGATTCTGCATAGAAGTGTACAAATAAGCACTAAAACCATAATCAAGCACCCAACTGAATGCAGAAGAAATCATAAGATTAGTCTCAATGACGAGCATACCTCCGAATGGTCCTTCTTCCTTCTTATTTTTCAGGCTGGCCAGGTACATAGGATAGTTCCGCTTTTAATGACTGTCAGAGTTATAGTGAAAATATTTTTCTTTCTTCGAGACCTTCTTCTTTGGCTCGCTCTTCTTTTCCTCTATTTTTTGCTTCTTCGCAGACTTCTTCTTTCCAAAAGACTTTCTCTTAGAAGAAGTCTGCTCCATAGCTAGAACTGAGCTCTTTAAACTCTTCAAAGTCTGCTCAACAGTGATCAGCATATTCATCAACTCAGCCAAGGTGCACTAAAGCTTATTCATATGGAGTTCATGATAAACTTCCCATATAAATCAGTCAAGGACTGTAGGATCACATCAATCTACAGATTCCTGTCCATCAGGACACCGAGCTTCTCAAGTTCTTCAAGATCCTTGATCATCGTCAAGCAATGATCTTGGACAGACTGCCCATCACGTATTTATGCTTTAAAAAATCTCCTTGAGACTTGATAACGTGCTATGCGACTCTATTCACCATATAACTCTTATAGGTGAGCCAATATTTGGTGTGCAGTCTTAATGTCCTCATGTTGGTGCTACAACTTATCAAATATTGAGCCCAACATGTAGCACCTAATCTTGTTGTCATCGTCCAATCACTTCTTATGAGATGCTCTCTGATCAATGATCGGACGGGCTGAAAAGTAGAAAGTTCCTAGTCCAATATATAGGATAGCTTTTCAGAACTCAAAATAATTTTAAGATTCCTTAGCCAATCCTTATAATTAGGTTCGGTCAATTTATGGGTATCTAGGATTCAGGCCAGAGGATTTGATGCAAACATCTTCCTATAGAGAGTTAAAGTTTTTAGTTAGATTTATAATTGACTTAACCAATTTATTTAAAAATTTTATTTTTAAATAAATTTAGGCTTTCACTATTTTCTCGGATCCCTACACTTTCTTAGCAAAGATACGAAAGTCTCCATGATTAATGACTTTTAGTGGGTGATGCGTCCCACTGACTGGCTCACCACCTCACCTAACAATTATTGATGATGAATCGATCGATGAGTGGACAACTCTTGTCTAATATTTCTTCAAATATGGTGCACCCAAACTCGATCTCTAATTCATGAAGCTTATCATATCCGAAATATTGCTCCACTTCTTAGTCAAGTCAAATCTACAGTTTGCATAAATTGGATTCATAATTAGAACCCTCACTGTATCCAAAATATTGAGCCCAACTGATCCTCCAATTTGTAGCATCCTATACCTAAAAGATATGGTTGTATCTTTTTGGTGCAACTGAACCACTATATCCAGTTGAAAACAATCAACCTCAGAAAGAGCCCATACATCTACAATGGTGGAAGATCAATGACATAATATTTTCTTAGAAAAAATTCAAGTTAGGTCTCTTAGATTCGACTAGTCATAACGACTATGACTAACTTAGTGGCATGGGTTAGCTCGAATCATTAAACACCATAATACAAAACTGGCTCGACTCAATCGGCTAGGTAAGTAAGATCGATGGAAGGGATATGCTATTAACTCGTCGTGAATACATTCAGATCGAATAGCTTCCAATTAAAGACCACTGGTCATATCTGTCAAACTTACCTTAGATACCGACTTGTCTGATCAGAACTGATCAGATTAGCCTACAATCCAGGCTCAAACCATGGAGCCAAATTAGGCCTTAAAGTGATCAACTACATGTGACTGTGAGTCGACCTTGACTAAGACATCTAATGGGCTGGTCAATTTTAAGCACTCTTGATCCCACCTAACCAACTCTTGATTTAGTTTGATCAACTGCTAGACCTAATCAAGTTACCCATACCCAAACCCATATTTTATGAAGGTGTCTTAGATCTGAAAATTCTCAATTTTTAGATCTAATTTATTTCATAAACTTAATTCTTAATTAAGTCCAAAGGATTCATAAAATAAAATATGCATCAAAGATCCTAAGATTTTTAGATCTAGAGTTTTGCAGAAAAATAAATTTTTGATTTCTGATTAAGGATAAATATGCAACACCCCTACACGCCATAAGGGCACCCCATCGAATGAGAATCGAAGGCCTTTAAACCCTTCTTACTCTTATGACCAGATGGTCAAGGGGAATGCCTTTATCAGAAATATAAACTATACTACAAAATAATTAGATCTAACACATATATCTCATATATGATTAAAGATCTAAACTATGCATGCTTTGCATATATCACATACATCAATTTTAAACATGTATGACATGCTTCTATATCAGATTATATCTTATATAATTTTATGAATATTTCATAAAAAATTCAGATCTACACAATCATGATATAGAACTACATATATAGTCTAGACATGCATTGCATACATCATGTATATGAAAAGTTTAAAATGCATGTTTTGATTTTTGATCTAATTACATCTCATGTAACATCTAAAAATTGAATAATCAAATCATTAAAAAAAATAGATATAATCTAATCATGATCTGTAACTGCAAACATAGCTCTGATACCAGTTGAAGGAATCTCTATTCTTAGACTGTAGGATCGATCTGATCTGATCTGAAATAAAATTTAAAAAAAAATTCTATGATCTAATCAAATTTGAGAACTCTCAGATCTAATCGGATCATTGAAATTTTTTTTTAAAAAAAAAATTATTTTAGATCTGATCAAATCAGATCGATCCTACGATCTAGGAATAGAGATTTCTTCACTAGCCACGCATGTACCTAGCCTCTATTGGTATCCACTCGGATCAGATATAGATGTCTTATCCTTGCATGATCTAAATTCGATGAATCAGATCTAGATCTCCTTCTATTGCCTTCGATCAGATTGTCGGCATCGCCTCAATCGACATATAGTCTATCTTCTTCTTCTTCTTCTTGTGCGGACAGCACTTCGAAGGCACAATCAACCCAACACTTGGGCGTAGGAGAGAGAGAGGGAGAGAGGATCTAGAGAAGAGAGGAGGCATGGAGAGATTGTGGCAAGGATTCACAGTGGATAGATAAGATGGCCAAACCCTTTGGCCTAGTCTTCTATTTGTAGAAAAAATTGGAGACCTAGGGTCTTAGGGCTATTAGATTTTGATTGGATCAAAGTTCTAAAAGTAGAAGGACTCCTCATCTTAATATGGCATCCTATATGATTTTTTGTAGCATTTTGTTGCATAAAATGCTTCTGGCACATGCCACCTTATCCAGATAAAATGGTGGGAGCCTAGATAATACTCCCCAAATGAGTTTGAATTAATTTTAACTCATTTGACTTGTGCAGATAGAGTTCAAATTGAAACAAACTCCAAACTCCCTCCTCCTTATCACAAGTGGGCACATGCCAGGAAAAATGGCATGCACCCCTAGGATTCTCTCTCTAGGAATAAGTAGTGCACGCCCCAAGGAGAAAAATATAGGGTGTGTGCTCCCTTCTTTTTGTGCAAGACCAAGTCAACATGAGGGGAGGCGCGTGCTCCCCCTCATGCTTATCCATTTAAGACATTAGGATAAAGTCCTAATCAAATTAGGACAAGCCTAAAGGAATGTTTTAAACAAGCCAAATCTAATTTAACTGGGTCCAAACCAATCAGAAAATTCAATGTAGGAGAAAGTTAGGTCAAATCGTGTGCTAGTATAATTTTTTTGAATCTAATTAGATCAAATCCAAATCAATTAGACTGAGTTAGTCCAACTGAAAATATTCAGATCCAACTCTTATTTGTATGACCTCATAGGTTTAATTCTATATGATAATGGAACATGTCGTAATTTTCATCATCAACATTATCAAGATATCTTTTGATGGATCAAAATACTTTCTGATTCACCCAATTAAAATTATCAATCATCAAGATAATTCTAATTGATCCTATAATCTACCAATGATACCTAGTAGTATGTGGTGGCAATCCATCAGAACTAAATAAGAACCTCTTGGTGCAATTATCATATGATTTGATTCTTCTATCGTAAGTCCTAACAGGATCTAGGTTAAAGTTTACTCGTCAAACCCAATGCCTATAATATGATTGAATTATTCGATTCGAGTTTGATGTGAAACTCCAATATAAACTTCTTTCTATTATTTCACATTGTCATGACCATGGACTTTAGGACTCAATCTCATGATCATCATAGGACTACTCCTCTACCTTGGTTGATAGATCACATCTTGGTGCGATTCAATTTCTATAATGAATATGTTGAACGAAAATCCTGATTTTTCGGACCAGGTTCGTTCAGATCTGATCAGATCAAGAGATATATTTCAAAAATTTTTCTCTTGATCCTAATCAGATCTTGATGTGTTTCAGATTTGATTCTTATTATTTTAATAAATAAAATAAAATAAAGATAAATTAAATCAAATTTAATTTACCTAAATTTGGGTAATCCTATTATCCTGTTGATGATCCTGTTTGCAGCGGAAGGTTCTGGATCTAGCCACGCAAGCGCCTGGCCTCTACCAGTATCCACTCGAGCTGGATCTGGAGATCCTCTTCTTCTCTATCACACCTCCAAAAATCAGATCTGGATCTGATCTGGAGGATCTTCAAAACTCCTTTTGAAGATCAGCAGTCGTCCTTTTACAGCAGTGCAGCCTTCTTACTTTTGATCGCCTTTCTTTGATCTGAATCGCACCAACCAAGGTCCAAAACTCTTTTGGACATGGAGAGGAGAAGGAGAAGAAGCTTTAGCATGGAGGAGGAGGGGAGAGGCACCCTTGGGGCGTGGGGTTTTTAATTCTCAATTGAATCACAAACTGAGTTGGGCGCAGGATCCTTTTTATAAACTAAGCGTGATCCAACTCCTCTTCCTCCCAACCAATCACAACCCTTTGTGAAATCAGATCTAAATCTGATTGGTGGGAATAGAGACCCCTGGATTCCTACTTAGAGGGCGCCTAAGACCAGTCAAAGTTGGTTTTAGGGAGAACTCTAATTGGAATCCAAAAGAGAGGTGGAGTCCTTGTCCAACAAGGACTCCAAGACTCCTCCAATCTTGGGTGCACGCCACTCTTGGCGTGCGCCCTCCTCCTTGCCAGGTTTTAGCAGGGGACAGGCCCCCACCAGCTCTCCAATAGGTGCATGACATGTGGTCAAAAGTCAAAGTGTCAATGGTCAACATTTGACCAGTCAAAGGTAGACTTTTGACCAAAGTCAAAGAACAAAAAATGGTAGGTGACCAAAAATGGCAGGTAGTGTCTTACAAATAAGACAACCTTTTCTGACTTGGACAACCTCCAGTCAGACCATATGAAGGCCTCTGTTTGAGCACAAACTCATTTGGCTCAGACAGGACAACTTATTTATGATAGCAAAAGAAGAACGTTAGGTTCAATCGAGTACTAGCACGATTTCCTTGAACCTAATTGAATCTCATTCAGATCAATTGAAATAGATCAGTTCAATTGATGATCACCAGATTCAAACCCTTGTTTGTGTGACCCAGTTAGGTTCAGTTCTATATGGTAATGGGATATGTCATGATCTCCATCATCGACATCATCGAAACTCCTTTCGATGGATCAGAACTCTTCTGATTCGAACAATTAGAATGATCGATCATCTAAATCATTCTAATTGCTCCCAAAATCCACCAGTGACACCTAGCAGTATATGGTGGCAACCCATCAGAGCTGAATGTGAACCTCTTGGTGCAGCTATCTTTGTGATTAAGTTCTTCTATCTTGAGCCCTCGATCAGATTAGGGTTAAGGTAAACTCGTCAAACCCTAGTCTATGTCATATGATGTAATCATTCGATTCAAGTCCAATGTGAAAATCTAAATAGAAACTCTTTCTATTATTTCACTCTACCATGGCCATGGATTTCTGGACTTGACTCTCATGATCATCATAGGGCTGCTCCTCTACCACCGAGGTAGATAGATTCCATCTTGATGCCATCCAGTTCCTACAATGAACATGTCATAGCCAACATACACCTCAGGGTTCCATATGGCTAGGAGACCGAGTAATGGTGTAGTCAAACTATAACACCCTCAAGGTGAACTGCCGATGCACCTCAGGTCAAAGAACCAGACACACTACTGCAGCATCGAGTCAGTCATTGACGAGAAGGTAGACTCCCTAATGACTACTCGAGGTGGTCACGCTCAGTGCCCTCGTTCTCTAACGAGTACCTATACTCTCGCTCCGATGTCTCCACACCGTAGACTCAAGACTCATCTACTAAACAGAAGCGATTGTACATCAACCTTCCGGATCAATCACCATCCTCGTAATGATCCTATGGTCGGGAGCAATTTATGAGTTAATAATGATTATTCATGTCTTAAATTTTCAACTCTTGAAAATATGAATTATCATTGCCATTAACTCAAAGGATGTATCACAGACACTAAATACACATATGTGATAGAAAATAACCTATTTATTGATTTTAGTCAAAATTATAATTTTGCCCCTAGAAGTGTATTACAAGTGTCAGCCAATTCTGGCTTCTAGGACACATATATCTAATAATCTCCCACTTGTCCTAAAGCTAATTGGCTACAAGTCTAAGTTCCATCTTCTCAAGGTGGGCTTCGATCTTCTGCTGGCTCAATGGCTTTATAAGTGGGTCTGCCACATTATCTGCGGAGTTGACTCTCTTGATCTCGACATAACCCTTTTCAAGGTAATCGTGGATGAGGTGGTATTGCCGCTCAATATGCTTGAATTTTTTATGAGACCTTGGCTCCTTAGCAAGGGCTATGGCGCCATTGTTGTCGCAGTATAGAGGAATGGCATCTGATGGCATTACTCTGATTTCTGCAGCAAACATCTTGTACCAGAATGCTTCCTTTGCAGCCTCTGATGCAGCGATATATTCTGCTTCCATGGTGGAATCTGCTATCACCGTTTGCTTGAAACTCTTCCAGCTGACAGCTCCATCATTGCATACAAACAGACTTCCAGATGTCGACTTTCGATCATCTATATCGGACATGAAATCCAAGTCTGTGTATCCCTAGACTTGTAGTTCTCCATTACCAAAGACCAGCATCATATCCTTAGTTCTTCTCAAGTACTTAAGGATACATTTCATAGAAGTCCAGTATTCTTCATCTGGATTTGACTGATATCTGCTTGTGACACTCACAGCATGGGCTATATCAGGTCGTGTACATAGCATGGCATACATGAGGCTCCTTGTTGCAGAAGCATAAGGGATCTTGCTCATGCGTTCTATTTCCTCAGGTGTGCTAGGGCACATCTTCTTGGAAAGATGAATACCATGTCTGAAGGGTATTAATCCCCTCTTAGAGTTTTCCATACTAAACCTCTTTAGTACTTTCTCTATGTACATCTTCTATGAAAGTCCTAGCATCCTATTCGGTCTATCCCTATAGACCTTAATTCCTAGAATAAAGGATGCTTCACCTAGGTCTTTCATGGAGAATTCTTTGGACAACCACATCTTAACTGATGTCAACATGGGAATATCATTCCCAATATGGAGGATGTCATCCACGTACAATACGAGGAAGACAACAGCGCTCCCACTGACCCTTTTGAAAACACATGGTTCGTCTTCATTTTTGATGAAACCAAACATTTTTGATTACATCATTGAAACGAGTGTTCCAGCTCCGAGATGCTTGCTTAAGTCCATATATGGACCTTTGCAGCTTGCAAACCTTGTGATCAGTATCACTGGATGTGAAACCTAGCGGCTATTCCATATAGATATCTTCCTCAAGATATCCATTTAGGAATGCCGTTTTCACGTCCATTTGTCATATTTCATAATCGAAATAGGCTGCAACAGCAAGCAATGTGCGGATGGATTTTAGCATAGCTACTGGGGAAAAGGTATCCTGATAGTCAATGCCTTCACGTTGACTATAACCTTTTGCCACCAGTCTAGCCTTGAATGTCTCCACATTCCCATCTGCACCAATCTTTCTCTTGAAGATCCATTTGCATCCAATAGGTACTATACCTTCTGGTGGATCTACCAAGGTCCAGACTTGGTTTGAGTGCATCGAGTCAATTTCTGACTGCATTGCCTCTAGCCATTTCTCGGAGTCGATATCTGATATCACCTTGTTGTAGATTTTGGGATCATCACCATGAGCACCATTACCTATGAGGAACATTTTCTCTACATCCTCTGAAACAATACCTAAGTATCTTTCAGGAGGACGGGAAACTCTTTTCGATCTACGAGGTGGAGGAGGTAGTGTTCTTATTAGCTCAACCTGATTTGGTTCCACTTGGTCCTTAGCTCATTCTGTTTGTGAGACTTTCTCATCAAGCTTGATCTATTTTCCAATGCCGCTATCTTGAATAAACTATTTTTCAAGAAAGATGGCATGTCGACTCACAATCATATTATGGTTCTTCTGGAATGTAGAAATAGTATCCTAATGACTCTTTAGGATATCCTATGAATCGAGCTCTGAAGGACCTAAACTCTAACTTGTCCGCTTGTTGTCTTTTGACGTGAGCCGGACAACCCCAAATTCTGAGATGACTCAGACTTGGTTTCTTACCGTGCCATATCTCATACGGTGTGGTAGGAACGATTTTAGAGGGAACCCTATTCAGTAGATAAATTGAAGTTAACAATGAGTATCCCTAAAGAAAATCAGGAAGGTCTGTGAAGCTCATCATGGATCAGAACCATATCTAATAGGGTCCGATTTCTCCGTTCTCTGTTGAGTTGAGGTGTTCCTGGTGGAGTCCATTGAGAGACTATGCCATTTTTCTTGAGATAGTCTAGGAATTCCCAACTAAGGTATTCACCTCCTCGATCTGATCGAAGAACCTTAATGGGTTTTTCAGTTTGTTTTTCTACTTCATGTCTGAATTCTTTGAACTTTTCAAAGGCTTCAGACTTATGTCTCATAAGATACACATACCCATACCTAGACAGATCATCGGTAAAGGTAATGAAGTAGACAAAATTGCCTCTAGCCGGCACATCAAATGGGCCGCACACATCTATATGTACTAGGGCAAGGAGATCTGTGGCCCTCTCCCCATGTCCAACAAAAGGGAGTTTAGTCATTTTGCCTTGAAGACAGGATTCACAAGTTGGATATGACTCAGAAGTCAATGGACTCAATAGCCCATTTTTCTCCAATTTGTTGATTCTATCTTCTACTATATGACCTAATCTCAGGTGCCATAGATATCTGTCATTTGGACTATCCCTAGGTCATTTGGCATTCACGTTTTGCTCGATAGTTAGAACAGGTACATCAATATGTAGCTGATAAAGACCATTAATAAGAAAATCATTTGCAATTTTATTTCTTTCATAAAGAATGTTACAATGGTCCTTAAAGAAGGTGATCACATAACCTTCTTGTGCTAAGCATGAAATAGAAATCAAATTCCTGCTAGCTGCAGGCACAAAATAACAGTCTTTTAAAACTAAGTCTAAACCAGATGGTAATCGAAGAGGGTATGTTCCCACGGCTACTGCAGCAACTCTTGCTCCATTACCGATGCGTAGGATCATGTCTCCATCCCTCAGCCTCCTGCTATCCTCAAGACCCTGCATGAAAGTGCATAGATGAGCACTAGAACCAGAGTCAAGCACCCAACTGGATGCAGAAGAAACCGTAAGGTTAGACTCAATAACGAGCATACCTCCAGAAGGATTTCCTTCTTGTTCTTTAGGGTGGCCAGGTAAGAAGGGCAATTCCGCTTCCAATGGCCGTCGCTGTTGCAATGAAAATACTTTCCTTTGACATCGGCCTTTTTCTTCGGCTCTGCTTTCTTTTTCTTTGATCCTTCCATCTTTTGCTTTTTCACAGACTTCTTTTTCTTTTCATAAGACTTTCTTTTGAAAGAAGTCCATTCCATAGCAAGAACTGAGCCTTTAGAACCTTTCATAGAAAGCTCAGCGGTAACCAGCATATTCATTAATTCGGCCAAGGAATTCTGAAGTTTATGCATGTGGTAATTCATGATGAATTGCCCATATGCATCAGTCAAGGATTGCAGAATAATATCATTCTGCAGGTCTAAGTCCAACTTCAGACCGAGCTTCTCAAGCTCTTCCATGTCCTTGATCATTGTCAGATAGTGATCTTGGACTGACTGCCCATCACGCATCTTAGCCTTAAAAAGTCATTTTGTGACTTGATATTTGGCTGCGCGACTCTGTTCACCAAACATTTCCTGCAGGTGAAACAAAATTTGGTGAGCAGTCCCGATATCCTCATGTTGGCGCTGGAGCTCATCAGACATCGAGCCCAACATGTAATATCTGGCCTTATTATCTTCGTCAATCCATTTTTTCAGAGACGCTCTCTGTTCAATAGATGGATGGGCTGGCAAGGTGGGAGGATCCTGATTCAGTACATGTGTTAACTTCTCGGAACCCAAAATAATTTTATAGTTCTTGAGCCAATCTTTATAATTGGGTCTAGTCAGTCTATGTGTGTCCAGGATACGTGCCAATGGGTTGGACGCAGACATTTTTCTGTAGAGAGTCAAAGATTCTAGTTAGATATTATAATTTTGACTTGACCAATTTGTTTAGAAATTTTATTTTTAAACAAATTAGCTTTCACTATTTTCTCGGATCCCTACACTCCCTCTATAGAGATGCGAAAATCTTCATGATTAATGATTTCTAGTGGGTGGTGCAGTCTCACCAACTGACTCATCACCTCACCTAACAGTTATTGGTGATGGGTTAGCCAATGAGTGAACAACTCTTGTTCAATGATTCTCTAATCATGGTGCACCCAAACTTGGTCTCTAATTCATGAATCTCACCGTATCCAAAATATTGATCCACTCCTTAGTTAAGTCAGATCCACCATTTGCATAGACTGGATTTCTAATTGAGTCTCTCACCGTATCCAAAATATTGAGCTCAACTCATCCTCCAGCCCATAGCATCCAATGCCTAATAGACATGGTTGCATCTTCTCGGTGCAACTGAGCCACTATATCCAGTCGAGAACAATCAACCCCGGGAAGGGCCCGCACATCTACAATGGTGGAAGACCTCAGACTTAATCTTTTCTTAGGGAGAATTGATTCAGGTCTCATTAAACTAAACTTGGCTTAGTCATAACAATTATGACTAACCTAGTGGTATGGGTTAGCTCGGATTATTGACCACCTCAGATCAGAACTGTGTCAACAGATATGGCCAGGCAAGTGAGATCGGTGGAAGGAATATGCCATTAACTCATACAAGAACACATTCAGATCGAGTAGCTTCCAATTAAAAACTAGTCGGTCGTCTATGCCAAACTTACCTTAGACACCAAATTGTTGAGCCAAAACCAATTAGGTTAGCCTACAATCCAAACTCTAACCTCTGAGCCTAATTAGGTCTTGCTTGATCGTGACTCGATCTTGACCCAGACTTAATCCTATTAGGCTGGTCAATTTTAAGCATTGTTGATCCCATCTAACCAACTCTTGATTTGGTTTGATCAACCGCTTAGACCTAATTGAGCTACCCAAGCCCGAACCCAGTATTATGAATATGTCTTAGATCTGAAATTCTCAATTTTAGATCTAATTAATATTCCATAAACTTAATTCTTAATTAAGTAGGGTTCATAAACAAAATATGCATAATGAATCTTAGGATTTCAGGATCTAGGATTTTGCAGAAAGTAAGTTTTGGATTTCTGATTAAGAACGAACACGCAGCACCTCTACACATCATAAGAACACCCCATCGAATGGAAAGAGAGGGCCTTTAAACCCTTCTTCGTTCTTATGATCGGACGGCCAAGAGGAACTCCTTAATCAGGAACATTCAATACTACAAAATAATATCAGATCTATATCATATATCTCATATATAAATCAGATCTAATTATGGCATATTTTGCATACATCTCATATATCATAATCATGCATATTTTCATATCCAAATTATCTCATAATAATCTAAAAAATTAGATTTAAATTGATCTAATCAAAATAAATTCTAATCTAGATAATTATGTAGAACTATTCTACAACTAGTCTAGACATGCATCAATCATATCTCATATGATATTCAAAAATTAAATAATTTTATTTGCTATTTTTTAGATGTTATTATAATACTTATAATATCAAAAAATAGTAAATAAAAAAGATCTAAAGTATGATTTAATCAGATTAAATCAAGAACATGCAAGACTATTCTATAGAACTATTCTATTCTAGAACTAGTCATGCATATCTTCTAATCTTAGATCCAAATTATTTAATTTTAATTTTTTCTGATTTCAGATCTGATCACATCTCATGTGACATCTAAAATTACTTATTTTCTAATTAAAATAAATTCAAAATTAGATCCAAATAATTTTAGAACCATGGCTCTGATACCAGTTGAAGGGAAACCCGGACCAGGTTCGTTCAGATCTGATCAGATCAAGAGATATATTTTAAAAAAATTTTTCTTGATCCCAATTAGATCTTGATGTGTTTTAGATTTGATTCTTATTATTTTAATAAATAAAATAAAATAAAGATAAATTAAATCAAATTTAATTTACCTAAATTTGGGTAATCCTATTATTCCATTGATGATCCTGTTTGCAGCGGAAGGTTCTGGATCTAGCCATGCAAGCGCCTAGCCTCTATCAGTATCCACTCAGGTTGGATCTGGAGATCCTCTTCTTCTCTATCACACCTCCAAAAATCAGATCTGGATCTGATCTGGAGGATCTTCAAAACTCCTTTTGAAGATCAGCAGTCATCCTTTTGCAGCAGTGTAGCCTTCTTACTTTTGATCATCTTTCTTTGATCTGGATCGCACCAACCAAGGTCCAAAACTCTTTTGGACGTGGAGAGGAGAAGGAGAAGAAGCTTTGGCATGGAGGAGGAGGGGAGAGGCAGCCTTGGGGCATGGGGTTTTCAATTCTCAATTGAATCACAAACTGAGTTGGGCGCAGGGTCCTTTTTATAGACTAAGCATGATCCAACTCCTCTTCCTCCCAACCAATCACAATCCTTTATGAAATCAGATCTAAATCTAATTGCTGGGAATAGAAACCCCTGGATTCCTACTTAGAGGGTGCCTAAGATCAGTCAAAGTTGGTTTTAGGGAGAACTCTAATTGGAATCCAAAAGAGAGGTGGAGTCCTTGTCCAACAAGGACTCCAAGACTCCTCCAATCTTGGGCGCACGCCACTCTTGGCGTGCGCCCTCCTCCTTGTCGGGTTCTGGCAGGGGACAGGCCCCCACCAGCTCTCCAATAGGTGCATGACATGTGGTCAAAAGTCAAAGTGTCAATGGTCAACGTTTGATCAGTCAAAGATAGACTTTTGACCAAAGTCAAAGAACAAGAAATGGCAGGTGACCAAAAATGGCAGGTAGTATCTTACAAATAAGACAATCTTTTTTGACTTGGACAACCTCCAGTTAGACCATATGAAGGCCTTTGTTTGAGCACAAACTTCTTTGGCTCAGACAGGACAACTTATTTATGATAGCAAAAGAAGAACATTAGGTTCAATCGAGTGCTAGCATGATTTCTTTGAACCTAATTGAATCTCATTCAGATCAATTGAACTAGATCAGTTCAATTGATGATCACCAGATTCAAACTCTTATTTGTGTGATCTAGTTAGATTCAGTTCTGTATGATAATGGGATATGTCATGATCTCCATCATCGACATCATCGAAACTCCTTTCGATGGATCAGAACTCTTCTGATTTGAACAGCTAGAATGATCGATCATCTAAATCATTCTAATTGCTTCCAAAATCCACCAGTGACACCTAGCAGTATATGGTGGCAACCCATCAGAGCTAAATGTGAACCTCTTGGTGCAGTTATCTGTGTGATTAAGTTCTTCTATCTTAAGCCCCGATCAGATTAGGGTTAAGGTAAACTCGTCAAACCCTAGTCTCTGTCATATGATGTAATCATTCGATTCAAGTTCAATGTGAAAATCTAAATAGAAACTCATTCTATTATTTCACTCTACCATGGCCATGGATTTCTGGACTTGACTCTCATGATCATCATAGGGCTGCTCCTCTACCACCGAGGTAGATAGATTCCATCTTGATGCCATCCAGTTTTACAATGAACATGTCATAGCCAACATACACCTCAGGATTTCATATGGCTAGGAGACTGAGTAATGGTGTAGTCAAACTATAACACCCTCAAGGTGAACTGCCGATGCACCTCAGGTCAAAGAATCAGACACACTACTACAGCATCGAGTCAGTCATTGACGAGAAGGTAGACTCCCTAATGACTACTCGAGGTGGTCACGCTCAGTGCCCTCGTTCTCTAACGAGTATCTGTACTCTCGCTCCGGTGTCTCCACATCGTAGACTTGACTCATCTACTAAATAGAAGCGATTGTACACCAATCTTCCGGATCAATCACCATCCTCGTAATGATCCTATGGTCGGGAGCAATTTATGAGTTAATAATGATTATTCATGTCTTAAATTTTCAACTCTTGAAAATATGAATTATCATTGTCATTAACTCAAAGGATGTATCACAGACACTAAATACACATATGTGATAGAAAATAACCTATTTATTAATTTTAGTCAAAATTATAATTTTGCCCCTAGAAGTATATTACAAGTGTCGGTCAATTCTGGCTTCTAGGGCACATATATCTAACATATGTTATAGCCAACATACACCTCAAAATTTTAAATAGCTAGAAGATCAAGTTATGGTGTAGTTAAACTATAACATTCTCAAAGTGAACTGCTAATATATCTTAGGTCAGAGAACCAGACATATAACTACAGCAACGAGTGAGTCATCAATGAGAAGGTAGACTTTCTTATGATTGCTCGAAGTTGATCATGATCAATACCCTTATTCTTAACAAACACTTATACTTTTGCTCCGGTATCTCCACATTGTAGATTCAAGACCCATCTATCCTATGAAAGTGATCGTACACTAATCTTTTGGATCGATTACTATCCTCATGATGATCCTACAATCAGAAGTAGTTTATGAGTTAATTATGATAACACATGTCTCAAATTTTTAACTCTTGAGAATATATGTTATCATACCCATTAACCCAATGGATGAATCAAAGATATATAATATATAGATATGATTAAAAGAATAATCTAATTTTATTAATAATAAGTTAAAATTATAAATTATGCTTTAAAAAAGTATTAAAAGTGTCGGTAAATCTGGTTTCTAGGACATACATCTAACACTAGCTCCATTAGAAATCATTATTACATGATCATCATGTGGTAATAAAATAAGCCTATAACTCATAAATGCCCTTCCTTATTACATTAGCAATGGGCGAAGGAGAGGGGAAAGAGATCACTTGGCACTCCCATGACTCTATTCTCTCTTCCCATTTTCTTTTTCAATAATGATTTTATAGCCTGATTTGGGTAAGTCAAGTGAAGACAAAGAGATGATAAGAGAGTCGAGGCAGAGAGAAGAACCTAGACCCTTGATGGCTTTGAATATAAACTTTGGCTAAAGTTCCATCTCTATGATTAGGGCTACCATCCAAAGTGATACAAACTTATGGCTTGAGATAGGATGACCAAAATGCATGCTTGATTTGAACTAGAGGGAAGAGAAAAGGTTATAGATGAGGGTGGTGAGATCCTCGATGATGACATTGGTCTAGAGGTATTGGTAGGAGGTGATAGCGACCGGGGCATAGATGATGACATAGGTGAAATAGATGTAGTATATGATGATGATATGGTATTAGTGGAAGAGGTTTAGCTTCATGAGGTTGATAATGACCTTGTCATGGTGTGGACAACCTCATAGAGCTTCTTGGCAGCCCATACAATGGGGAAGAGGATAGCATAGCAGCAAACGACGTTGACAAGGAGAAAGACCTACTTTCTCAACCTTGCAAAGGAGGTTGAGGGCCTTGAGGATGAGGATGATAAATTATGAAGTAGTGCATACAAAAGACAGTCAATGCTTGTGGAGGAAGATGGCGACCTAGGTAGCAACAAGGGTTGCATAAGAGAGGAAGAGGAAGTAGATGAGGGGGAGGGTACCTACACTAATGGAGAGATAGGTGCAGCGGTCGGTGTGGGGGTTGAGGTTGTACTTAGCAAAGTTGATAGACATGGAGATACTAAGGCGAGAATATAATTGGTAGAGGTGGGGGTATATTGGCCAAGGTCAAATTAGGAGAAGATGGTAACAAAGGCGGAGGAGCAAGGGATGGAGAGGCCTCTAGGGTTAAGTATAGAAAGGCCACTAAGAAGGAGTAGGGGATGGAGAAGCCTCTAGCCATGCATCATCCTAGGTAATGCATGGGAGATCCTCTAACTCACATGTACTATCAGCTATCACGATGATGGTGAGCTTTGTAGTGATGATTATCGATTCTCACCACCATATGTTGTAGGGCTTTAACACATACCATATGGAGTCAAAAGTATTGATAGAGAGGGAGAGGTAAGAGATGGAGAGGGCATGGAGGAGAGAGGTAGAGGGAGACGAAGACATAAAGAGGGAGGTAGGGAATGAGAGGGAGGAACCACATATAGGAGTGGGAATCGTAAGCATAGAGGCCTTAGAGGATCATAATGGATCTAAAGGTAGAGCAACCGAGTGTATAGTAAGGCAAGTAATGATAAGGTACTTGGGCAATGCTTGTCATAATAATAGTCAACTCTTACTGAGTGAAATTTTCTAAATGTGTATTCATCAACCAAATAGTTTTGTAAACATCTTTTTAGAATTTAACTATAAATATATTTTCAAAATAACTTTTCCTTGCATGGAATGCCACTTCCTCTTAGATGCTTTAAGAAAGCTAAGTGAAGGTTTATCTTTTATCCATATGTTATTCTAAAATATCACTAAAAAAAGGGTAGATATAGATGCTCTACTTTTGACACTTCATTAATAAAAAGTAGTGCCTATATACATGATGCATTTATATTCAGTGTTAGGAACCTTCAAAAGCTACTTGCATCATACATACATGTATGAAAATATAGGTGGCAATCGGGTCGATCGAGTTGGACATGGATTAGCTTAAATGCAAGTCAACTCAAAAGTTTTTCAATTAAACTTTATCTATTTATTAAATGAGTTAAGAATCTAAATTCAAATCCGATATTTTTATTAAGCAAGCATTCGAATCCCACAAGCATAACCTGCATAATAAACGATTGAATCAAGTTAAACAAGCTAAGTGGGTTTTAAATAAAAATAGATTTAAAATAGATTAAGTGAATTTTAAATAGGTTAAATGGGTCGGGTTAAATTAGTCTTAAATGGGTTAAGTAGGTTTTAATATAGATTTAACTATTAAAAGGCTAAAATAGTTAATTAGGTCAAAGATATAAATCTATACCTGATTTATTTAATAGATGAGTCCAAGTAGGTCAACCTATTTATAACCTGGACCCATTTATGCAAAATCCAAACCTACTTATGTAGGGTTGGTTGCATGTTAGTTTAGTGGGTTAGGTGCTAATTGCCATCCCTATATACATTATCACATGCATTGGATAAGTATAATATATGACTTTTTAAAATTCTTTATATTTTTTTTAAGAAACTTATATATGATTAAGATTATGCTTTTTTGAAAGCGTGTCAAATCACAAATCTAATTCAGTTTATGAAACTTAATTTGAAGTTCAGAATAGAAAATTATGCATTCAAAATACGAAGTGCTATGCAAAAGCCCTCACTAAAACAATCTTGCTTAATATATAGTTTCAATTCCAAATCCTTAATATTATTTTATATATCCAAATATAATTAAAATTATACTTATTGGTAGGGTCATTAAGTAAGGAATCTAACACATTGTACAAAACTCAATTCCAAGAGTTTGCAAGTTATATAGTCATTTTTCTAAAAACTACACAAAGCAGAATACTCATTCTTGAGACTTTTGATAACAAATTATTGCCATCAGAGTGCCTTAATAACAATAATATGCTGTTAGAGTTAGGGGTGCAATCGAGTCGAGTCGAGTCAAGTAACTAAAAGCTCGAGCTCGACTCGATTCAAAATACTCGAGCTCAAAACTCGGCTCAAGCTCGGCCAAGTCTCGAATATTCCAAACTCGAACTTGGCTCAATAAAAAATAGGCAAGACTCGAGATCGACTCGACTCAACTCAAATATGAACCAAGTCATACTCGAGCTCGAGTTCAAGTTCAAAATTGAGCGTTATCTTATTAATAATATATATATTAATATATATTATAAATAAAATTAATATTATTAAAAATATATATATACTCGAGTAGGCTCGCGAGCTTTCGAGCTGAGTATCTTGCTGCTCGAGCTCGACTCGAATTCGATAATAACCGAGTCGAGTTGAGCTTGAACTCGAGTCAAGCTCGAGTAGCTCGCAAGCAGCTCGACTCGTTTGTAGCCCTAGTTAGAGTATCTTTATTGATTTGAGCATTTAGAGCAAAAACTTATGATCAAAATATTTAAGAACTTGCTATTAGACTTAAAATTTTTAAAAATCACATTCTAATCAACTTGAATTGATTTTTAGTTGCTCTAATGGTAGTTCTAGTAAGCAAAAGAGAGAATTACTCTATATTTCACAAATATACGAGCAAATAGATACATCGACTTTTATTAGTCTTTGTATATCATATGAAATGATAATAGCCTAGTGATGTATCCTCACATAAGTAGGCCTAAAATAAGTAAACCAGTTGGTAGCAAGCTCTTTACAACACATGGCCAATTCATTACTTCTTTAATTGAGTTAGAAAATAAGTGGTATCATTTGACAAAGATAAATGATTCTCAAGAGAAACCTAGTCTTGATCTATTATATTACCATGGACATGTCAGCCCTGAGTCAAGGATGAAGGGGTCTTGAGTTTAAAAAAAAATATAAAGTGCAAACTATCATGTATTGTTATGAGTTAGGCCAAATGAAATAAAGAAAGAAAAGGAGAAAGGTCTCCCACTATTCATTCTCTTATGCAATCGATTCATTCTCTTCACCATACTATTATGTTAAAAAATATCAGATTCTATTTTTTTACATCTAATAGGTTATTACAATAGATTTTAATTAGATCTTTATATTTTCCACCATTGTTAGTATAGTTTCATTTTAAAGATTTTTTTATTTTCTTTTCAACTTTAGCATCAAAGTGTTTGAAAATACTAAGAACCCCATCTTTATGTTCCAATAGCATAACCTCAATACCTTTCTTGAAATATCATCTATAAAAGTTGCAAAACATGTAGGACCACCCATGGATTTTACTTTTTTAGATTTACAAATATAAGAATATATTATTTTCCACAAATCATATTCTCAACTAGTTGGACCGAACCAAGGATCTATTTTTTTTTAAAAAAAAAAAGAATGCCAAGAAGAAAAAAATTACAATTTCACCCATTCTATTTTGAGTGATTCTTATTCACTCCTTATTTTCTTTAAAAAATTTTAATTAAATCCTTTGAGTTGCCCAATTGATTTAATATGGTTTTACTGTTAATCTCTATTAATAAAGTAGTGGTGCATAAAAATAACATGATAATATACATTTATTATAGACCTAAAATATCCTTGGTATCAATTATTTAGGATGGAGTCCCAACGGCAAGAAAATGGTGAATCACATATGGTTATATGAGTTCACTTGAGTCTTCTCTAAATAATTAGGGTTTTTTGCAACTAAAGAAACCTGAAGAAAGAGGGAGAGGGAAATAGAGGGGAAGAGATAGAGACTATGGAAGCAATCGCAACAACCTCCGGTTACTCTTTGACCCACTTTGTTGATTGCTAGCATTGTGGAAGAAGGATGCAACTGAGAATATCATAGACCAATACAAACCATGATTGGCATTTCTTTGGATGCACAATGTATATGTTGTCATTGCTCCAATTTTCTTGATTGTTCTCCTATTTTTCAATTTAATTTCCAACCTCGACTTGGTGTTCTAAGTAAGCTGATTGTGGTTACTTCTATTAACATCATCTGCCTTTTTAATGTCTCTTGCAGTGCAACAAGAAGCTTGTGGTTGAGCTAAGAAGCTATAAAAGAAAGAGCAAGTATTTGATATTTTGCATACTGGTTTCTTGGATTGTTATTCAGCGTTGTTTTATAGGATCTTATGCTTAAGGTGAGGTGTATTAAGATCTCTGGTTCAATGTTAGTAGAGTCTCATATTAAATATTTTTAGAACTATCCTAGATTGGATATTTTGTATACTATCCAAGCAACTTTTATAAGCTTTGAATTATCTATGCATTGAGAATTGGATAGATAACTTAACTAAATGGCTTTACTTGCTAAATTAAAGAACTTTATCTGAGCTAAATTATACCATTATACCATCCTAAACCATTCTTTCATTCAAATTCTACATTAGAACCACTCCATAGCTTTCTGCTCCAAGAAAGTTCAAAATGTTTTAGATATTTTGGTGCCAAAATACATGGCCTAAGTCATATATGTGATCCAAAATAAGCTAAAATCAACATCTTATACTTTTACCTACTTTCACTCATATCCCCTATATTTTGACCTAATTGCACCCGCACTCCTATACTTTTACCTAGTTGCATTAACACCCTCTATACTTTTATCTAGCTATACCCATATCCCTTATATTTTAAACTAGTTGCACTCACATCCCTTGGAGTTTGAAATGGTCAATAGATAAGTAAGATACCACAACCAAACCTTGGGTATGTATGCACTAATAACACTTGGATACCTATTGAATTAAACGATAAGTATATGTACTTGGTAACAAGCTTAAATACATGACTGCAAGCTTATCTGTATAATCATCATTGCATATCTACATTCATAAATAAGTCATATCCTGATACAACATCATCATAATAAAATGCCATTCAAAATAGAAATCAAATATCCAAATGCTTAATGTCCAAATACCAAACATCCAAATATTTATAAAAATATGTATGTCCAAACACAAAATGTATAGCTTTAGAAACACTAAACCTATATCACAAATGGTGCCACCAAATAAAAATATATACCATTCCCAAACATAAATTATGCTACCAAATTATCAATTATTATAAATGGTGATTCAAAATAGGTAAGCCTAAATTCTCTAAATTAATTATCTTACATATTTAGCCTTTTAGGATAGCAAGTGTGATCCTTTGGTATATTTGAGACAACTCATTTTTTTTTATGGAGACACTAGTTATTCTTCCTATACTCACTACATCGTCAATTGTTGGCCATGTAACCTGAAATAATAATCAAAATAAATAAACTTTAGAGTGTCATACTAGTAGACTATAATTAGTGGAAGTGAAAAACTATGATAATTGATAATAGTAACTGAAATTTTGATTCCATATAGGCTAGCTAAGCTCCTATTTCATTAGCCTCAACATCAATGATTGTTGGCTAAGAGGATCGTATCAAGGGCCTAGCTTACATCTACTTATCTTTTATTCACCATGAAATTCCATGATATTCTTTTCTACAACTATCTTCAACTTTTTCAATACATCCCTGTCATAGTTTAGAGGTTTCAAGCAAACTCTTAAGCTTTATCTGGGCACTAGGTAGTAGAACTGGGTATAGCTTTTTATACCCTAGTCATTCAATCATGTCCTATATCTCTATTATACTCATCCTATTATGACACTTATGATATCCGTGCACTTGGCGGTATAAAAATTCAAATATGGAGGGCACCATCTATTCCCATTGGTCTACCTAGTGCTTTCATGGCGTGACGTGATATATATCATTTTTCATCTAGCTAGGCATCTGAAAGCTAAAGAAAATAAAAATGGGATGCTGTTCCACCACTGAATACATTTAATACACGTTATATTCTTCTTTTCAACTATAACATGACGAAAATGCTCTTTTCCTCTAAGATGGGATATTTTTATAATTTGGCAGTCAGGCTGAATATTTCAAATGCTACTCTTCTTTTTTTTCTTATTTTGTTGAGCTTCTGCTTAAGGGTCTAAATGTCCGAGATTTAGTCTGCAGTGAGAAGGATGCATTCGAGTTCATTGGCCAGCATTCATATAATATTATCTATTCAAGCAACATATTCTATTCATCAAGTAAAATACTATTTATAGATCTATTATGATATATATAGATAAAATACCTTTTAAATATATTTTTTAATATTTTTATGATATTTTTATGTCAAAAATATGGCATCCTGTAGGTAAAATACCTCTCAAATATATCTTTCAGTATTTTTATGATATCTAATATCAAAATTATGATATTTAAAATTAAAATTATGATATTCTACATGTAAAACATCTTTTAAAAGTAGTTTTGATAATATTATAACATACTGGATCATAACTATGATATTATATATCAATATTATGATATCTTGTAGGTAAAACATCTTTTAAATATATTTTTTAATATTATTATAGCATTTTTATATCAAAAATATGATATTCTATAGGTAAAACATCTCTTAAATATATCTTCCAACATTTTTATGACATCTAATATCAAAATTATGATATTTAAAGTTAAAATTATAATATTTAAAATTAAAATTATGATATCCTACATGTAAAATATCTTTTAAAGATAGTTTTGATAATATTATAATAAACTAGATCATAACTATGATATTATATATTAATATTATAACATCTTGTAGGTAAAACATCTTCTAAATATATTTTTTGACTTTGTTATAGTATTTCTATGTTAAAAATATGATATTTTGTAGATAAAACACCTCTCAAATATATTTTTTAATATTTTTATGATATCTAATATCAAAATTATAATATTTAAAGTCAAAATTATGATATTTAAAATCAAAATTAAGACATCTTGCATATAAAATATCTTTTAAAGATAGTTTTGATAATATTATAATATACTATATTATAACTATGATATTATATATTAATATTATTATATCTTATAGGTAAAATACTTTTCAAATATATTTTTTGATATTTTTATAGCATTTCTATATCAAAAATATGGCATCTTATAGATAAAATATCTCTTAATTATATCTTTTATTATTTTTATGATATCTAATATCAAAATTATGATATTTAAAATTAAAATTATGATATTCTGCATATAAAATATATTTTAAAGATAGTTTTGATAATACTATAACATACTAGATCATAACTATGATATTATATATTAATATTATGACATCTTATAGGTAAAATATCTCTTAAATATATTTTTTAATATTTTTATAATATTTTTATTATTAAAAATACATCAACCTATAGATAAAATGGGTACTTTATATTTTCTATATGCATTTTTTAACTTTAAATATTATGATATTATAGGTTAATATTATGACATGTTGTAGATATGATATCTTAAAATAGATACTTTATATTTTCTATATATTTTTTTTTACTTCAAATATTATAATATTATAGATTAATATTATGATATATTATAGATATGATATTTTAAAATAGATACTTTATATTTTATATATATTTTTTAACTTTAAATAACCTTCTGTACATCTTCTATAGAGATTTTTGCAATGATCAATTGGATAAGGCTTCATGAGGTAGTTGTCTTAAGAATCTTTGTTCTTTTAATGCACCACATATAGATAATAATTTATGATAAGAAGAGAAGCATAGAAAGAACGAGAGAGAAGATTGTCAAGGATGAAATATTATAAATTTTTTATTATTTATTATAATTTATAAATTAAATATTTTAATTTTATCAAAATATAAAATATATTATAGCAGATGTTTAAAAGAACTATTACTTTAATAAAATATTATCTTAAATTTTTATAAATATTACATTCAAGGATATTTTTATTCTAAGATGTCATAATTTTGATCCTTAATATCATAATTTTGATACCTATGACATTCTGTGTCAAAATTATGATATTAAGGATAAAAATTATGATATCTTAAAGTAGAAACATCTTCAAATGTAGAATTATGATATCCTATGATATTCTATTAAAATTATGATATTAAGAATTAAAATTATGACATCTTGAAATAAAAATATCTCTGAACGCAGAATTATTATATGATATATCAAGATTATGACATTAAGGATTAAAATTATAATATTCTGAAATAGAAATATCTTCAAATATAAAATTATGATATTCTGTATTAAAATTATGATATTAAAAATTAAAATTATGACATCCTAGAATAGAAATATCTTCTAACATAGAATTATGACATCCTGTGATATCCTATGTCAAAATTATGATATTAAGGGTTAAAATTATGATATCCTGGAGCAGAAATATTTCTAAACGCAAAATTATGATATTTTATAATATCCTATGCTAAAATTATGATATTAAGGATAAAATTATGACATCCTGAAATAGAAATATCTCTGAATGCAGAATTATGATATGATATGTCAAGATTATGATATTAAGGATCAAAATTGTGACATCTTGGAATAGAAACATCTTTGAATGCAGAATTATAACATCCAATGTTAAAATTATGATATTAATAATTAAAATTATAATATTCTAGAATGAAAACATCTCTGAACGTAAAATTATAACATCCTGTAATATCTTGTGTTAAAATTATAACATTAAAGATCAAAATTATAACATCCTATAATAAAAACATCTCCGAACGTAGAATTATGATATTTTATGGCATTCTATGTTAAAATTATGATATTAAGGATCAAAATTATGACATCCTAAAATAAAAATATTCTCAAATATAAAATTATAATATCCTATGATATTTTATGTTAAAATTATGATATTAAGAATTAAAATTATGATATCTTAAAATAAAAATATTCTCGAACATAAATTTATGATATAATATATCAAGATTATAATATTAAAGATCAAAATTATAATATCCTAGAATATAAATATCTTTGAATGTAGAATTATGACATCTTATGTTAAAATTATGACTTTAAGAATCAAAATTATGATATTCTAAAATAGAAACATCCCTAAATGTTAAATTATGATATCATGTGATATCCTATGTCAAAATTTTGATATTAAAAATCAAAATTATGATATCCTAGAATAGAAATATCTCTGAATATAAAATTATGATATCCTATAATATTATGTATTAAAATTATGATATTAAGAATTAAAATTATGATATCCTAGAATAAAAATATCTCCGAATGCAGAATTATAATATCCTATGACATCTTATATTAAAATTATGATATTAAGGATCAAAATTATGACATCCTAGAATAGAAACATCTTCGAATGCAAAATTATGATATCCTATATTAAAATTATGATATTAAAGATCAAAATTATGATATTCTAGAATAGAAATATCTCTAAACGTAGAATTATGACATCTTGTGATATTCTATATTAAAATTATGATATTAAAGATCAAAATTATAATATTGTATAATAAAAATATCTCTAAATATAGAATTATAATATTCTATGATATACTATGTCAAAATTATGACACTAAGGATCGAAATTATGACATTCTAAAATAAAAATATTCCTGAATGTAGAATTATGACATCTTATATTAAAATTATGATATTAAGAATTAAAATTATGATATCCTAAAATAGAAACATCCTTGAATACAATATTTATAGAAATTTTAGATAATATTTTATTAAAGTAATAGTTCTTTCAAACATCTACTATAATATATTTTATATTTTGATGAAATTAAAATATTTAATTTATAAATTATAATAAATAATAAAAAATTTATAATGTTTCATCCTTGACAATCTTCTTTCTCGTTCCTCATATGCTTCTCTTCTTACAATAAATTATTATCTGTATGTGATACATTAAAAGAACATGAATTTTCAAGACAACTACCTCATGAAGCCTCATCCAACTAATCATTTGCAAAAATCTCTGTAAAAGATGTATAGAAGGTTATTTGAAGTCAAAAAATATATATATAAAATATAAAATATCCATTTTAAGATATTATATCTACAATATATCATAATATTAACCTATAATATCATAATATTTGAAGTCAAAAAATATATATAAAAAATATAAAGTACCCATTTTAAGATATCATATCTACAACATGTCATAATATTAACCTATAATATCATAATATTTGAAGTCAAAAAATACATATAGAAAACATAAAGTACCCATTTTATTTACATGATGCCATATTTTTGACATAAAAAATACTATAAAAATATTAAAAAAAATATATTGAGAGATATTTTATCTATAAGATATCATAATATTAATATATAATATTATAGTTATGATCTAGTATGTTATAGTATTATCAAAACTATCTTTAAAATATATTTTACATGCAGAATGTCATAATTTTAATTTTAAATATCATAATTTTGATATTAGATATCATAAAAATAATGAAAGATATATTTGAGAGGTATTTTACCTATAGGATATCATATTTTTGATATAGAAATGCTATATAAATATCAAAAAATATATTTAAAAGATATTTTATCTATAAGATGTCATAATATTAACATATAATACCATAATTATGATATAGTATGTTATAATATTATTAAAACTATCTTTAAAAGATGTTTTATATGTAGGATATCATAATTTTGATTTTAAATATCATAATTTTGATATTAGATATCATAAAAATATTGAAAGATATATTTGAGAGGTGTTCAAACTATGGGATGCCATATTTTTGACATAAAAATACTATAATAAAAATAAAAAATATATTTGAAAGGTATTTCACCTACAAGATGTCATAATATTAAAATATAATATCATAGTTATTGTTGGTGTAGAATCTGGTTGATGTCGGATTGAGCTAGAGTGGAGGAGGATGAGGTCGCCGTTGGTGACCTGCAAAATAAAGTCCCATTCAGAGTCGGTGGTGGTGGCTTCGGTAGGATCCTCCGACATCAAGTCAGCTCTTCTGACCAATGAAAATGGAGTGCTCAGAAAAGAGTTCGACATAATTTTGGAGAGAAGAAGAGAGCTTAGAGCTTAGAAAAAATATATCTGGAGGATTCTTTTTATAGACGAAGCTTGATTGATGGTGACGATCATACCATCTGGTAGCGGACCGCTAGAGGCTGCATGAGATTTGGTATGGAGAAGAAGGCATCATCAGGCTGATAGTGACAACCATATCATTCGATAGCAGACCGTTTGAGGTCCGGTGGAGTCTATCACGGAGGAAGATGATGCCTGTAGCAGACTGATGATGATCGTTCGTCGAGATTTAATAGTCGTAGCTCGGAGAAAGCAGGCATTGGTCGATGAAGAGCTTCATCATACATCAATTTTAGTGGAGTTCAGACTCCTAAAGGGAATGCGTCAGGAGGGAATCATCTGGAAGGAGTTCGGCTCTTAGAGAAGTTCGGCTGAAGGAAAAAACTAAAGGGAGTTTAGCTTCCATAGGAGTCCGACTGAAGGAGAAAATCAAAGAAAGTTCAGCTCTCGTAGGAGTCCGACTGAAGAAGGAATATGGAAGGAGTTTGGCTTCCATAGGAGTTCGATTGAAGAAAAGATCCAGGAGAAGTTCGGCTCCCATAGGAGTCCAACTGAAGGAAGAATCTGAAAGGAGTTCGGCTCTTAGAGGAGTTCGATCGAAGGAGAAAATTGGAGGGAGTTTGGCTCCCATAAGAGTCCAACTGAAGGAGGAAATTAGAGGGAGTTCGGCTCCCGTAGGACTCTGACTGAAGGAGAAAATCTGAAAGAAGTTCGGCTCCCGATTGAAGGAGAGATTCGAGAGGAGTTCGGCTCCCGTAGGAGTTCGACTGAAGGAGGAGTTCAACTCCCATAGGAGTCTGACTGAAGAAAAAGATCGAAGAGAGTTCGGCTTCCATAGGAGTCCAAAGTTCGGAGGGAGTTCGGCTCCCCATAGAAGTCTGACTGAAGGAGAGATCTAGGGAGGAAGTTCGGCTTCCATAGGAGTCCGACTGAAGAAGGGATCGGGAAGAAGTTCGGCTTCCATAGGAGTCCGACTGAAAGAGAGATCCGAAAGAAGTTCGGCTCCCATAGGAGTCCGACTGATGGAGAAAATTGAAGGAAGTTTGGCTTCCATAGGAGTCCGACTGAAGGAGGGATTGGGAGAAGTTTGACTCTCTCGTAGGAGTTCGACTAAAGGAGAAATCCAAAAGAAGTTTTGGCTCCCATAGGAGTCCGACTAAAGGAGGAAAAATTCGGCTCCCATAGGAGTCTGACTGAAGGAGGGATCGGAAAGAAGTTCAGCTCCCGTAGGAGTCCAACTGAAGGAGAGATCCAGAAGGAGTTTGGCTCTCGTAAGAGTCTGATTGAAAAAAAAAATCGGAGGAAGTTCGGCTCCCATAGGAGTTCGACTGAAGGAGGGATCGGAGAGAAGTTCGGCTCCCGTAGGAGTCCGATTGAAGGAAAAAATTGGAGGGAGTTTGGTTTTCATAGGAGTCCGACTGAAGGAGGGATCCGGAAGGAGTTCGGCTCCGATAGAAGTCCGACTGAAGGAGTTCGGGGAGAGTTCGACCATTGTGAGAGAATTTTCGATTGGAGCTCTTTCATGATTACCAGCTACATTAGGCTAAGCCCCAGGCTTGACTTCGATGGAAGCGGGATTTATCCCCAACAATAGCCCCCCCACTCCCAAGTTCGAAACTCAAAGGAAGGAAGTACGAAAAGAGCGACCGTCGAAGTTCTCTTCAAAGCTCTGCACCAGTCTAGGTTGAAGCTCGGGAGAGATCTTATCTCCAGCCAGGGTTGACGTTGGAGTTGAAACTCGGTGGAGATCTCATCTTCAATTGAGATTGAAGTTGAAGTTGAGGCTCAGAGGGACCTTGTCCCCAACCGAGGTTGAAGGAGATCTCATCTTCAGTAATCAAGGTTGAAGAAGATCTTATCTCCCATTGAGGAAGACTTTGAAGCTCGGGAGAGATCTTATCTCTAATCGAGATTGACTTGGACGTTTGAAAGAGATCTTATCTCTATCCGAGGTTGACTCGGATGCTCGGAAGAGATTTTATCTTTAGTCGAGGTTGAAGGAGATCTTATCTCCTGTTGGTATAGACTTGGATGCTCAGGAGAGATCTTATCTCTAGCTAAGATTGAAGGAGATCTTATCTCCTATTGATGTAGGAGCTCGATGCTTAGGAGAGATCTTATCCCTAGCCGAGGTTGAAGCTCGGGCGCTGAGAGAGATCTTATCTCTAGCTGAGGTTGACTTGGATGCTCGAAAGAGATCTTATCTCTAGCTGAGGTTGAAGCTCAGACTTTCGAAAGAGATCTTATCTCAGCCGAGGTTGACGCTCAGACGCTCGAAAGAGATCTTATCTCTAGCTGAGGTTGAAGAAGATCTTATCTCCTATTGACGTAGAAGCTCGATGCTCGAGAGAGATCTTATCTCTAGCCGAGGTTGAAGCTCGGATCGCTCGGAAGAGATCTTATCTCTAGTCGAGGTTGAAGGAGATCTTATCTCTATTGACGTAGAAGCTCGGATGCTCGGAAAGAGATCTTATCTCTAGCTGAGGTTGAAACTCGAACGCTTGGGAGAGATCTTATCTCTAGCCAAGGTTGAAGGAGATCTTATCTCCTATTGACGTAGAAGCTCGGACGCTCGGGAGAGATCTTATCTCTAGCTGAGGTTTGACGCTCAGATGCTTGGGAGAGATCTTATCTCCAGTCGAGGTTGAAAGTGGAGCTCGAGGGAATCTTTCTCTAGCAACGAGGTGAAGGGAGATCTTATCTCTCGTTGAGGAAGACTTTGAAGCTCAGAAGAGATCTTCCTCTAGCCGAGGTTGAAGGTGGAGCTCGGGGGAGATCTATCTCAGCAGCCGAGGGTGAAGAGGTCTTATCTCCCATTGAAAAAGACTTTGAAGCTCGAAGAGATCTTTCTCTAGCCGAGGTTGAAGGCAAAGCTCGGGGAGATCTATCTCCAGCAATCGAGGTTGAAGGAGATCTTATCTCCTATTGAGGAAGACTTTGAAGCTCGGAAGAGATCTACCTCTAGCCGAGGTTGACTTGAATGCTCGAGAGAGATCTTAATCTCTAGCCGAGATTGACTCGGATGCTCGGAAGAGATCTTACTCTAGCAAGGTCGAAGGAGATCTTATCTTCTGTTAGCGTAGACTTGGATGCTCGAGAGAGATCTTATCTCTAGCTAAGGTTGAAGGAGATCTTATGTCCTATTGAGTAGAAGCTCACTCGGGAAAGATCTTATCTCTAGTCGAGGTTTGAAGCTCGGACGCTCAGGAGAGATCTTATCTCTAGCCAAGTTGGAAGGAGATCTTATCTCCTATTAACGTAGAAGCTCAGATGCTCAGGAGAGAGATCTTATCTCTAGCCGAGGTTGAAGCTCGGGTGCTCGAAGAGATCTTATCTCTAGCCGAGGTTGACATCTCTCTATCGAGGTTGAAGGTGGAGCTTGGGGAGATCTTATCTCCAACATCCAAGGTTGAAAGGAGATCTTATCTCCTATTGAGAAAGACTTTGAAGCTTCGAAGAGATCTTATCTCTAGTCGAGGTTGACTTAGACGCTCGAGAGAGATCTTATCTCTAGCCGAGGTTGACTCGGATGCTTGAGAGAGATCTTATCTCTAGCAGTCGAGATTGAAGGAGATCTTATCTTCTTTTGACGTAGGAGCTCGGGGGAGATCTTATCTCCAACAGTCGAGGTTGAAGGAGATCTTGTCTCATGTTATTATCGGACACAATAGAGCCATTGTCGGGGCCTTTCCTCTCGTCCCATCTAAGATGAATGAGGCCTTCGACTTTGCTCATGTTAGGACGAGATCCTCCTTCTATTCCTAATGGGCTGTGGGGGCACATAAGGGACGTTGTCAGGGCCTCTCCCCCCACCTCGTCTAAAATGAACGAGGCCTTCAACTTTGCTTACGTTAGAATAAGGATCCTCCTCCTATTTTTAATGGGCTATGGGGGCACATAAGGGCCGTTATCAGGACCTCTCCCCCCATCTCGTCTAAGGTGAACGAGGCCTTCGACTTTGCTCACGTTAGGACGAGGTTCTCCTCCTATTCCTAACGGGCTGTGGGGGCACATAAGGGACCATCGTGAGAACCTCTCCTCCCATCTCGTCCTAAAATGAATGAGGCCTTCGACTTTGCTCATGTTAGGACGAGGTTCTCCTCCTATTCCTAACGGACTGTGGGGGTACATAAGGGCCGTTGTTAGAACCTCATCCCCCATCTCGTCTAAAATGAACGAGGTCTTCGACTTACTCATATTAGGATGAGGTTCTCCTCCTATTTCTAACATGGCCACTATTGATTGCTTCTTTCCTATCATTAGATAGTTTTTGCACCGAGAAATGATAATGTTGAAATGGAGGAGTTTTATTAAAGTAAAATTATCGATAGTACATTCTTAGACTCTCTGAGTCTCAAGATCGTGGGAGTGTTTTCCTCTGAGCTTCTTCTGGCGATAAGTTTCGGACTGGACAACCTCCTCTGCTTCATATAGGCCTTTTCAATTCGGGGCAAGTTTCTCCCAGTTCTGAGGTAGAGAGATGGTGGCTCGTCGAAGTACTAAGTCCCTCTAGAGATAGCGTTGATGATGCTGGAAGGTGGCCAATTTTCTTGTTGTTCCTCCCTCATTGATGGTTCTGGCCATAGTATCGCCATTAGCTTGCTTCAGGCCGACATCTGTGGAGCATTGAGGGGGGCATAGTTGTGAAACCTTTTGGGAGGAGGACCTCTTCACGCCCTTCTATCGGGGATTTTCTGATGACGAGCTCGAGAAAGAGTTTGGGCTCGCTTGCGCTCGGAAGGAGGGTCCATGAGCATGGTCGAGCTTCATTCGGCCCTCTTGTGAAACCTCCTGGGGGAGAACTTCATGCCCTTTTATCGGGGCTTCTTTGATGACGAGCTCGAGAGGGAGTTCGGCTTCGCTCATGCTCGGGGGGAGTCCATGAGCACGGTCGAACTTCATTCCACCCTATTGTGAAACCTTCTAGGGAGAGAACTTCATGCCCTTTTGTCGGAGCTTCTTTGATGATGAGCTCAAGAGAGTTCAGCCTTGGTTGCGCTCGGAGGAGTCCGTGAGCATGGTCGAACTTCATTCTGCTCTTCTGTGAAATCTTCTAGGGGAGAACTTCATGCCTTTTTGTCGGAGATTCTTTGATGATGAGCTCGAGGAGGAGTTTGGACTCGCTCGCGCTCGGGGGGAGTCCATGAGCACGGCCAAACTTCATTCCACCCTCCTGTGAAACCTCCTGAGGGGAGAACTTTATGCCTTTTTGTTGGAGCTTCTTTGATGACGAGCTCGAGGGGGAGTTCAGCCTTGCTCACGCTCGGGAGGAGTCCTGATGAGCTTGAGGGGGAGTTCGGCCTCGCTTACGCTCGGGGGGAGTCCGTGAGCATAGCCGAACTTCATTCTGCTCTTCTGTGAAACCTCCTGAGGGGAGAACTTCTGCTCTTTATTTCTCTTTTCTAAGGGCAACAGGTATGCTAGGCCAAATGCTCTATCTTAAGACTGGTTTCTGGCATCCTGATGGTAGATTCCCTGACAGAATCGTCGTCAAAGGCTGCCGCATGGCCTGCACCATTTCGATAAGACCCTGAATCTGCTGCATCAATAGGTTAAACTGCTCTGGATCTACGATGGCCGTCGGTGGAGGTGGCGGTTGAGGCACCAGTGATGGAGCAGGACTAGATGGATCCGGCTTAAACCTAACGGTGAAAGCAGTAAATCTTTGGGTAGCCACCTTCTTTGAAGGTATTTCTTGGGATCGAGGAGGAGGATGAAGATGAACCTTGAAGGAGAAGGTTGGCAGGTCGACTGAGCACTCCTTTAAGAATGAGGATACCTTAAGAATAGAGGATCCTTTCTTTAGCGCCAATTCTGTTGGTGCAGAATCTGATTGACGCTGAATCGAGTTGGAGTGGAGGAGGACGAGGTCGCCGTCAATGACCTACAAAATAAAGTTTCATCCGGAGTCGGTGGTGATGGCTCTGATAGGACCCTCCGACGATCAAGTCAGCTCTTCTGGCCAATGAAAATGGAGTGCTCAGGATAGAGTTCGGTAGAGTTTTGGGAAGGAGAAGAGAGCTTAGAGCTTAGAGAAAATGTATCTGGAGGATCCTTTTTATAGATGGAGCTTGATTGATGTGACGGCCATACCGTCTGGTAGCGGGCCGCTCGAGGCCATGTGGGGTTCGGTATGGAGAAGAAGGTATCGTCAGGCTGATAGTGACAGCCATATCATTCGATAGCGGACCGCTCGAGATCCGATGGAGTCTGTCATGGAGGAGGACGACGTCTGTAGCAGATCGATGGCGATCGTTCATCGAGATTTAATAGCCATAGCTTAGAGGAAGTAGGCATTGGTCGGTGAAGAGCTTCGTCATATATCAATTTCAGTGGAGTTTGGACTCCTAAAGGAAATGCGTCAAGAGAAAATCATCTGGAAGGAGCTCGATCGAAGGAGAAAATCGAAGAAAGTTCGGCTCCCATAGGAGTCCGACTGAAGAAGGAAACTGAAGGAAGTTCGGCTTTCATAAGAGTCTGACTGAAGGAGGAATCTGGGAGGAGTTTGGCTCCCATAGGAGTCTGATTAAAGGAGAGATCCGAGAGAAGTTTGACTTTCGTAGAAATCCGACTAAAGAAAAAATTTGGAAGGAGTTTGGCTTGTAGAGAAGTTCGATCGAAGGAGAAAATCGAAGGGAGTTCGGCTCTCATAGGAGTCCGATTGAAGGAGAAAATCGGAGGAAGTTTGGCTCCCGTAGGAGTCTGACTGAAGGAAAAATTTGGGAGGAGTTTGGTTTCCGTAGGAGTCCGACTGAAGGAGAAGTTCAGAGAGAGTTCGACTTCCGTAGGAGTTCGACTGAAGGAGAGATCTGGAAGAAAGTTTAGAGAAAGTTCGGCTCCCATAGGAGTCCGACTGAAGGAGAGATCCAGGAAGAAGTTTGGCTCCCGTAGGAGTCCGACTGAAGGAGGAATCCGAAAGAAGTTCGACTCTCGTAGGAGTCCGATTGAAGGAGGGATCGGGAAGAAGTTCGACTCCCGTAGGTGTCCGACTGAAAGGAGAGTTCAAAAGGAGTTTGGCTCTCATAGGAGTCTGACTGAAGGAGAAATTGGAGGAAGTTCAGCTTCCATAGGAGTCCGACTGAAGGAGGGATGGAAGAAGTTTGGCTCTAGGAGCGACGAAGGAGAGATCCGGAAGGAGTTCGGCTTCCATAGGAGTCCGACTGAAGGAGGATCAGAAGGATTTGGCTCCCGTAGGAGTTCGACTGAAGGAGGGATCAAGGAGAAGTTCAGCTTCCATAGGAGTCCGATTGAAGAAGGGATCGAAGGAGTTCGACTAGAGGAGAAAATTAGAGGAGTTTAGCTCCATAGAAGTCCAACTGAAGGAGTGATCGGAGAGAAGTTTGCTCCTAGGAGTCCGACTGAAAGAAGAGATCTGGAAGGAGTTCGGCTCCCATAGGATTCGACTGAAGAAGAAATCGGAGGGAGTTTTAGCTCCCGCAGGAGTTCGACTGAAGGAGAAAACTGAGGAAGTTTGGCTCCCATAGGAGTCTGACTGAAGGAGGAATCTGAGATGAGTTTGGCTCTCGTAGGAGTCCGATTAAAGAAGAGATCCAAGAGAAGTTTGGCTCCCATAGGAGTCCGAATGAAGGAGGAATCAAGAGGAGTTCAGTCCTGTAGGAGTCCGACTGAAGGAGGAGTTCAGAGGAAGTTTGACTCTCGTAGGAGTCTGATTGAAGGAAGTTCAGAGGAGTTTGGCTCCCATAGGAATCCGACTGAGGAGAGATTCAGGAGGAAGTTCGGAGGGAGTTTAGCTTTCATAGGAGTCCGACTGAAGGAAAGATCCAGGAGGAAGTTTGGCTTCCGTAGGAGTCCAACTGAGGAGGGATTCGAAAAGGAGTTTGGCTCCCGTAGAGTCTAATTGAAGGAGGATCAGGAAGAAGTTTGGCTCCCATAGGAGTCAACTGAAGAGAGATCTGGAAGGAGTTCAGCTTCCATAGGAGTCCGACTGAAGAGAAAATCGGAAAGTTCGGCTCCCGCAGGAGTACGACTGAAAGAGGGATCGAGGAGAAGTTCGACTTCCATAGGAGTCCAACTAAAGGAGTGATTCGAAAGGAGTTCGGCTCCCCTAGGAGTCCGACTGAAAGAGGGATCGGGAAGATGTTCTGCTCCCATGGGAGTCTAACTGAAGGAGAGATCCGAAAGAAGTTTGGCTCTCGTAGGAGTTCGACTGAAGAAGAAAATTGGAGAAAGTTTGGCTCCCATAGGAGTCCGACTGAAGGAGAGATCCGGAAGGAGTTTGGCTCCCGTAGGAGTCCGACTGAAGGAGAAAATCGAAGGAAGTTCGGCTCCCGCAGAAGTCTGACTAAAGGAGAAAATCGAAGGGAGTTTGGCTCCCACAGGAGTCAGGGGTTCGGAAGGAGTTCGGCTCCCATAGAAGTCCGACTGAAGGAGTTCGGGGAGAGTTCGATCATTGCGAGAGAATTCTCGATTGAAGCTTTTCTGTGATTACCAGCTGTATTAGGCTAAGCCCCAGGCTGGACTTCGGTGGGAGTGGGGTTTATCCCCAACAGTTATGATCTACTATGTTATAATATTATCAAAACTATCTTTAAAAGATGTTTTATGTAGGATATCATAATTATGATTTTAAGTATTATAATTTTAATTTTAAATATCATAATTTTGACATTAGATTTCATAAAAATACTAAAAGATATATTTGAGAGATATTTTACTTACAGAATGCCATATTTTTGATATAAGAATGCTATAAAAATATCAAAAAATATATTTGAAAGATATTTTAGCTACATGTCATAATATTAACATATAATATCATAGTTGTGATCTCGTATATTATAGTATTATCAAAACTAGCTTCAAAAGATATTTTACATGCATGATATCATAATTTTGACTTTAAATATCATAATTTTAATATTAGATGTCATAAAAATACTGGATGATATATTTGAAAGATGTTTTACCTATAATATACTATATTTTTGACATAGAACTGCTATAAAAATGTTAAAAAATATATTTGAAAGGTATTTTACCTATAAGATATCATAATATTAATATATAATGTCATAATTATGATCTAGCATGTTATAATATTGTCAAAACTAACTTCAAAAGATATTTTACATGTAAGATATCATAATTTTATCTTTAAATATCATAATTTTGATATTAGATGTCATAAAAGTGCTAGAAGATATATTTAAAAGATATTTTACCTACATAATGCTATATTTTTATATAAAAATACTATAAAAATATCAAAAAATATATTTAAAATATATTTTATATATAAGATATTATAATATTAACATATAGTATCATAGTTGTGATCTAGTATGTTATAATAACATGCAGGATATCATAATTTTTACTTTAAATATCATAATTTTGATTTTAAATGTCATAATTTTGACATAGATATCATAAAAAAGTTGAAAGATATATTTGAGAGATATTTTACCTATAAGATGCCATATTTTTTATATAAAAATGCTATAAAAATATTAAAAAATATATTTAGAAGATATTTTACCTACAAGAAGTCATAATATTAACATATAATATCATAGTTTTAATTTAGTATGTTATAATATTATCAAAATTACCTTCAAAAAATATTTTACATGCAAGATATCATAACTTTGACTTTAAATATTATAATTTTGATATTAGATATCATAAAAATACTGAAAGATATATTTGAGACATATTTTATCTGCAGGATGCTATATTTTTTATATAAAAATGCTATAACAATGTCAAAAAATATATTTAGAGATGTTTTTCCTACAAGATATCATAATATTAATATATAATATTATAATTATGATCTAATATGTTATATTATTATCAAAACTATTTTAAAAAGATGTTTTATATATAGGATGTCATAATTTTGACTTTAAATATCATAATTTTGCTATTAGATGTCATAAAAATACTGAAAGATATATTTGAGAGGTATTTTACCTATATGATGCTATATTTTTTATATAAAAATACTATAAAAATATCAAAAAATATATTTGAATGGTATTTTACCTATAAGATATTATAATATTAATATATAATGTAATAGTTGTGATCTAGTTTATTATAATATTGTCCAAACTATCTTTAAAAGATATTTTACATGTAGGATATCTTAATTTTGATTTTAAATATCATAATTTTAATTTTAAATATCATAATTTTGATATTAGATATCATAAAAATGTTGGAAGATATATTTGAGAGATGTTTTACCTATAGGATGTCATATTTTTGATATAAAAATATCAAAAAATATATTTAAAAGATATTTTACCTATAAGATATCATAATATTAATATATAATGTCATAGTTGTGATCTAATATATTATAATATTATCAAAAAAATCTTCAAAAGATGTTTTACACATAAGATTATATAATTTTGACTTTAAATGTTATAATTTTGACATTAGATATGATAAAACTGCTGAAAGATATATTTAAAAGATGCTTTACCTACAGAATGTCATATTTTTGATATAAGAATGCTATAAAGATATCAAAAAATATATTTAAAAGATGTTTTACCTATAAGATGTCATAATATTAACATATAATATTATAGTTATTATTGGAGATAAATTTTGCTCCCATCGAAGTCCAGTCTGATGCTTAGCCTAATGCAATCGATAATCATGGAAGAGCTTTGATCAGAAATTCTTTCCTCAGTGGTCGAATCTCTTCAGCGGCTAGCCTTCAGTCGGACTCCTACGGGAGTCGAACTTCTTTTGAACTCCTACGGAACCCGAACCTCTTCCGGATTCCTTCTTCAGTCGGACTTCTATGGGAGCCGAACTTTCTTTTGGATCCCTCCTTCAGTCGGACTCCTACGGGAGCCAAACTTTCTTTTGGATCCCTCCTTCAGTTGAACTCCTATGGGAGCCAAACTTTCTCTACACTTCTCCTTCAGTCGGACTCCTATAGGAGCCGAACTTCTCTCGAACTTCTCCCGAATCCTCCTTCAGTCGGACTCCTATGGGAGCCAAACTCCTTCCGGATCCCTCCTTCAGTTGAACTCCTATGAAAGCCAAACTCCTTTCAGATCCCTCCTTCAGTCGAACTCCTATGGGAGCCGAACTTCTCCGCACTCCTCCTTCAGTTGAACTCCTATAGGAGCCGAACTTCTTTCGGAGTCCTCCTTCAATCGGACTCCTATAGGAGCCAAACTTCCTCTCGGATCCCTCTTCCCCGATCCTCCTTCAGTCGGACTTCTATGAGTCAAACTCCTTCCGGATCTCTCCTTCAGTCAAACTCCTATGAGAGTCAAACTTCTCCCCTATCCCTCCTTCAGTTAGACTCCTACAGGAGCCGAACTCCTTTCGGATCTCTCCTTCAATCGGACTCCTATGGAAGCCGAACTTCCTTCCGAATTCCTTCTTCAGTCGGACTCCTACGGAAGCCAAACTTTCTTCCGAATTCCTCCTTTAGTCGAACTCCTACGAAGTCAAACTTCTCCCCAATCCCTCCTTCAGTCGAACTCCTACGGGACCCGAACTCCTTTTGGATCTCTCTTTCAGTTAGACTCCTATGGAAGCCGAACTCCTTCCAGATCCCTCCTTCAATCGGATGCCTATAGGAGCCGAACTCCTTTCGGACTCCTCCTTCAGTTAGCATTCCTCCTAGATAATCCTCTCTAGCCATATTCCCTTTGGAAGTCCGAACTCCTCTGGAATTGATATACGTCAAAGCTCTTCACCCCTCCATGCGGCCCCGAGTGGCTCAATATCGGATTGTTGCGGTCATCACTATCAATCCACTGCAGACGACAGCGATCCGCTACTAGATGGCGATGGCTATCACCATCAATCTACTATAAGTGGCGCTACAGGTGGTGCCTTTCTCCGTGACTGACTCCATCAGACCTCGAGCGACCCACTACCAAGCAATTGCAACTGTCACCATCAATCCGCTACAAGCTCCACCTATAAAAAGGACCCCAAATATGTTTTCTCTAAGCTCTAAGATCTCTTCTCCTTCTCAAAACTCTATCGAACTTTCGCTTGAGCACTCCATTTCTATTGGTCAGAAGAGCTGACTTGATCATCGGAGGGTCCTGCCGGAGCCACCACCACCAACTCCGGATGGGACTTTATTTTGTAGGTCACCGACGATGACCTCATCCTCCTCTACTCCAGCTCATCTCGGCATCAACCAAATTCTGCACCAATAGAATTGGCGCTAGAAGGAGGGCCTCTATCTCTAAGGTACCCTCGTTCTTAAAGGAGTGCTCAGTCGACCCTGCCGATGTTCTCCTTTAAGGTTTATCTCCATCCTCATCCTCGATCCCAAGAAATGCCTTCAAAGAATGCGGCTACTCGGAGATCTATCGCTTCCATTGCTAGGTCTGAGCTAGATCTATCTGTTCCTACTCCATCACCAATACTTCAACCTCCACCTCCATCAGCGGCTATGGTAGATTCAGAATAGTTTAATCTACTGATGCAGCGGGTTCAAGGCCTCACCGAGATGGTGCAGGCCATGCGGAAGCCCCCGATGGTGACTCCACCAGAAAACCCACCATCAGGATGTTGGAAATCGATCCTAAGGAAGAGCCTTTGGGCTAGCATGCCCGTCACCACTAGGAAGGAGAAATAGGGAGCAGAGGATCTAAGTTCGGATCATGGCTCTCCTCTAGAGGAGACCTTCCCCATCTATAGTCGGAAGTCCTCCAAGGTCTGCGACCGAGATGACGTCCTCAATCACAAACTATGGAAGATGGATCGGTGGATTGAGAAGCTCGACCACATCACCCTAGCTCACCATGACAACGTCCACACCGATCCTCCTTTCTCTCTCCGAATTATGCAAGAGCCCATTCCGTCGAACTTCAAGCTTCCTCAATTTGAAAGCTACGATGGAACCTCTAATCCGATTGATCATCTGGAGACCTTCCGGACCATGATGCTGCTCCATGGCGCACCAGACGCCATATTATGCCGAGCTTTCCCATCTATCTTAAAGAAAGTAGTAAAAAATTTATACTCGACATTGAAGCCAGGTATGATCTTCTCTTTTGATCAGATGAGCCATCAGTTTGTGGCTCACTTCGTCAACAGCTGACGTCCGCACCGAGGTTCGAATTTTCTGATGAATGTCAAGCAGAAGAAGAAAAAATCTATCTGGACTTATGTCACCTGGTTTAACGCTGCGATATTGGAGGTCCGAAATTTGAACCAGTCTGTTGCAATGACCGCACTCAAGGATGGCCTTCAGAAGAATAATTTGTTATTTTTCCTAGAGAAGAAGTACCCCAGGGACTTTATCGATCTGCTGGTCTGGGCCGAGAGATATGCCCATGTGAAAGAAGCCTTCAAGTTGAAGGATGAAAAAATCGTAGGAGAGCGGCGGGCGGATAAGTCTAATAGACCCACCGCTGATGGAGGGCCGAGTGAAGTTCGGCCATGCTCACGGACTCTCCCTGAGTGCAAGCGAGCCCAAACTCCTCGAGCTCGTCATCAAGGAAGCCCCGACAGAAGGACGTGAAGAAGTCCTTCCTCTAAAAGGTTTCGCAACTACGCCCACCTTAACGCTCCTAAAGCTCAAGTTCTGATGAAAATTAAGAATTAGCTACCAAGACTAGAAAAATTATGATCTCCCCCAAACAAGCACGATCGATGCAAGTACTGCCTCTACCATTGTGACCATGGCCATGATATTGAAGAATGCATTCAGCTCTGAGACAAAATCGAGGAGCTCATCATGAGGGGATGGCTGGATCGATTTCTCAATGCCAGTCTAAAGCATGAGAAGATCGGCCAAGGGCGCTGCTATAGCCAGAACCACCAATGACGGAGGAATAACAAGGAGGTCGGCCGTCTCTCGACAACATCAATGCCACCTCTGGGAGGGGCTTGGTACTTTGGCGAGCCATCATCTCCCAGCCTCAAAGCCAAGAGAAGCTTGCTCCAAATTGAGATGGCCCGCATAAAATGGAGGTCGCCTGATCCAAAATTTATCGTCTGAAGGATCTTGGAGGAACAACGCTCCCATGACCCTAAAACACAGAGAATCTGAGGATGTGCTGCTGCCAGTAATTTCTCTCCAATAAATTTTTTTCATTTTAATATTATTATTTCTTAGTGCAAAAACTATGTGATGATAGAAAAGAAGCAGTTAATAGTGGCCATATTAGGAACAGGAGGAAAACCTCGTCCTAACATGAGTAAGTCAAAGTCCTTCAACCTCGACTAGAGATAAGATCTCTTCCAAGCTTCAGAGTCTATGGCAATAGGAGATAAGATCTCCTTCAACCTCGGTTAGAGATAAGATCTCTCCCAAGCTTCAGAGTTTACGACAATAGGAGATAAGATCTTCTTCAACCTCAGTCAGAGATGAGATCTCTTCCAAGCTTCAGAGTCTACGTCAATAGGAGATAAGATCTTCTTCAACCTTGGCTAGAGATAAGATCTCTCCCGAGCTTCAGAGTCTACAATAATAGGAGATAAGATCTCCTTCAACCTCGGTCAAAGATAAGATCTCTCCCGAGCTTCAGAGTCTACGTTAGGAGATAAGATCTCCTTCAACCTCGATCAAAGATAAGATCTCTTTTGAGCTTTCAAGTCTACATCAATCAGAGATAAAATCTTCCCTGAGCTCCAACTTCAACCTCGACTAGAGACAAGATATCCCCTAAGCCTCAACTTCAACTTCAACCTTGTTTGGAAACAAGATCTCCCCCGAGCTTCAACCTCAGTGGGTGCAGAGCCCGAAAAAAGACTTCGATGGTCATCTTTTTTGTACTCCCTTCCTTCGAATTCCAAACTTGAGAGTGGAGGGGACTATTGTTGGGAATAAATTTCGTTCCCGTCGAAGTCCAGTCTGATGCTTAGTCTAATACAATCGATAATCATGAAAGAGCTTCGATCGAGAATTCTTTCCTTAACGGCCGAACCCCTTCAGCAGCCAGCCTTCAGTCAGACTCCGATGGGAGCCAAACTTCTCTCGGACTCCTACGGAAGCCGAACCTCTCCTAGATCCCTCCTGTCGGACTCCTATAGGAGCCGAACTTTCTTCCAGATTCCTTCTTCAGTCGGACTCCTACGGAAATCGAACTTTCTTCCAGATCCCTCCTTCAATCGAACTCCTATGGGAGCCGAACTTCCTCCGCACTCTTCCTTCGGTCGGACTCCTATGGGAGCCGAACTTCTTCCGAATCCCTCCTTCAGTCAAACTCCTACGAGAGCCGAACTTCTTTCGGATCTCTCCTTCAGTTGAACTCCTACGGGAGCCGAACTTCTTCCAAATTTCTCCTTCAGTCGGACTCCTACGGGAGCCAAACTCTCTCCGCACTCCTCCTTCAGTTGGACTCTTATGGAAGCCAAACTTCTCTTGGACTCCTACAGGAGCTGAACTTCTTTCGGACTTCTCCTTCAGTCGGACTCCTACAGAAGTCGAACTTTCTTCTAGATCCCTCATTCAGTCAGACTCCTATGGGAGCCAAATTTCTCTCCGATCCTCCTTCAGTCGGACTTCTATGGGAGCCAAACTTTTTTTGGATCTCTCCTTCAGTCGAACTCCTATGGGAGCCAAACTTCTCCCCTATCTCTCATTCAGTCGGACTCCTACGGAAGTCGAACTCCTTCCAAATCTCTTCTTCAGTCGGACTTCTATGGAAGCCAAACTTTCTTTCGGATCCCTCCTTCAGTCGGACTCCTACAGGAGCCGAACTTCTCCTGGATCCCTCCTTTAGTCAGACTCCTATGGGAGCCGAACTCCTTTCGGATCTCTCCTTCAGTCGGACTCCTACGTAAGTCGAACTTCTTCTGGATCCCTCCTTCAGTTGGACGCCTACAGGAGCCAAACTCCTTTCGGGCTCCTTCTTTAGCTAGCATTCCTTTCGGATGATCTTCTCTAGCCATATTTCCTTTGGGAGTCCAAACTCTTCTGGAATTGATACACGTCAAAGCTCTTCACCCCTCCATGCAACCCCGAGCGGCTCAGTATCGAATGGCTGTGGCCATCACTATCAATCCGCTACAGACGACATCGATCCGCTATCAGACGACGATGGCTATCACTATCAATCTGTTGTAGATGGTGCTACAGACGGTACCTTCATGACTGACTCCATCAGACCTCAAGCGGCCCGCTATCAGACAGCTGCAGCTGTCACCATCAATCCGCTACAAGCTCTGTCTATAAAAAGGACCCCAGATATGTTTTCTCTAAGCTCTAAGCTCTCTTCTGCTTTCTAAAACTCTACTGAACTCCCGTCTAAGCACTCCATTTCTGTTGGCCAAAAGAGCTGACTTGATCGTCGAAGGTTCTATCGGAGCCACTACCACCGGCTCCGAACAGAACTTTATTTTGCAGATCACCGATGGCGATCTCATCCTCCTCCACTCTAGCTCGTCCCGACGTCAATCAGATTCTGCACCAATAGTTATGATCCAGTATGTTATAATATTATCAAAACTACCTTCAAAATATATTTTATATGTAAAATATCATAATTTTAATTTTAAATATCATAATTTTGATATTAGATGTCATTAAAATGCTGAAAGATATATTTGAAAGATATTTTACCTACAGGATGCATATTTTTGATATAAGAATACTATAAAAATATCAAAAAATATATTTAAAAGATATTTTACCTATAAGATATCATAATATTAACATATAATATCATAGTTATCATATAGTATATTATAATATTATCAAAATTATCTTTAAAAGATATTTTAAATATAGGATGTCATAATTTTAATTTTAAATATTATAATTTTGATATTAGTATTATAAAAATACTGAAATATATATTTGAGAGATGTTTTACCTATAGGATACCATATTTTTAATATAAAAATACTATAAAAATATCAAAAAATATATTTATTTTATGTTTTATCTATAAAATATCATAATATTAATATATAATATCATAGTTGTGATCTAGTATATTATAATATTATCAAAACTATCTTCATAAGATGTTTTACATGCAAGATATCGTAATTTTAATTTTAAATATTATAATTTTAATTTTAAATATCATAATTTTAACTTTAAATATTATAATTTTAATATTAGATATTATAAAAATATTGAAAGATATATTTGAGAGATATTTTACCTGCAAGATGTCATATTTTTGATACAGAAATACTATAAAAATATTAAAAAATATATTTAAAAGATATTTTATCTAAAAGATATCATAATATTAACATATAATGTCATAGTTGTGATCTAATATGTTATAATATTATCAAAACTACTTTCAAAGATATTTTACATGTAAGATGTCATAATTTTGACTTTAAATGTTATGATTTTGACTTTAAATATTATGATTTTGACATTAAATATCATAAAAATGCTGGAAGATATATTTAAGAGATGTTTTACCTATAAGATATTATATTTTTGACATAAAAATATTAAAAAATATATTTAAGAGGTGTTTTAATTACAGATATCATAATTGATCTATAGATGGTATTTTATCTGATGAATAAAATAAATTACTTAGATGGATAATATTATCTGGATGCTAGCCAACAAACTTGAATGCATTTTTTTTTGCTGCAGACTAAATTTTGGGCATCCAGATGCTTAAGCAGAAGCTCAATAAAATGAGAAAAAGATAGAGAAATGTAGCATTTGAAATATTCAACCTGACTGTCAAATAGTAAAAATATCCCATCTTGGAGGAAAAGGGCATTTCATCATGTTATAGTTGAAAAGAAAAATATGACATACATTAAATATATTCAGTGATCGAACAGCACCTCACTTTCATTTTCTTTAACCTTCATATGCTTATATGGATGGAAAATGACATATATCACGTCACGCCTCGAACCAGGTGAATCAATGGGAATAGATGGTGCGCTCCATGTCTGAATTTTTACACCATAGGCAGTGTAGAAAGTATTACCCTTAGGGCCATAGTTGTCAAAATGGCCCATAAATCTCATATTATAGTGTATGTAGGGAACAAACTTTATAGACCCAACATGATAGATTTCTACACTGAAGAGATCATGGTCTATTTTTGTAAGAAATGACAAGATAAACTAGATAAGAGGACCCTTGATGCACTAGTTCCAAGACAACTTTATAACATAGGACCAAACTTTGTAATAACTATAGGAATATAGTGCTTAATATCTAATGGAATTAAACAAAGTTATCATTCTACTGTAGTTAAATTACAGGAATTAAAAAAGTAATGGCTCAAATAGAGGATAACATAGTGCTAAATAATAATGTGGCAATATCCTAGTGCTTTACAAAGGTCCAAGAGGTTTTATACTGATTCCTTGGAGCAGGTCAGCAAGAGTACATTTGAACATCTTTGCTTAAGCCAATTGGCTTTTTGTCAGTGAAGTTTGCATAAAAAAATTAAAACACTTTTCTAGTACCCAACAAATATATATTTTTTTTAATCAGCAAATAACTATATATAGAGTGACCACAAAATCCTAAGTACCAGAACTATAGAAGTTGTAGTGAACAAGGCATAACATATTATCTTAAAATAGTTACAGGATGGCACATGCATAGAGTAAAAAGCTAAACATGAGACGTTGTCAGCCGCATTACACTCATATATCAAAAGATGTACTACAAAGCCCTAATTCTCGATGAACTAGTCATGAAGAATCATATTAAAGCATAAACATAACGAAAAAGGTCTACACAAAAAAACAAACACATGCATATTGATCACAAACCTTGGGTTACATTTCATATTGGCCGGTCAAGTCCGAAAAATTTTCAAGACAACAAAACAACACTAAATGTAATCTAAAATTATTTTTCCAAGAAGAAATTTAGAAATATATGGCTTACCATTCAAATAAAAGATATGTGCTCTTCAAGGCTCGAAGAAGGGGTCAGATGGCCTCTTAGGATGGCTAACTAGATGGTTGGAACATAAGTTGAATGGTTGAGGTCTAGCTAGATTAAGGGTGTAATCAAGCTGAGTATCTTGAGGATCGAGCTCGACTTGATTCAAAATATTTAGACTCAAACTCAACTCATGAACGATCGAGTTTTAATATCTAAACTCGAATTCAAGTTGATAAAAAAAAAGAAGTAATATTTAAGATTGATTCAACTCGATTCCAATATTAATCAAATCATACTCGAGTTCGAGTTTGAGTTCGAGCCTTAATTAAATTAAAAAAATATAATTAAAATAAAATATAACATAGTATTATATTTTAAAATATTAAATTAATAATATATATTATTGGTGCAGAATTTTGTTGATGCCGGATCAAGTTGGAGTCAAGGAAGATAAGGTCGCCGTCGATGACCTGCAAAATAAATTTCCGTCTGGAGTCGATGGTGGTAGCTTCGGTAGGACCCTCTAACAGTCAAGTTAGCTCTTCTAGCTAACAGAAATAGAGTGCTCGAAAAAGAGTTTGGCAGAGTTTTGAGAAAGAGAAGAGAGCTTAGAGAAAATGTATCTGGAGGATCCCTATTTATAAACGGAGCTTGTTGTAACTGTCCTGATAAATGACAGTCATAACCATCCTGATAAATGTCAATCGTAATCGTCCTGATAAATGACAATCATAACTGTCCTGATAAATGATAATTATAACCGTTCAGTAGTAGGATCGCCTGTAGGAATCCGTCTGAAGAAAAAGTTTGGAAGAAGTTCGACTCCTGTAGGAATCCGACTATTGGAGGAGTCCAGAAGGAGTTTGGCTCCTGAAGAAATCTGACTGCTGAAGGAGTTCAGAAGGAGTTCGGCTTCTGAAAAAATTTAACTGCTGGAGGAGTTCGGAAGGAGCCCGGCTCCTGGAGGAATCAGACTGCTGGATAAATTCAGAAGGAGTTCAGCTTCTAGAGAAATTTGATTACTGAAGGAGTTCGAAAGAAGTTCGGCTCTTGGAGGAATCCGACTGCTGAAGGAGTTCGGCTTCTGAAGAAATCTGACTACTAGAGGAGTTTGGAAGAAGTCCGACTCCTAAAGAAATCCGACTGCTGGAAAAATTTGAAAGGAGTTCGGCTCCTGAAAGAATTCGATTGTTGGAGGAGTCTGAAAGGAGTTCGGCTCCTGTAGAAGCTCGACTGAAGGAGAAATCTAGAAGAAGTTCAGCTCTTGGAGGAATCCGACTGCTGGAGAAATTCAGAAGGAGTTCGGCTCCCGTAAAAGCTCGACTGAAGAAAAAATTCGGAAGGAGTTCGGCTCCCGTAGAAGCCTAACTGAAGGAGAAATTTGGAAGGAGTTCGGCTCTTGGAGGAATCCGACTATTCTCCCGTAGAAGTTCGACTGAAGGAGGAATTCGGAAGAAGTTTGGCTCCCGTAGAAGCCCAACTGAAGAGAAATTCAGAAGAAGTTTGGCTTCCATAGAAGCCCGACTGAAGGAGGAATCCGAAAGAAGTTTGGCTACTGAAAGAATCTGATTGCTGAAGAAATTCGAAAGGAGATCGACCGCTAGAAAAGTTCGACTGAAGCTCGGATGCTGAGGAGTTCGATTGAGTTCGACAGCTGGAGGAGTTCGGCCACTGAATGAGTTCGATCGCTAGAGAAGATCGGATGTGGTTCGACTGCTGGGGAGAGAATTTTCGATCGAAGCTCTTCCATGATTACCAGCTGCATTAGGCTAAGCACCATGCTGGACTTCAGCGAGAGCGAAATTTATCCCCAACAATAGTCCCCCTACTCCTAAGTTCGAAACTCGAAGGAGGGGAGTATAAAAAGGGCGACAATGGAAGTCCTCTTCAGGGCTCTAAACCAGTTCAGGTTGAAGCTCGGGAGAGATCTTATCTTCAGCCAAGGTTGACATTGAAGTTGAAGCTCGGAAGAGATCTTGTCTCCAACCGAAGTTGAAGTAGATCTTATCTCCTATTATTGTAGAAGCTCGGGGAAGATCTTATCTCCAATTGTTGTCGAGCACAATGGGGCCGTCGTCGGGGCCTTTCCTCTCATCCTGTTTAAGATGAACGAGGTCTTCGACTTTGCTCATGTTAGGATGAGGTTCTCTTATTCCTAACGGATCGTGGAGGTACATAAGGGCCGTTGTCAGAGCCTCTCCCTCCATCTCGTCTAAAATGAATGAGGTCTTCGACTTTGCTCACGTTAGGATGAGGTTCTCCTCCTATTTTTAACGGACTGTGGGGGCATATAAGGACCATTGTCAGGACCTCTCCCCCTATCTCATCTAAAATGAACGAGGCCTTCGACTTTGCTCACATTAGGACGAGTTTTCCTCCTATTTTTAACGGACTGTGGGGGTATATAAGGGCCGTTGTCATGATCTCTCCCCCTATCTCATCTAAAATGAATGAGATCTTCGACTTTGCTCAAGTTAGGATGAGATCCTCCTCCTGTTCCTAACGGGCTGTGGGGGCACATGCGGACCATCGTCCGAGCCTCTCCTTCCATCTCGTCTAAAATGAACGAGGCCTTCGACTTTGCTCACATTAGGACGAGGTCCTCCTATTCTTAACTTGGCCATTTCTAATTGCTTCTTTCCTATCATTATATAATTTTTGCACCAAGAAACAATAATATTGAAATGAAGGAGTTTTATTGGTTAAAAATTATCGGTAGTACATCCTCAGATTTTCTGAGTTCCAAGGTCGTGGGAGTATTATTCTTCCAAGCTCCTTCAGATGATAAGTTTCGGGTCGGACGACCTCCATCACTTCATACGGATCTTCCCAATTTGGGGCAAGCTTTTCCTTAGACTCTGAGGACTGAGAGACAGCGTGACTCGTCGGAAGCACTAAGTCCCCCACTCTAAATATTTTACTTCTGACCTCTGGAGTTATAGTACCGAGCCACCTTTCGTTCTATAGGCCGCCATTCGAACTTAGGCTTTCTTCCTTTTTTCTTCCAACAGGTCGAGGTTGACTCTGAGGTTCTGTGGGTTGTGCTGCTCGTTAAAGGCCACGACCCATGCTAACGGGAGCTTAAGTTCAATCGGGATGACTGCCTCCATTCCAAAGGCCAAGGCGAATGATGTTTTTCCAATCGGCAGCCTTTGAGTAGTTTGGTATGTCCAGAGGACGTGATAGAGTTCGTCCATTCATGCTCCCTTTGCTCTGTCGAGCCTTATCTTGATTGCCTTGCAGCAGATCCGGTTCACTTCAGCTTCTCCATTTGTCTGTGGGTGAGCAACCGATGTGAAGTAGTGGAAGATATTTAGGTTTTTGCAGAACTCGATGAACCTCATCCTAGCGAATTATCGTCCGTTATCGATTATGAGGGTTCGGGATAGATCAAATCGACAGATTATTGATTTTTAGATGAAGTTCTATACTTTGGCCTCAGTAATTTTAGCTAGTGATTTGGCTTCGATCCATTTGGTAAAGTAGTCGATCATGATCAGGAGGAACTTCCGTTGCCCTGATGTCATCGGAAAAGGACCAAGTATGTTCATTCCCCACTGTGCAAATGATCAAGGTGCCTTAGCGGATTAAGCTCAGAGGTCGGCTGTCTTTGTATGTTTACATTCTTCTGACAGCGATCATATTTCTTAACATACTCCACAGAATCATGGTACAAGATCGATCAATAGTATCCTTGTCGAAGTTGCCTTTGCGATAGGGACCTAGCTCCTACATGACTTTCACAGATTTTCTCGTACACTTTTCATAATGCAAAGTCGATCTCTGAAGGTTGGAGATATTTCAGCAACGGTAGCGAATACGACCTCTTATACAATCTGCCCTCGTACAAAACATACCGGGAGGCTTGATTCCTGAGTTTTCGAGCTTTTTTTGGGTCATGAGGAAGAACTCCCTCCTTAAGGTAGGCAACCAACGGGTCAATTCAACTCGGCTCGAGTTTCGTCTGCAAAATGACCTATGATTCCTCTGGGCTTGGGCACTTCAAGAGTCTGAAAAAATACTTTTTTGGGCAATTCAACTGGAGCTGAAGTGGCCAACTTAGAGAGAAGGTCGGCTCTTGTATTTTCTGCCCTCGGAATCTATCGAATGCCGAAACAGCTGAAGGCCGAAATCAAGTCCTTTACTTTCTCAAGGTATTTCATCATACTTTTCTCCCGCATTTCATAGCTGCCACTAACTTGGCCGACCACTAATTGAGAATCGCTGTAGACTTGAAGCCGATCTACTTTTAATTCTCTTGTAATTTTTAATCCGATTATCAGTGCTTCATACTCGATCCCATTATTAGTCGCAGGAAATTCGAAGCGCAACGCATACTCGACGACGACTTCCTCGGATCTGACTAAGACCAACCCCACATCCACTCCAGCAGAGTTGGACGAACCATCTACATACAGAGTCCAAAAACCTTCGAAAAGGTCGGTTGTCTCTTCGTAGAGGCTCGGTTGCGATAGTAGAGCGTCGGTCTCATTCTGTTCAAGCTCGGCATCATCGAGAATGATACATTCCACTATAAAATCTGCTAATATTTGAGCTTTGATCAATGACTGGGGTCGATAATTGATATCAAATTCTGCGAGCTCGATTGACCATTTTGTAATTCTTCCAAAAGCATCCATTCGCTGAAGGACTGTCTTTATTGGTTGATCCGTGAGGACCGTTATGGTATGCCCCTAAAAGTAAGGTCGGAGCCTTCTGACAGTAATTAGAAGAGAGTAAGTCAATTTTTCTAGCTTAGAGTACCTAGTCTTTGGATCCCTTAGGATCCGACTTATGTAGTAGACCGATCACTGTATCTTTGCTTCCTCCTTGACTAGGACTACTGTCAAGGCCATCGGAGAGACCACTAGATACAAGAACAATTCTTCTCCAGGTTCAGGCTTTGCCAGTAGTGGAGGCGAGCTGAGGTAGTTTTTGAGCTCCTCAAATGCCCGTTGGCATTCCGTCATCCAGCAGAAATTCTTTAGTTGCCTGAAAACTTGGAAGAAAGGCATGCATCGCTCGACTGATCTCGAGACGAAGCGATTTAGGGACGCCATTTTTTCAGTCAAGCGCTGAACTTTTTTAATTGTCTTTGGAGTGGTCATCTCTTGAATGGCTCGAATTTTCTCTGAATTTACTTCAATCCCACGTCGCAACACCATAAACCCCAGAAACTTTCCAGAGGTCACACCAAAGGTGCACTTGGTCGGATTCAGCTTCATCTTATTCTTCCTGAGTGCGTTGAAGGTCTCTTCAAGATCGGCGAGGTGATTTATAGAAGCTCAACTTTTGACGAGCATGTCATCCACATATACCTCCATGTTGCGACCGATCTGCTCCTTGAAGATCCTGTTGACCAGATGCTGGTACGTTGCCCTTGCATTCTTGAGTCCAAAGGGTATAACCCTGTAACAATAAAGACCACGATCAGTTACAAAAATAGTTTTCTCTTCATCCTCCGGCACCATCCGTATCTGGTTATAACCGAAGAAGGCATCCATGAAAGTGAGAAGCTCGTGGCCCGAGGTTGCATCTACCAATTGATCAATCCTGGACAGTGGGTAGCTGTCTTTTGGGCAGACCTTGTTTAGCTTTTTAAAGTCGATGCACATCCTCTACTTACCGTTGGCTTTCTTGACCAGAACCACATTTGAAACTCAAGTCGGATAGCTGACTTCTCGGATAAATCTGATGTTGAGAAGCTTGTTGACTTCTTCTATTATTACCTTCTGTCTTTCTAGTGCATGGCCTCAAACTCTTTCTTTCACTGATCGATATTTGGGGTCAATGGCCAGCCGATGTTCCATAACCTCAGCATCAATCCTAGGCATATCTTCCAGAACCCAAGCGAAGACGTCGACATTCCTCCATAAGAAGGCGATGAGCTACTCCCGAACTTCATCTTCCAGATTGGAGCCAATTTGCACCGTATGCTCCGCATTTCCATCGTTCAGGAGGATGGTCACAAGATCTTCTAAAGGCTCGCTCCGTTCTTCGGCAAAGTCATCGTGGACATCTAGCTCGTCAATAGGACAAGGATCGGACTATGCTTTCTTTCGTAGGGCAATTGAGTAGCAGTGCCTTGCTAGAGCTTGATTTTTTCTGACCTCTCCAATCTCGCAACTTATCGAAAATTTTATCTTCAAATAATAAGTGGATACCACCTCCCGAAGTGCATTTAGACCAGATCGACCGAGAATAGCATTATAGACGGACGAAGTCCCTACGACTAAAAAATCGACCTATGCCTTAACCAATTTTGGGTGTTGCCTTGCGGTCACGACCAAAGTTATTATGCCCTCAATTGGTACGGCATCGCCAGTGAAGCCCATCAACGGAGACTTCATAGGCCCCAAGTGGTTATTGAGTAGGAACATTTTTGAGAAAGCATCATAAAATAATATGTCGGTCGAGCTTCCATTATCTACCAAAATACGACGTACATCATAGTCGATAATGTTTAAAGAGATTACAACCGCATCATTGTGCGGGAACTAGACCCCTAGAGCATCTGCCTCTATAAAGATTATGGGTTCTCCAGTTCTCCGTCTCTTCACTGATCCCTCGGATCCGCTGGCCTCTCCTTATCGAAGTCCCCTCGAGATCATGTTGATGATGTCAAGAGGCGGTCGATCTCCTTGTTGATCCTCCCCCCTTGGTGGCTCAGACTGTAGTAATGCCCTCGGCCGATCTTCCCACCCTTCAGGCCGTCACCATAGGAATCGATCTAGTCTATCTCGCCTGATGAGCTCCTCGACCTCATCCTAAAGTTGGATACACTCCTCAGTGTCGTGATCGTGATCATGATGATAAAGACAGAACTTGTTAGGATTGCGCTCGCTAGGGTGAGAGCGCATTTGTTTCGATCTCGACAGTTGCTTTCTGATTTCCATCAGCACTTGGGTTTTCAGAGCATTAAGAGGGGTGTAGTTGTGAAATCTTCATTGGGGAGAACTCGACCACGTCCTTCTGTCTAGGCTTCTCTACCTCTGAGCCCGGAGAGGAGTTTGGACTCGCTTGCGCTCAGAGGGAGTTCGAGAGAATGATCGAGCTTCACTCGACTTTTCTTCCTCGGTGGGTCTGCCCGGCTTGCTAATTCATCACTTACCAAAGGCTTCATCATCCTTGGTCTTGAAGGCCTCTGCAGCTCGGGTGTAACCTTCAGCTCAAGCTAGCATATCGGCAAAGTCCTTAGGGTACTTTTTTTTCAAGGAGAATAGTAAATCATTCTTCTGAAGGCCACCCTTGAGTGTGGTCATGGCGATGGATTGGTCCAGGATTCGGACCTCCAACGCAACTGCATTAAATCGGATGACATAAGCCCAGATGGATTCTCCCTTCTTCTGCTTGATGGTCATCAAGGAATCTGAACCTCGATGCGAACGTCGGCTGTTGACGAAGTGAGCCACAAACTGATGGCTCATCTGATCAAAGAAAAAAATGATACCCGACTTAAGTACCGAGTATTAGTTCCTGGTAGCTCCCTTGAGGGTGGATGGAAAAGTTCGGCACAAGATAGCGTCTGGCGCACCATGGAGCAACATCATTATTCGGAAGGCCTCCAGGTGGTCAACTAGATTGGTGGCCCTATCGTAACTCTCAAATTGTCGGAGCTTAAAGTTTGGCAGGATGGGTTCCTGCATAATCCTCTGAGAAAAAGGAGAGTCAGTGCAAATATTATTAGTGTGTGTGGGGGGGAGTATGACAGAGCTCTTCGATCCGTCGGCTCATTTTCTGGAGCCTTTAATTGAGAAGATCTTCACGATCATTGATCTTCAGAGTTTTCTGATGGGATGAGGGCAAAGCTTCCTCCGGGTCGAATCATGATTCGAGCTATGGCTCTCCACCCTATGTTTTCTCTTTTCGAAGGTCAGTGGTCGGCTAATCCGAATCGACCGTTCTTCGATCGGATCATGGGGCTCCAAAAAAGTCTGCTCTAGCCGAATTTATGCCGCAGCCTGTCGATGTATGGCCTGCACCGCTTTCGTGAGATCGCAGACTTATTGGACCAGCAAGTTGAACTACTCCGCATCCACCATGGCTGTAGGTGGAGCTTGAGTTACCGGAGCTGGAGCGGGAACGGATGTATTTGGACGAAATCTGGCTGTGGAGGCCATTGATCGTCGGGTCGAAGCTTTTCTGAGAGACATTTTTTCTAGGAAGAACTCTAGATTGCTGCTGAGCACTCCTTTAAGATCAAGGAAACCTTAAGAATAGAGGGCCCTTTCTCTAGCACCAATTCTGTTGGTGCAAAATTTGGTTGATGTCGGATCAAGCTAAAGTCGAGGAAGACGAGGTCATCGTCGGTGATCTACAAAATAAAGTCCCATTCGGAGTCGATGGTGGTGGCTCCGGTAGGACCCTCCGATGGTCAAGTTAGCTCTTCTGACCAACAGAAATGGAGTGCTCAAAAAAGAGTTCGGTAGAGTTTTGAGAAGGAGAAGAGAGCTTAGAAAAAATGTATCTAGAGGGTCTCTTTTTATAGACAGAGCTTGTTGTAACTGTCCTAATAAATGACAGTCGTAACCATCCTGATAAATGCCAATCGTAATTGTCCTGATAAATGATAATCATAATTATCCTGATAAATGATAATTGTAATCATTCAGTAGTGGGATTGTCTGTAGGAATTCGTCTGAAGAAAAAGTTTGAAAGGAATTCGGCTTCTATAAAAATCCGACTGCTGAAGGAGTTCGGAAGGAGTCCAGTTCTTGGAGGAATCCGACTCCTGGAGGAATCCGATTGCTGGAGGCGTTTGGAAGGAGTTCGGCTTCTGGAGAAATCCGACTGTTGGAGGAGTCCAGAAGGAGTTCAGCTGCTAAAAAAATTTGACTGCTAGAGGAGTTCGGAAGGGGTCCGGCTCCTCGAGGAATCCGACTGTTGGAGAAATTCGGAAGGAGTTCGGCTCCTGGAGAAGTTTGGCTTCCGTAGAAGTTCGACTGAATGAGGAATCCAGAAGGAGTTTGGCTCCCGTAGAAGTCCGACTGAAGGAGGAATCTGGAAGGAGTTCGACTTCTGGAGGAATCCAACTGCTGGAGAAATTCAGAAGAAGTTTGGCTCCTGGAGAAATCCGACTGCTGGAGAAATTCGAAAGGAATTCGGCTTCCGTAGAAGTCCGACTGAAAGAGAAATCCGGAAGGAGTTTGGCTCCCGTAGAAGCCTGACTGAAGAAGAAATCCGGAAGGAGTTCGGCTCTTGGAGGAATTCGACTGCTGAAGAAATTTGGAAGAAGTTCGGCCGCTGGAGAAGTTCGGCTGGGGCTCGGACGTTAAGGAGTTCGATTGGATTCGACAGCTGGAGGAGTTTGGCCACTGAATGAGTTCGACCGCTAGAGGAGATCGAGTGGGATTCGACTATTGGGGAAAGAATTTTCAATCGAAGCTTTTCCATGATTACCAGCTGCATTAGACTAAGCACTAAGCTAGCCTTCAGCGGAAACGAAGTTTATCCCCAACATATATTATAATAAAGTTATATATATATATATATATATATATATATATATATATATATATATATATATATATATATATATATATATGTGTGTGTGTAGATTTGTGAGCCTTCAAAGCAAATATTTGATTACCCGAGCTCAACTCAAAAGATTATGTATGTGTATACATATTTGTGAGTCTACGAATCAAATATTTTATTATTAATTTGAGTTCAATATTAAAAAAAAAAGTTTCAGTTATTCGAGCTCGATGATAATCAAGTTGAATTAAATTTGGACCCAAACTGAGTTTGAGCAGCTCACGATAAATGCTAAATGATCATCCAAGCTCATTTGCACCTCTAGATTGGATGATCGTCGATAAATGCTACATGATTGCTCAGGGAGGTAGGACGCGAGCAAAGATTTTGAGTGGGAGGGGAAGTAACTGAGGGTGTTCGAGTGGGAGGGGAAGTAACTGAGGGTGGTGGAACAGACTTCGAACAAGGTTAAGGAGGGAGAGGATATATATATATATATATATATATATATTGCAACAACGTGCTTGCTAATGGCGTTGCCTGTCTCGGGAGACTACGTGAGATCTGAAAATTTTTAAAGGAACAGGTGGAGAGACACTTAAACCAGAAGACGCAAAACTCTAATTTTCCATCTAACCCCATCGCGTGAGTCTCACGTGAGCAGTTCCCCGCACGGGCCGCCCCGCTCCGCTGCTGCTTTGGTGCGCCGACCTGTCCTTGCCTCTCTTATAAATAATTCTTCGATTGGCTTCTTCGGTGCCGTTCCCTTTCCAACTCCGCCTCTCTTTCTCTCTCTCTACTCTTCCACTTATCATCCGTGGTCCGTCGGATGTGTATGCATCGTCGCCTCATCTGCTTCCTTTCCGCCGCCGCCGCCGCCGCCCGATAACCCTCCTCCCTGTCCGATTGCAGGTTCGTCTTCTTCTTCTTGTTTATGTTTTCCCTTTGTTTCCTTTTTTTACTTATTTGATTCCTCTTTCCCTTGGATGATAGATGGCTGCTTCTATCTCTCTGCCCGTTTTTTCTTCTGTTTTTGTTTTTTTTTTTGGCTGATTTTTGGTGCGTTTTCTCTTTATATGTGTAGATTGTTGATATAGAAGGGCTTGAAGAGAGGATTCGGGATGGCGGGCCACAGGTCGAGCTTTCCCCTGCGGGTCCAGCAGATCTTGTCGGGCGGGAGGCCGGTCTCACCCGCCCTAAAATTGGAGTCCGAGCCTGTGAGTTTTAGTTTCTTATCTTGATCCTGATGCTAGGTTTATTCCTTTTTCTGTGCTTTTGTGCATTTGGTTTTTTGGTGATCAGATTGGCAATTTTCTGTTTGATTGGTTTCTAGGCAATGGTGCTGGACTTTATTAGTTTACTTGGGCCGCGTGATTTTTTTTAGTGTTTTGTTGGATACGAGTTGGTCTTCTTCATGGATTAATTTTGGGGGGTTATTGTTATTTAGTCTGATTGTTGAAAATAAACGTTTTGATTGGTTGTGTTGTGCATGCTTTGTGGTTTGGGGAGTGTGGGTTCTTCTTTTGGATTAGGTTTTGATTCTTATCGTGGGGATAGTAGCATAATCTTGCTGACTGTAAAAGAACAAAACATGGTTTGCTGGTCGATGGGCTTAGATGACTGGTCATTGGAATCGTGATAGATTCAGAGCTTTACTACCATTACTCCCTTGTGACCGTGATTATAAAGGAATGCCAGTATATAAATTCCAGACCATGTTTCTGATATTGTATTTTTGTTCCAGTATTCTGTCAAAATTGGCACCATATAGAATGCTCATTCATAAATTGTTTTCCTTAGGTCCGTATCATTTATTTCTTCAAGCCTATTTAACAGGAAAAGGGAAGCATCCAATTACATTATTGGTCCAGGAGGCAAAGATTTTTTTTCCCCTTTCCTAATATTATTGCTGTGCTTGCTGGAGGTTGGTTACTGATAGGATTGTTTGGTTTTGCATTTACACTTTGCGTATCCTTTTATTTGGTCTATCCCTGGCTTTCAGATACTGTTGATTATCCCTTGGGCGGTTATCAAAAGAATTGGTAGCTTTGATAGGAGTGCAAGAACAGTACGACACTTTTAATACTTCGGAACACATGTTAAGCACACATTTAAATAGAAAGAAAACTTAATAGTTATATAAAGAAAAGGTAAATGTTCAATTTCTGTACATTGACATAAATATAAAAATATGTAATCATTGTGAGGAAAGGTGGTCTCCCCATCAGCAGCCATAAAGGGGTCTCAAGCTGCATGCACAGGTGCAAAGGAGAGTGCTGGTTTCTTATGAGGAGACAAATGTGGCTCTTATTCTATGACTAATAATAAGATCTTGACAATTTAATAGACTTTACACCATATTGAAAGGTTTCTTTTCCATGTCTAGTCATTCTACTGAATCCTTGGATATTATTGTCGTCTAAGGTTTTTTGTTTGAACCTCAAATTTAATCTTCCTAAAAGCTGTGTTATTAGTGAAATATGCAGATCTCATCAGAAAGATGCTTGCCGAGCCGTGTTATCATGTTTCTGATCCGAGTTTGTGAGCCAAGAGTCCTGGCAACCACTGCATACTTATGGAAAACTCTTCTCACAAGCATGTAAGACATTCCAACACGATATTAGATGCATTGCGGTGGAGATAATTCAAATAACTAAAATCCAAAATTCAATCAATTAACAAATTTGACTAATAAATAAAATTTGAAAGTCTTACATCAATAAATCTCAACTAATAATCATATAAGACATAATAATAAATCTAAATTCAACTATGTTGATACAGTTAAATCTTACTTTTAATCTTACTCCGAAGTAGTACATGCATCCGCAACTAAGTATTTGAATCTAAAAAGAAAGTAGAGATAATGAGCTCGACGGTTCAATAAGTAATGAATATTTTAACTAGATAATTCATGTGATAATATAGGATAAAATATTCAAAATACAATTTATCAATAATTAGTGTAAAAGCATAATCAATTCATTTTCAAAATATCTTTCAAATATTCATGGACATAATCATAAATCTGATTCAAACCAATCATATGTAATAATGCAATTCAAAACAAATTCTATTCAACTAATCGGTCTTTAATTATGACCATACTTATATCACGTTGCTAAGCCAGAAATAGAACCACACTTATACTCTACAAAGTGTGCTAGAATGTAACACTTATACTCTGTGGCATTGGCAGAATACCATATTTATATCATATGGAGTGGGCCGCAATACCGTACTTAATGCCCTACAGTGCGGGCCGGAATATCATATTTACACCCTATGGTTGGATTAGAACAGACCAATGAGCTCAATATTAGTCAGAGTGTCAATACATAATCCCTAATTGGCAATATCCGGAACATAGTTAGGTTGAGAGTCTAAATTTGATATATATCAAAGTTTTTTTTTTTTTTACAGAATATTAATATATTTCATAATCTAATCAAAATATGCATATACGATATAAGATTAGCAAACAATTATAGCAATACCTTGAGAAATATTACTTCGAAATTATGTATCAATTTTTCATTCAAAACACAATTTCATAAAATTCAAAAATCACATATAGATCTATTAACAATTTGTTCAATTTAAAAATAATATTATAGAAATGAAAGTTCTAGAAAAAATAAATCATTACTTATCTTGTACGAATAACAAGTAGACTAATTCAACTAGTCCTAAGATTCTCCTTTAGAACTTAATGGCAAAAATTAAATTTCTATCAAAATTTAACCATGATTATTTTAAGCAATGGAGACACTAAGTTCCAATACCCTCACAAGGTTGACCAAGCGGTAGCCCTCAATATCTCGATCAATTCGATCCAGAAAATCCAAATTGATAAACTCAAATCAAGAGTTATGCCAGGATGCTAGGATGCAATCGGTGTCAGTGCCCAACCAAGTCGGGGTGGGGACTTGCATAATGCTATCCAAAAGCCATGGATCAGGATCCTCTTCACCGGGGTCAAATCAAAATCATTGAAGGAAAATTGTTACTAGATCAAACAACCGTAGGGAGACAACGGAGGAAGAGAGAAACTAGAGAGAAAGTGGAGAGAGTAGGGGAAGCAAGTGAAGAGAGAGTAGGAGGGGAGAGAGAGGGAAGAGAGAGAGAGAGAGAGAGAGAGAGAGAAACTCTCCTCTTCTTTTAAAAATTCTTTTTCTTTCTTTCTTTCTTTCTTTTTTCCCTCTTTTTCTTCTTTCTCTTCTTTTTCTTTTCTTTTCCCTTGGCCTTTAGGCGAAACAAGGGACTCTTGCTCCCCATTTCCCTGGAACAAGGGATCTATCACTAATAGTGGCTATGACCGATGGTGGTTGGGGCCATGGTAGTGCAGCAAGAAATACCCCAATTGGCGGTTGGCAGTAGCGATCGGCATCAGAAAACTCGAGGAAAACAAGGTAAAACAAACCAAAGCAGCAAAAATAGAAGGGAATTGGGGTTTTTTGGTGGTTCGCGATGGAATTCACCCGACAGTGGCTCACTAAAGAGGGAAGATCAAGGAAGAGAAATAGAAGGGAATCAAGGTTCCATACCTCATCTCCGGCGAGGTTTCAAGGTCAATATGGTGATGAACACTTGGAAGAAGAAGAAGAAGAAGAAGATGATGATGGCTTCTCCGGTGATGGTTCGGAGTCCGATGGTGATGGGGTTCAAAGGGGGTATGGACGTCTCCAAATAGAGAGGGAGAAGGCATTGGGAATCCTCCTTGGCATTGATCTTCTCTTTTGACGAGTTGAGCCCTCCTATATTTTTTTGGTTCATGCTTTAAAATTCGTGCAGCCTTTTTGGGCATTTTGTGATGGTTGGGCCAGTCAAGTGGATTAGGCACAGTTCAGTATCAGCCCGTTTGGGCCAGGGTATTACATATATACACGTGAATAGGCAAAGAAATGAAGACATCCGATCCAGTTTGTTATGGTAATAAAGGGCATGCGGACATTCTGCATTTCTTTTACTTGAACTTGTATGGTCTAGGTGCTTTGGTTAATATATTATAAGACCTACTTATCAATGTACCAGTGCTATAATTATGAAGCCAACTAATTTGTCTATGCTGCATAACTCTAACTCAGCTTGGGCTTGTTTTGCTAAGTAATCTAGATTCAAGGCCTGATATTAGCTCTTGAGCCATAATTCACCCTTAAATTTTGCCATGTACTTGGTTTTTTGACATTTCTTTAGGCTGATATTTCACTCTAGTTCTTGCATAGGACCTGAATGAGTAGTGCTACTTTAATGTTGTCAAGTCGATAAAAGAGTTCGTATTTTCTATCTTAATGCATCAGTTTCTAATTAGCTAGCATACTTAAATTATTTGTTACATATTTGATCTGATATTCTTTTAGTTCACTTTATCATCTATTTTGAAGTATTAAGAAATGGGTGAGGCCTTTGGTCGATAAACTGGGAAAATTTTTTATGCTGAAAATATATGAAAATGTTGATCATAATTAATTTGCTTGGTATAAAAATTTGAAAAACTCGTTGTTGTACGCTCTTTGTTACTTAGTCATTACTTCAATTTTTGTTTGCTTTTTTGAATTTGTTGACCATGGATATAATCGTGACACTGTAGCTAAAGAAATCTTATAGGGTGTTGGAATTGGTCTAGGCCGGGTCAAGTTTTGCTATTGCCTTGGCTAAAGCAGGTGTTTTGGGCTTTAGGTCAAAGCCTAAGCCTGAAATATATTTCTAGCCCATGGCTCAAACATGACCCGAGCCTGTACTTGAGCCTAGCCTGAAGCTTAGATGGGCCCAATCAGACCAAGCCAATCCCAAATCCGGATTTGGCTTAAAAAGTAAGCATCATTGCCTTTACTTGTCTTTCACCTCCTTCCCGTTAGGGGATGCAAAATGAGAAAGAGGGGAGAGGAAAGAGATTCAGACAGGGGAGAGGAGAGACAAATTGAGAGAGACAAGTGACCTGAGTAGAGAGAAAGTATTGGAGAGAGAGAGAGAGAGAGAGAGTCTGGGGGGAAGAGAGCAAGAGGAGATTGGGAGTGAGAGGAGAGGATTGATAGAGAGAAAGGGAGGGAGGAGAGGATTGATAGAGAGAAAGGGAGGGAGGGAGGGGGGTATGTATGTATGTATGCATGCATGCATGCATGCAACTTGTGATTCCATTAATATTTGATAGCCGAAATCTTATATTGACAGCATGCTAGAATTTTGTCTTATATTGACAGCATGCTAGAATTTTGCTCCTGCACATGCACTTCTTCTCGCTTCTAAATGATTTTGCACTTTTAATCTACATATTATGGTTGATACAATGACAATATTAAGTTTACAAATGATTTGCTTTATTATCATTTGTGGGGATGCATGTTTCATTTTATATGACAACTAGTGCAAGTGTGTACTGTTTTATGGTTACTAGATTATTTTGTCAAGATGCTTCCTAGGTATTCCCTCTAATGCCATATCCTTGCCCTTGCGCCTATTGCCGCTTTCATACTCTTCTTTTGTTTTTTTTCAAGCTACTAAGCGTTCATGTGACTGATAAGCCAAATGAAAATAGCGCTATCCTTGGGAATACAAAGTTGCAAGTTAGTCTACAGGGTTGAATTTGAATTCCTCTTCCTCATGAAGACCTATTTATATGGTATCCTAGACTAAACCTCCTGTGGAAAAACTGGATCTGAAGTAGTTTTATAATTGATTCTAAGATGGTGCTTGCTAAAAAAACAGTAAAATGAGGTCTGCCCATGTATTGGAGATGGCTAGTTGCGCTTTGAATTGAAGTTAGTTGGTCAAAATAGAAAAGGAAGAGTGGAAGACAAGAGGGAGGGTTGAAGAATGAATGATCGATAAGTCAAGATTTTTATTATTTTCTTTAGAATTCTGATGTCCTTATTTTACCATACTCAAGCTTTAGTGGACTCGCAGATTTTCTTCAATATTCTTCTTATCAATTAGAGCTCCAACAGATAATAATAAATAAAAAATGGTCTTGGTGGTGCTGGTTAAGAGAGAGAAAAGGGATGGTGAAAGAGGGGCTGCTATTTGCTTCTATTATTTGCTTCGTTTTCTTTGCTTATTCTATTTTCTTTCCCTTTTTCATTCATTGTCTGTTCCTTATTTTTCCCTTTGGCGCCTAAGGAGGACCACTTACTCTTGGGGGTTGTTTGGAGTCTTATAGGTGGAGCAGCATGCAGCTCTAAGTTGTAGGTGTGGGTTAGCCTGCTTGTTTGGATGCTTGCAATTCAAATTGTACAGTAAGTTGAGTTGCTTGTGGGCCTGCAACTCAAGGCTATCTTGCAATAGGTCGACTTGTAGTTAAATTAGCTGCAAGATAAGTTGCAACTACTCGAGTTGGTATCTTGATTAAAAAATGATTTTCTTTCTTCCCCTTCCCCTCTTCTCCCTCGCCCCGCTTTCAAATCCCTCTTTAGCACTGTCATTGGTGTAGCCACCAGTTCTCACCATCTCAAGGAGGCCATAACCACCGCCTCAAACTTCACTGTAGCAGATGGTTCGGTATGGTATAGATCGGTACCAGATGGTTTGGTCCGATACGGGGCGATTTTCTTTTCTTTTCTTTTTTTTTTTGGCTGTTGATTGGGATTTTTTTTAATTTTTTTTATTGATAGTACGGTATGATACAATACCATACCGGCTGGCAACCGGCACGGGTTCTAATACCGAGTCCATGAATTTTGGTTGCAAAGATGGCTTCCTTTTCCCTCTTTGGTTGGAGCCACTTGTATGCTGTCATGTGTTAATTGTGGAGCTAAGAACTTAGAATCACATCTAGGTTGAATCCCAGCTACCTAATAAACAAAGGAATGGCTTATTAGGTTCAAATCAACCAGGTAACGATGAGGTGGAGAAATAATGAGAAATAATAAAAATAATGAGCTGTGACAATAAAATTAAAATAGAAAGAAATCATAGCAAAGGAAGAATCTGATCAACTACGGTAAGCATTTTGGCAGAATAATCTGATCAACTACAATAAGCATTTTGTCGAGTTCTCACTTTTCTGGAAAATATGCTAATTAGGAGCATTTCTTTATCTTTTTCCCGTTCTTCCAATTAATTTTTTTGAAAAGGTCTGACAAGATACAGAGAAGACCTAATTTTACAAAATTAGTTAATTATTTTTAGTAGAATGAAAAATAATGCAACTGGCCACTTGATAAGATAATTGGTTTTTGATCTACGCATTTTGGTTGCTTATACCTATTTTCGTTGGCCTGTCCTATTCATTTTATTGCATGTTATTCCTCAATGATCTAAGTTATGTTCATTGAGGCATGTCATAAAATAATCTTACAAGATTTATGTTCAATATATTATTTTACAATTTAATCAATGATATTTAAGGTATTCAAGATCCAGTTCTTGTAAGATTCTGATCTCCTCCTCTGCCTTTCTACACAGTTTGTCTGAACCTTTAGTTTATTGGAAAAAAAGGGGAATCCTCTTACTTTTTTGTTGTTTTTTCCCCAGGGGGCTGGGGTGGTTGTCTGGAATTCACAAAATGGAACCTGATTCCCAACCAAAGTGGTGGTTTTATGGGCAAAAATAGGTTCAACTTTTTGAGAACTGTTGTCTGGCATTAGCAGAGTGGAACCTGATTCATTAGATAGCACTAGACTTGGAAGTAGGGGTAACTATTTCAAAATCTAACTTCCACATTTCCGGATCTTGTCTAGTTCGGGAGCTACCCAAGCTTGCTGTTTAATACTTTTGCCGGTCTGATCACCATGCAAGTGCTTTTTGTATTAAGGATGGCTTGGAGGTGGAGGCTTTGTTAGTTAAGGGGAGATATCAGTTGGGGGACAAAGGATTCTGCTTTAAGTGGATGCTGGCTGTATTAGAGATATGTCCTTGAGTAGATTTTGATTGTTGACATTTCATAACTAAATAGTGAGGATTTGGAATTTTATATAACACTTATGATTATGGGCCATTCTCTGGGGACCTTAAGTTCTCATGTTTTCTGCATTTTCTACTGTAAGCTGATTAACCTAAATATTATCCATGTTTGGAGCTTAGGGGGTGAACTCGAGGTATTGCTAATTTACTTGAAACGTCCATGGAGAGTATTTTATATATAAATACATGATGTATCTTGATTTTGCTCATATTAATTAATTCCTTGCCCTTATTTGCTAGTATTGCAAAAAAAATTCCATTAAAACTCAAATTTTAAATTGCAAATACTGCCTTGATGATCAAATTTTAGGTTGATTTACTATCACACATCCATCTTCTTGTATGCCAGACTTTATTCACAATGCATGACCAAGTTTTAGTGAGTACTATTTTTTTTCCTAAGAAATCTTGAGATAATTTGAATAAAGTGCTATGTTTTCTTGTATTTGAAGAAGTTACTGAGAGTGGGCGGCAGATTTATATTATTTTAATGTAAGGCTCCACATGTAAGTGCTTTTAAATCGATCATTTCATATAGACATTTTATTATTGTCTGTTGACTTGCCCTATTACATGCCATAGCTACATCTGTTATCTTCTTTATCATAGTTTATATGTTATCCTGGGTGGACTTGTCTATAAAAATTACATGGAATATCAGAAACAATGGTCGGTTGGAAGCTGTAATTTTTTATCTTTATCTGTATGATATTAATTGTCTTTCAATTGCTGAATCTTTGGGAATTACTTTGTATTTCCTGGGCTTTGTGACAATATTTGCAACTAACCACTAATAGAAATTGTGTTTGTTGTTTCCTTTTTCCCATGGCATTATATTTATGCATCTTGAGTTGTTGAGAATTGGTATAAGTTCCTCTAAATGCTTTCTTTTCAAATGAATTGATCCCAACAATTTGTTGATGTACTGCTATGTTGTTTTGATATTTGCAGCCTCCAAAAGTTAAAGCATTTATTGATAGGGTGATTAAGACTCCTTTACATGATATTGCTATACCTCTTTCAGGCTTCCGTTGGGAGTACAGTAAGGTGCAGCACAATTTTATTTTCACTGAACCTGCCTTCTTTGGTTTACTTTTGTTTTCTTGATCTTATCTTGTGGATTTGATTTTAGGGTAATTTTCATCACTGGAGGCCGCTTTTTATGCATTTTGATACATACTTCAAGACATGTCTCTCTTGTAGGAAAGATCTTCTTTTATCTGATAATATTTCAGAGGAAGATCCATTTCCCAAGCATTCTGTTATGCAAATTTTAAGAGTCATGCAAGTTATTTTGGAAAATTGTCACAACAAGAGCTCATTTGGTGATCTAGAGGTAAGCTGGAGATCCATATAGTGCAGCATCTTGCTATTTTGTTAATTTGTAATAAAAATTCCAGTGGAATTATACACAATGTGCTCACTCAGACTTTTGTGGTGGAATTGCATATTGCTGGATTGAGCATTGATTTTTGGTCTGACACTTCCAAGTTCTTTTTGAATCAGCATTTCAAGCTTCTGCTTGCCTCTACAGATCCAGAGATTCTAATAGCTACGTTGGAGACTCTTTCTGCATTGGTGAAGATAAATCCCTCCAAGATACATGTGAGCGGGAAACTGATTGGTTGTGGCTCTGTTAACAGCTGTTTGCTGTCTTTGGCCCAGGGCTGGGGAAGCAAAGAAGAAGGTCTGGGTTTACATTCATGTGTTGTGGCAAATGAGAGGAACCAGCATGAAGGATTGTGCCTGTTCCCATCTGATGTGGAAAATGAGTGTCATGGGATCCAATACCATTTGGGGTCAACCCTCCATTTTGAGTATAACATGGTCGCTTCCCAGGACACGGAGCAAACCAGCAGGAGAAGCAAGCCATCCAACATGTGTGTCATACATATCCCAGATCTTCATATCCGGAAGGAGGATGATCTAAGCATTTTGAAGCAGTGCATTGACCAATTCAATGTACCTCCAGAACATAGGTTCTCGCTGCTTACAAGAATTAGATATGCTCATGCCTTCCGTTCCCTTAGGACATGTAGGTTGTACAGCAGAATCATGGTACTTGCTTTCATTGTTCTGGTACAATCCAATGATGCTCAAGATGAACTTGTGTCTTTCTTTGCAAATGAGCCTGAGTATGCAAATGAGCTGATGAGGCTTGTTCGTTCTGAAGACTCTGTCCCTGGAACCATAAGAGCACTTGCCATGCTTGCACTGGGAGCACAACTAGCCGCATATGCATCATCTCATGAACGTGCGAGAATATTGAGCAGCTCAAGTATTATTTCTGTAGGTGGAAATCGTATGGTGCTGGTAAATGTACTTCAAAAGGCTGTCTTGTCACTTACTAACCCCGGTGACCCTTCGACTCCATTATTTGTTGATGCTCTTCTACAGTTTTTCCTGCTTCATGTTCTATCATCTTCAAGTTCTGGGAGTGCTATAAGGGGGTCGGCAATGGTGCCCCTTTTTTTGCCCCTTTTAGAGGACTCGGATCCTGCCCATACACATCTTGTCTGCTCAGCAGTGAAGACCCTTCAAAAGTTGATGGAGTACAGTAGTCCAGCTGTATCCTTGTTCAAAGATATAGGTGGGGTGGAGCTTTTGACTCAAAGGTTGCAGATTGAAGTTCATAGAGTTATTGGTACAGTTGGTGAGAATAGCAATACAGTGATCACTGCTGATTTAAAATCTGATGAAGATCATGTTTATTCCCAGAAGCGGCTTATCAAAGCTTTGCTCAAGGCACTTGGTTCTGCTACATATTCCCCGGCAAATTCTACAAGGTCGCAGAGCTCCCATAATAATTCATTGCCTGTTTCTTTATCTTTGATATTTCACAATGTGAATAAGTTTGGAGGAGATATTTACTTTTCAGCTGTAACTGTTATGAGTGAAATTATTCACAAGGACCCAACGTGCTTTCCTGTTTTGAATGAATCTGGTCTTCCAGATTCATTTCTGTCGTCAGTGATTTCTGGGATACTTCCTTCTTCCAAAGCACTTATATGTGTCCCCAATGGTCTTGGTGCCATTTGCCTCAATGCTAAAGGATTGAAGGCAGTTAGGGAAACTGCTGCATTGCAGTTTCTTGTAGACACGTTCACAACCAGGAAATATTTGGTGGCAATTAATGAAGGTGTTGTTCTTTTAGCAAATGCTGTGGAGGAGCTTCTTCGTCATGTATCTTCACTAAGAAGCACTGGTGTTGATATAATCATTGAAATCATCAACAAGCTTGCTTCTATGGGAAAAGACAAATGCAAGGACCCTTCTGGTTGTTTGGATGAGAACACTGACATGGAAACAGATCTTGACGATAAGCTAAACAAGGGGCATGATTTGGTGGGTGCCATGGACTCAGCTGCTGATGGCATCAGCAATGAGCAGTTTGTGCAGTTATGCATCTTTCATGTTATGATCCTTGTTCAACGGACAATGGAAAACTCTGAAACTTGTAGACTATTTGTGGAGAAGGGAGGCATGGAAAAATTGTTGAAACCATTACTGCAGCCCAGCATCACACAGTCATCTGAAGGGATGCCAATTGCTCTGCATAGCAGCCTTGTGTTTAAGGGCTTTACGCAGCATCATTCTGCACCTTTGGCACATGCATTTTCCTCTTCTCTGAGGGAGCATTTGAAGAAAGCTCTGAGTGGATTCAGATCAGTTGCTGGATCATTTTTACTGGCTCCCAAGTCTACACCAGATAATGGAATCTTTTCTTCTCTTTTCGTTGTTGAATTTATTCTGTTCCTTGCTGCATCAAAAGATAATCGCTTGATAAGTGCATTACTTACAGAATTTGGAGATGCTTGTAGGGATGTTTTAGAAGATATTGGATGGGTTCATCGGGAAGTATTGTGGCAAATTGCCCTTTTCGAAGATTTGAAGATTGATGCAGATGCCGAGTCTTCGAATTCTGCAAATGAGGTGAAAAGGTCGGAAGCAGGAAATGAATCTGATGAGCTAAGGTTCAGTTCTTTTAGGCAGTATCTTGATCCATTACTGAGACGAAGAGCGTCTGGGAGGAGTATAGAGTCACAAGTTTCTGACCTTATTAGTATATATCATGATCTTGGCCGTGCTGCTAGTGGTTTGCAAAGACTTGGTATAGATGGCCATTCAACTTTACAACTTGCATCTGGTTCCCAATCACAATCTTCCAATTCTGTAGATGCCAATGCTACTATGGAAGCAGAAGAAGACAAGCAGAGATCATATTATTCTTCCTGCTGTGAGATGATGAAATCGCTTTCTTATCATATCAGTCATCTGTTTATGGAGCTGGGAAAGGCAATGCTGCTTGCTTCTCGTCGTGAGAACAATCCTACAAGTCTGTCCGCATCTGTCGGGTCTGTTGTTGGTACAGTTGCTGCAACTGTGCTGGAGCACTTGAATTTTGGAGGGCATGCGAGTCCTAACATGGAAATCTCCATATCTACAAAATGTCGTTACCTTGGCAAGGTTATTGACTTTATTGATGGAATTCTATCGGACAGGCCAGAGTCATGTAATCCAATCATGCTAAATTGCTTTTATGGTCGTGGGGTCATCCATGCCATCTTAACAACTTTTGAAGCTACCAGTCAGTTGCTCTTTGCAGTTAACCGGGTGCCAGCTTCTTCTATGGAAACTGATGACAAAAGCCATAAGAAAGAGAAGGAAGACATGGATAATTCTTGGATATATGGTCCCTCGGCCAGCTATGGCACTCTTATGGACCACCTTGTGACCTCATCTTTCATCTTATCTTTCTCCACAAAACAGTTGCTTGAGCAACCTATTGCAAATGGAAATGTTCCATTTCCTCGAGATGCAGAGGCATTTGTGAAGGTCCTTCAGTCGAAGGTATTGAAGTCTGTTCTTCCTATCTGGACTCACCCTCACTTTGCTGAATGCGATATGGAGTTCATTAGTGCAATGATCTCCATTATGAGGCATGTTTATTCTGGGGTTGAAGTTAGGAATGTCAGTGGCATTGCTGGAGATCGGTTAAGTGGTCCACCTCCAGATGAATCAGCAATATCAATGATTGTCGAAATGGGCTTTTCCCGGGCTAGGGCTGAAGAGGCATTGAGGCAGGTGGGAACAAATAGCGTTGAGATTGCAACTGATTGGTTGTTTTCACATCCGGAAGAACCACAAGAAGATGCTGAACTTGCTCGAGCTCTTGCCATGTCGCTCGGGAACTCTGATGCATCCTCAAAGGAAGATGAAGCTGCAATTTCGAAGAATTTTGACCAAGAAGAGGAAGCAGTCCACTTGCCTCCCGTTGATGAAATTTTATCTGCTTGCATTAGACTTCTTCAGGCGAAGGAGCCTTTAGCTTTCCCTGTTCGGGATCTGCTTGTGATGATTTGCTCGCAAAATGATGGCCAATACCGATCAAAGGTCCTCAATTTCATCATTGATCATGTAAGGCATTGTCGTATGGCAACTGATCCATTCAACAGCAGCACATTGTCTGCTCTTTTTCATGTCTTAGCATTAATCCTTCATGAAGATACGGTAGCACGGGAACTTGCCTCTCAGGCAGACCTGGTAAAAATTGCTTTGGATCTGCTTTCAGAGTGTAACCTGGGCTTGCAGGTTGGTGAGAAGTCCCAGGTTCCAAAGTGGGTGACTGTATGTTTTCTTTCTATTGATCGCATGTTTCAGGTGGATCCAAAACTGGCTTCAGAATTTACGAATTTGGAGCAGCTGAAAAAGGATGATCCTGATACCCAGAGTCCTGTAGTGATTGGTGAGAGCAAGATGAAGGTTTCACAGTCCACTCTGGGATCGATTACTGGGTTTTTAGATGTGCGGGATCAGAAGAGGCTCTTAGAAATATGTTGCAGATGCATACAGAACCAACTACCTTCTTATACCATGCATGTGGTGCTTCGATTGTGTGCAACACTGACTAAAGTTCATTCAGTTGCTGTTAGTTTCCTTGATGCTGGAGGTTTGAGTGCATTGCTTAATTTGCCAACTAGTAGCTTATTCTCTGGATTCAACAATGTTGCATCTGCAATAGTCCGCCACATTCTAGAAGATCCCCACACTCTTCAGCAGGCTATGGAGTCAGAGATACGTTACACTCTTCATTCAAATGCCAGAGTTGCACCACGTAATTTTGTCCAAAATCTGTCCTTTGTTATTTCTAGGGACCCAGTAGTATTTATGAAAGCTTCTCATGCTGTATGCCAGATTGAGATGGTGGGTGACAGGCCATATGTTGTGCCGTTGAAAGATCGTGATAAAGAGAAGTCCAAGGAGAAAGAGAAAGACAAGACAATAGAGAAAGACAAGTCACCAACTGCTGATGGAAAATTTACTGAAGGGGATGTGAATTCAATGGCTCCAGGTAGCGGACATGGTAAACTGCTAGATTCAAATGCGAAGAACACAAAACCCCACCGAAAATCTCCACAGAGCTTTACAATGGTAATAGAGCATCTCTTAAATTTGATTGTAACCTTTCTTCCATCATCGAAGGTCGAGGATCAGTTTGATGGTGTTCCTGGTACCCCATCAGTAGCAGACATGGATATTGACTACACTTCAGCCAAAGGGAAAGGAAAAGGTATTGCTGTTTCATCTGAAGACAGCAAAATGGCTAGCCAGGAGGCCTCAGCATCTCTTGCCAAGACTGCTTTCGTCTTGAAGTTGTTGACAGAAATACTCTTGACTTACACTTCATCAATTCATGTCTTGCTTCGCAGGGATGAAGTTAGTAGTTTCCATCGTCCTGTACATGGATCATCTGCTAACAGCTCTTGCGGAATATTTCATCATATTCTTCTCAAGTTTCTGCCATACCCAGGGATCCACAAGAAGGCTAAAAAAGCAGATGGAGACTGGAGGCATAAATTAGCTACCAGGGCTAACCAGTTTCTGGTGGCGTCATCCATCCGTTCTACAGAAGGGCGTAAAAGGATCTTTTCTGAAATCAGTAATATGTTTAATAATTTCGTTGACTCATCAAGTGGTTGCAATTCTCCAGACTCTAGTATGCATGCATTTGTTGACCTGCTTAATGATATCCTTGCTGCCCGTTCACCTACTGGTGCATATATTTCAGCAGAAGCTTCAGTGACCTTCATTGACGTCGGGTTGGTTCAGTCACTGACGCGAACTCTACAAATTTTGGACTTGGATCATGCTGACTCACCAAAGATTGTTACAGGAATTGTGAAGGCTTTGGAAACTGTATCTAGGGAATATGTTCAGTCTGCTAATCTTAATGCTGCAAAGGGGGACACCTCTCTGAAGCCTGCTTCTGATCAGAATCAATTAGGTTCATCATACAGTTGTGGCAGTGGATTCCAATTGCTGGAAACAACATCCCAGCATGATCATATTGAAGAGGTGGCTGGCCATGTGGAATCTTTTAATGCTATTCAAAATTCAGGCAGTTCAGATTCTGTTACAGATGATATGGACCGTGATCAGGATTTGGATAGGGGGTTTGCTCGTGAATCTCAAGATGATTTTATGCATGAAGCTTCAGAAGATGGTGCAGGCAATGAAAATGGAATGTCAACTGTGGAGATCAGATTTGATATCCCACACAATGCAGAGGATGAAATGGGTGATGAAGATGATGATATGTCGGAGGATGATGGGGATGAAGTTGATGAGGATGAGGATGAGGATGATGAGGAAAATAATGATTTGGAGGAAGATGATCTGCATCAGATGTCACATCCTGATACGGATCAGGATGAACATGAGGTTGATGATGAAGAGTTTGATGAGGATGGGTTAGAGGAAGACGACGATGATGATGAGGATGATGATGGAGTTATACTACGACTAGAAGAGGGATTTAATGGTATCAATGTTTTTGATCACATTGAAGTTTTTGGTGGGAACAACAACTTTTCTAGGGAAACACTAAGTGTGATGCCTCTTGACATATTTGGCACAAGACGCCAAGGTCGTACCACATCTATATACAATCTTCTCGGAAGAGCAGGTGATCATGGTGTTCATCTTGAACATCCACTCTTGGAGGAGCCATCTTCATTCAGGCACTTTGTTCGTCAAAGACAAACAGGTGAGTTATTTGTGGACTATGTTGGCATTGTTGCTTGATTATAGGTTCAACTTTTTAATATCTATGCGGTTCTTTAATTAATTCCTGTCATCTATCACAACATAGAACTAAGAAACCTAAAAAGTTTCATTGAGCTAAATTGTAGAGATGTGGTTTTGTGATATATCTACTTGATGATTGTACCAACATTTTTCTTCAGAGAATGCAGTTGATATGGCTTTCTCAGATAGAAATCATGAGGGTACTTCTCGGTTGGATGCAATTTTCCGGTCATTGAGAAGTGGACAGCAAGGACGACATCGTTTCAATATGTGGTTAGATGATAGCCAGCAACGTGGTGGGTCAAGTGCACCTGCAGTGCCTCCAGGCATTGAGGAGTTGCTTGTTTCCCAATTGAGGCGGCCTACACCTGACCAACCTTCTGACCAGAATGTGTCTACAGACAACCCTCAAGAAAAAGTTGAGCCCAACCAGTTACAGAGATCAGATGCTGGAGTAAGAGAAGAAACAATCACAGGAGGCAGTGGAAACAATGAAAATATGATTATCCCTTCTCCTAGTTCTGTGGGAGATGGCACTGGAAATGGAGGAGTTGGACCTGCTGATGTTGCTGCACTTCAAGAAAGAGAAACATCGAATGCAAATGAGCAAGTTGCTGACATGCAGTATGAACGCAGTGATGCGGCTATACGAGATATGGAAGCAGTGAGCCAGGCAAGCAGTGGAAGTGGTGCAACTTTAGGGGAAAGCCTTCGTAGCTTGGAAGTGGAAATAGGAAGTGCTGATGGGCATGATGATGGAGAAAGGCAAGGCCCTGCAGATAGGCTTCCTTTGGGCGATTCACAGCCATCCACTCGGGTGAGAAGGTCCTTAGCAAGTACAATGCCATCAGCCAGCAGGGATACATCTCTAGAAAGTGTCAGCGAGGTTCCACAGCATCCTCCAAGTCAAGAAGCTGGTCAAAGTGGTCCACATGAGGAGCAGCAACCCAATAGAAATGTTGATACGGATGCAATTGATCCTACATTTTTAGAAGCTCTTCCTGAGGATTTGCGAGCTGAAGTACTTTCTTCACGACAGAATCAAGTGGCACAAACTTCCAGTGAGCGATCTCAAACTCATGGAGAGATTGATCCTGAATTTCTTGCTGCACTTCCTCCTGATATTCGAGAAGAGGTCCTAGCACAACAACGCACTCAAAGGCTACAACAATCACAAGAACTGGAGGGACAACCTGTTGAAATGGATGCTGTTTCAATAATTGCTACATTTCCTTCGGAAATACGGGAAGAGGTAGGCTCATGGAATTCCTTATCGGCCCGAACCGGCCAGTACACCCCGTACCGTACCGTACCGGTGGGAAACCAGAATGATTCAGGCCGATTTTTCGGAAAATGGCCTGAACCGGTCGGTACGGTATGGTATAGTCCGGTACGGATCGGTACAGTCCAGTATGGGGTGGTACAGCACACAAAATTTTTTTTCCCTTTTTTTGGCCATTGGAGAGATTTTTTTTTTTTTTTTTTTTATTACCGGTACGGAATGGTATGGTACGGTACCATACCATACCGTACCAGTCAAGAACCGGTACCGGTTCTTGAAACCTTGGGTGGGCATGATGTGATAATTTTAACATAATTATGTGACAATCTACTTTGAATGGTGCTTGCAGTTTAGAAGCTTTGGGTTTAATTTATTGCTTTAATGTCACACATAAGCTATGTCCGATGGCATGTCTTCATGTTCTTATGGTTCCGTCATATGCTTTCAGGTGCTTATAACATCCCCAGATACTCTACTGGCTACTTTGACACCTGCACTTGTTGCTGAAGCAAATATGTTGCGGGAAAGGTTTGCTCATCGGCACTATGGTAGCACACTTTTTGGTGTGAACTCAAGAAACCGTCGGGGTGAATCTTCTAGGCATGGTGATGCTATTGGGTCAAGTCTAGACAGAACTACTGGTGATGTTGCCCGCAAGTCTGCAGCTGGCAAGCTGATCGAAGCTGATGGGACCCCTCTGGTAGATACAGATGCTCTAAAAACTTTGATCAGGTTGCTTCGTGTTGTTCAGGTAATGACTTGGTGCTTGTTACTAAAGCTTCCACTCAAAACTCTAATGTGACCGACAGTTTATCATTTGATTTCACAGCCTCTATATAAAGGTCATATGCAAAGGCTTCTCTTGAATCTTTGTGCCCATCATGAAACTAGAATGTCTTTGGTGAAAATTCTAATGGACATGCTTATGCTTGATCTGCGGGGCTCCACTGATAATTCAGTTGATGCTGCTGAACCACTTTATCGATTGTATGGTTGTCAGAGTTACATTGCTTACTCCCGTCCTCAATTCTCAAATGGTACATTGCTTTTGCATTTGAATAATCTTAAGATTCTTAACAATTTCCGTAAACTGTTCCATGGTTGTTTCTGTTATTTGATGTCGCGTTCAGGTTATAAATTGTTTTATTTGATAGTAAAAGCTTGTTTACGATCTGTTGTGTTTTTTTCTTATTCATATCTCTTTTTAAATGGGAGTCAGAAGAAAAGGTATCGGTTTGTACTCATGAGTAAGCTAATGTGCTCTTTGTTCACCCTCTGTTTGGTTAACTGTATAGGAGTGCCTCCTATAGTGTCCCGTCGTATCCTAGAAACTCTGACATACTTGGCCCGAAATCATCTCAATGTGGTGAAGCTCTTGCTTCATCTTGAGTTGGCACAGCCACCACTACATAAAGCAGATGCTTCTGATCAGGGACGTGGTAAGGCTGTTATCATGGAAGAGGATAAACCTGAAGATAAGAAAGGGGAGTTTGCTATTGCCCTACTTTTGAGTCTCTTGAATCAGCCATTGTACACAAGGAGCGTAGCTCATCTTGAACAGGTAACTGAATACTATTCGCTGTCATTTTGTTGTTTCAGAAAATTTCTGGTTCTTATGTTTCAACCTTCTTTCTTTCAGTTGTTAAATCTTCTTGAAGTTATCATGGTTAATGCTGAAAGCGACTCTGGCCTATCTAATAAATCCGGAGAGTCTCCTGATCAACCATCTTCTGATAGCACCATGCAAGATGCACAGATGAATACTGATGCTGTTGGATTGTCTGCTGGTGGGGATGGAAAATCATTCAAGGCAGAGGATTCCAGCAGGAATTCTGCATGTACTATAAACAATAAAAGCAGTATAGGAGCCATTCTACTGAGCCTACCACAAGCAGAATTGCGACTTCTGTGCTCATTGCTTGCACGTGAAGGGTATGATGAGCAATCTCTAGTCTAAGTCATTTTAATGATGCGCTTGAAGGATGCAAGGATGCAATGTCATAGATCATTATAATCTAGAATGTGAATGTGATGGAGGGAACCATTTGTGCATGCATTTCCCAGTCGCTGAGTAGGAATTTTAATCAGCAGTTCTAGTTGCATGACTGATTTATTACAATGTTCACTCATTTTATATATTATTTTTCCTTAAGTATCCAAAAGTCCGATATCTTTAATAAACATGGCATTAAGATATTTTATTGGGTCTTGTAGCTTCCCATTTTCATTTTCTTTGCAATGACTGAGTTGATTGTGGTCTTTTGCAGTTTGTCTGATAACGCATATGTTCTTGTGGCTGAGGTGTTGAAAAAGATAGTGACTATTGCTCCCAGCTATTGCAGTTTATTCATTACGGAACTTGCAATTTCATTGCAAAATTTGACTTTATGTGCAAGGAAGGAATTACGCTTATATGAGGATGCTGAAAAGGCTGTTCTTAGCACATCTTCTACCAATGGGACTGCAATCTTGAGAGTTTTGCAGGCATTGAGCTCTCTTGTTGCTGCATTACATGAGAAGAAGGATCCACGGCTTCTCCCTGAGAGAGAATATGCTAGTGCTTTGTCTCAGATTTGGGATATAAATGCAGCACTGGAATCCTTGTGGGTAGAGTTGAGCAACTGCATAAACAAAATTGAGAGCTCTTCAGAATCCCAGTCAGATTTGGCTGCTCTTTCCGGGAATTTGGCATCCACAGCCGCAGGTGTAGCCCCCCCACTACCAGCAGGTACCCAGAACATCTTGCCATATATAGAATCATTCTTTGTGACATCTGAAAAATTGTTCCCTGGACAATCAGAAGCAATTCAAGAATTTGCTGCCACAGCCTCTCCTGATATTGAAGATTCCACAGCTTTGACTAGTGGACCGAAATCATCAGGAACCTCTCAAAATGTTGATGAGAAACATGTTGCTTTTGTTAAATTCTCCGAGAAACACAGGAAGTTGTTAAATGCATTCATTCGGCAGAACCCTGGGTTGCTCGAAAAGTCATTCTATCTTATGCTAAAAGTTCCACGTTTCATTGATTTTGACAATAAGCGTGCTTATTTCCGATCAAAAATTAAACATCAACATGACCATCATCACAATCCAGTGAGAATTTCAGTGAGAAGAGCCTACATACTTGAAGACTCCTATAACCAACTGCGAATGAGATCACCTCAAGATCTGAAGGGGAGGCTGACTGTTCATTTCCAAGGAGAAGAAGGTATTGATGCTGGTGGGCTTACCAGGGAATGGTATCAGTTATTATCTCGTGTAATATTTGACAAGGGTGCCCTTCTTTTCACAACGGTGGGCAATGAGTCAACATTTCAACCAAACCCCAACTCTGTCTACCAAACGGAACATCTCTCATATTTCAAGTTCGTAGGAAGAGTGGTGGGTGCTGTTGCTTACTGAAAGAATTTATTTGCAAACTATCCTTCACTTAGGTTTAAGCCTAATGCTGTCTGTTTTTCCTGCAGGTTGGTAAAGCACTCTATGATGGTCAGCTTCTAGATGTTCATTTTACTCGATCTTTCTACAAGCACATTCTTGGGGTGAAGGTTACTTATCATGATATTGAGGCTGTTGATCCTGATTATTATAAGAGCCTAAAGTGGATACTTGAGGTATGCTGTCTTCCTTTTACATTTTCAAGGTTTGTAAATTAATGTTGTTTCTCACCCTTCCTCAACTTGTTATTTTGAATTTGGTTATTTCATTGCGAATTATGGTCTGTCGTCTTGTAATTGCAGAATGATAAAAGCGATGTTTTGGACCTTACTTTCAGCTTAGATGCTGATGAGGAAAAGCTGATATTGTATGAGAAATCTCAGGTGGTTGTTGGTGCATATTTGTCTTTTTTTTTGCATAATGATACTGCTAGGGCTAGCACAGGAGCTAGTGAAGATACCCATTATATATTTGTGTTCATCTGTCAATCTATTTGCATATGATAAACACAATGCATGAAGTACAGAATTAATTATGGCTACACGTAGAATTTGAAGATGGTGTTGTAGATGTGTAATGAAAACATTACCATAAGTGCTTGCAGGAGCCCTGCTGGATAAGATCTCCATTGTTGATTTAAAGATGATCAAAATCCATATTTTTTTGTTTTTCTTCTTGTTTTCTCTCTTATGTACTGCTCCTTTCTTCCATATCTGCATATAAAATGTCTCCTTGCACCAGAACAAAACTTGGAATTTCTCCAGAAGCCATATAAAGAACCCTGCTAACCCGTTTGTTATTTTTCTCTTGTCTAGGCGTGTGGTCTATTGGTCTCTCTGCACATCCAAAGAGTTAGAGCCTCATCTTTTTTCGTGCATGCTCATAAACAATTTATTAATAAATGATGTGATATTTGCTATAATACTTCATGGTAGTGATTTGAGATCTTCCACAATTCCACCTTAATTTGTGTTTCTTATAGTATTCAGCTTGGGAATTTCTCCAGAAGCCATGTAAATGAACCCTGCCAACCTGTTTGTTATTTTTCTCTTGTCTAGGCATGTGGTCTATTAGTCTCTGCACATGCAAAGAGCCTTATCTTTTCCCGCACCCTCATAAAACCATTTATTATTAGATGATGTGATATCTGCTGTAATACTCCATGGTAGTGATATGAGATCTTCAACAATTCCACCTTAATATGTGTTTCTTATAGTTTTCAACGGATCATGCAGTCCTGACATATCATATGTTACACGTATCATATGCCTTGCTATTTTCAGTTTGTTTTGTTCCTTGGCTGATTATATGTTGTTGTGCAGGTCACTGATTGTGAGTTGATTCCTGGTGGGCGGAATATCAGGGTTACTGAAGAAAATAAGAAAGAATATGTAGATCGTATAGCAGAACATCGGCTAACAACTGCCATTAGGCCCCAAATAAATGCATTTTTGGAAGGCTTCAATGAGTTGATACCTCAGGATTTGATATCCATTTTCAATGACAAAGAGCTGGAATTATTGATCAGTGGACTTCCAGATATTGATTGTGAGTTGCTTATTGGATTATATTTTGAAGTTTATAGTATCATAGATGATACGGATTAATGCTATTATTTATTTTGAGCATTTCTTATCCTGGATCTCGTTCTACTCTTTTCAGTGGATGATTTGAGAGCGAATACCGAGTACTCTGGCTACAGCAATGCATCACCGGTCAGTCAGTGGTTCTGGGAAGTGCTTCAGGGCTTCAGCAAGGAGGATAAAGCTCGATTCCTGCAGTTTGTCACTGGCACCTCCAAGGTACCTTTTCCCTCCGTGATAGCCTTTGTTCTTGACTAGCATATGTTGTTCTTAGAGGATTCATTCTGATGACTGTTAAATATACAGAATGATTTGTTTGTAAATATGCTTATATTGCTAATGAACTTTGGAAGATATTTTATATGCAAAAATGTTAGATGTCTGTTGGACACCAACTTGTGCTTCTTTGTCAAGTCTCGCATGCCATTCTCTGAAGCACTTGTGCTGCATCTATTTTGGACATTATACAGGTGCATCTTAAAAAAGTATTTTAGGTTCTTAATATATATTTTTCCTTTATGCTGTTATGCCAACAAGGCAATCTTGATTGACATCAACATCATTATCATCTGTCAGATATGTCGACCATAAACTTCTAATTCATCATCATTATTAACTAGTATATGGCTTTTGTAATGTGTTTAAGTGGTTTAATACAAATGTTTGATGGATGGGTACGATGTCATATGTAATGCTTGGATTAGGGCTTTACTATTTTTTTATTGACTTGAATTCGTATGTGCATCTTTTTTGGATATTTGCGCATCTTCTAGTTCTGTTGCTCCTAAACATTTTCTTTGAAGATAAAATCAAGAGGATGTGTGTATTAGCAGAGGCTTCACAACAGGAGGCTTTCCTTGAAGGCCCTAATGTCATATGTAGTCTAAAGTACCTATGATTATTGAATTGTATATGTTTATCGTTTCATGTGGGTGGAATACTCATGTTGGAGCATGCTTTTTGTCTGGATTTTCTTGATGTACTGAAGATATTGTCATGGCTTGCTAACATTTTTACTTGAACTGCAGGTCCCATTGGAAGGTTTCGGTGCTCTCCAAGGAATCTCAGGCTCACAGAAGTTTCAGATACACAAGGCATATGGCAGCCCCCACCATCTGCCTTCAGCTCACACATGGTATTCTTTTCTTCTCACTGGCCTCCTAGTTTTCTGTAGTTGTGAACTGCCCAGAGTATCTTGAATTCTACCTTAGGATTAGATAACCATTGATATTATTGGATTTGGGATTTCCTCAACCTCAAGGACTATGAGTAGCAGGAGGAAAATGCTGAAAGACATTGACACTAACATGGTTTGTTGACCAAAAAAAAAAAAGGCCTGCCATATCATTACTGTTGACGCGGAAATTGGTCGTCGCCGGAGTCCGCTGGAGTGGAGGCCGGTGAGGTCGCCGCCAAGGACCTGCAAAACAAAGTCCCGTTCGAAGCCGGTGGGGGGTGGCTCCGGCAGGACCCTCCGACGCTCAAGTCAGCTCTGGCCAACAGGAATGGAGTGCTCGGAAATGAGTTCCGGAGCTTAGAGAAGAAGAGGAGAGCTTAGAGATCAGAGAGAGAGATTCGAGTTAGCGTATCTGGAGGGTCCTTTATAGGTGGAGCTTAGTTGATGGCGACGGCCATACCGCCGCATGGAGTTCGGTACGGAGAGGAAGGCATCGTCAGGCGATTGATGACAGCCATACTGGCAAGTCGTGGGCCGCAAGGAGCTCGGTACGGAGAGAAAGGCGTCGTATCAGGACGGTTGGTGGGACAGCCATACTGGCAAGTCGTGGGCCGCATAGGGCTGGTTACGGAGAGAGTGGTGTCGCCAGTAGTGGTGGCCATATCGTTCGGTCTCGTCACCCGTCGCAGACTGATGGCGACAATTCATCCAGAGGAGTTCGGACTCATAGGAGAGTCCGGCTGAAGGGAAGGCTCGGGAGGAGTTCGGCTGTAGAGAAGTTCGGAGGAGCTCGGCCGGCTGAAAGGACGGCCGCTTAGGGAGTTCGGCCGAGGGGGCGACCGCTGAGGAGTTCGGGCGCCGGGGGATTCCGTTAAAGCTCAGCCACTTAGAGTCCAAGGAGCTCGGCCGCTAAGCGGTTCGGCTGGCTGAACGGGTTCGAAGGGAGCTCGGTCGCTAGGAGTTCGAGGAGCTCGACCGGCCGGCTGGAGGGGTTCGGCTAGGGAGTCGGTTCGACGGCTGAGGAGTCCGGAGCTCGGAGCTCGTCGGCTGAACGGGTTAGGAGGGGTTCGGTCGAAGGACTGCTTAGAGTCCAAGGAGTTCGGCGGCTAAGTAGTTCGGCCGACTGTAGGAGTTCGGTCAAGGATCTGTCCGTTGAAGCTCTTCCGCGGCTACAGGTTGCATTAGGCTGAGCATCGAGCTAGACTTCGGCGGGAGCGGGATTTATCCCCAACACTAGCCCCCCCACTCCCGAGTTCGAAAATCGAAGGAAGGGAGTGCAGAAAAGGCGACTGCCGAAGTCTTCCTTCTGAGCTCCGTGCTGGTCTAGGTCGAAGCTCGGGGGAGATCTCACCTCCAGCTGAAGTTGATACCGAAGTTGAAGCCCGGGGAAGATCCCATCTCCAGCCGAGGTCGAGGGGGGCTTCGTCCGCTGCGATCGAAGTCGGAGGTTGCGCTCCTTGGGGGCGACATTGTCTCTTACAGCCGAGGTCGATGCGGACGCTCGGGAGAGATCTGATCTCAGGGCGAGGCTGTCTCCGATCTTAGGTTGTCTCTGCGGCTCGGGAGGATCTTCTCTCGAGGTTGAAGTTGAAGTTCTCCAGCCGAGGTTGACACGATTGCTTTTTCTAGCCGAGGTTGTACCGGGCACTCGGGGGAGGTCTTATCTGACCGAGGTTGAAGTTGAAGCTCTGCAGCCGGGGTCGGTCTGGTCGCTTGGGGAAGTTCTTATCTCCAGCAGCCGAGATTGGTGCGAGTGCTCCCGTTAGGACGAGGTTCCCCTCCTGTTCCTAACTTCGACTTTGCTCGCGTTAGGACGAGGTTCTCCTCCTGTTCCTAACCGAGGTTGTCAACGGTCGCTCGGGAGAGATCTTATCTCTAGCCGAGGTTGTCGCTCGCGTTAGGACGAGGTTCTCCTCCTGTTCCTAAATGAGGTTGTCCAGGTCGCTCGGAGAGATCTTATCTCGCTCGGGAGAGATCTTATCTCTCGACTCGGGAGAGATCTTATCTCTAGCCGAGGTTGCTTTTCGGGAGAGATCTTATCTCTGGCCGAACTTCTCGGGAGAGATCTTATCTCTAGCCGAGGTGGTCGCTCGGGAGAGATCTTATCTCTAGCCGAGGTTGATGCTCATGTTAGGACGAGGTTCTCCTCCTGTTCCTAACCGGGTTGTTCGTGGTCGCTCGGAAGAGATCTTATCTCTAGCCGAGGCCTTGACTTTGCTCGCGTTAGGACGAGGTTCTCCTCCTGTTCCTAACCGAGGTTGTCTCGGTCGCTCGGGAGAGATCTTATCTCTAGCCGAGGTTGTCAACGGTCGCTCGGGAGAGATCTTATCTCTAGCCGAGGTTGATGCTCGCGTTAGGACGAGGTTCTCCTCCTGTTCCTAACGAGGTTGTCCGCAGTCGCTCGGAGAGATCTTATCTCTAGCCGAGGTTGTCAACGGTCGCTCAGGAGAGATCTTATCTCTAGCCGAGGTTGACTCGGTCGCTCGGAAGAGATCTTATCTCTAGCCGAGGTTGATGCTCACGTTAGGACGAGGTTCTCCTCCTATTCCTAACCGAGGTTGTCCACGGTCGCTCGGGAGAGATCTTATTTCTAGTCGAGGTTGACTCGGTCGCTTGGGAGAAATCTTATCTCTGGCCGAGGTTGTTGCTCGCGTTAGGACGAGGTTCTCCTCCTGTTCCTAACGCGGCAATTATTGACTGCTTGTTCCCTATCATTGCATAGTTTTCACATCCAGAAATAATATTATTAAAAGGAAAGAATTTTATTGAAAGAAAGTTACTAGCAGCGCATCCCCAAATTCTGTATTTCGATGTCGTGGTAGCGTTGTTCCTCCGCGTTTCTCCGGCAATAAGTCCTGGGATGGACAACCTCCTCATACTGGCCTCCTCAATTTGGTGCAAGCTCTTGTCGCTAGGAGACGATGAATCGCTGATGCACCGAGATCCTCCCAGGGGCAATGTGGATGACGCCGTAAGGTGGCCGACCTTCCTGCGGTCTCTAGCTATGGCAGCGCCGAGCTCCTTGCCGTCTCTGGCTATGGCAGCGCCCTTGGCCGATCTTTTCCTGCTTCAGACTGGTGTCGGAGGAATTTACCCAGCGGCCCTTTTTGACGAGCTCTTCAATCTCATCTTGGAGCTAAATGTATTCCTCAGTGGCGATGGTAGGGGCATTACTCGCTTCGATCGCGCACGCTTGGAGAGGCCGTGGTCCTTCCGGTCTTGGCAGCTGGTCAGAATTTGAGTTCGATGAGCATTGAGGGGGGCGCAGCCGTGGAACCTTTCGGGAGGAGGGCTTCTTCGCGCCCCCTGTCGGGGCTTCCTCGGTGGCGAGTTCGAGGAGTTCGGGCCCGCCTGCTTTCGGAGGGGGTCTGCGAGCACGGCCGAACTTCATTCCGTACCTTTGGGAAACCTGCGGGAGAACTTCATGCCACTTCGTCGGGGCTTCCTTGGAGTCATACTCGAGAGGGAGCCCTCGCTTGCCCTGGGGCGGTTGTGAGCTCGGCCGAACTTCGTCTCACATCGTGTGAAATCTTTGTAGGGGGCTTTCTTAGTGACGTACTCGAGCGGGAGTTCAGCCCCACTTGCGTCGAACTTCGTTCTGATGATGAGGTTTGAGGGGAGAGTTCGGCCTTGCGTGCGCCGAACTTCAGTCCGATGATGAGCTTCGAGGTGAAGTTCGGCCTTACTTGTGCTGAACTTCGCTCCTCTTTCCTGCGAAAGTTTCCGCGGGAGGACTTCATGCCCCTTCCTCGATGATGAGCTTCGATGGGGAGCTCGGCTTTGCTTGCCCGAACCTCACTCCGCCTCCGGTGAATTCATTGTAGGAGGCTTCGTTAACGACATACCTCACTTTAGCAGAACTTCATTCCGACGATAAGCTTTTGGGGGGAGTTCGGCTTTTCTTCCGCCGAACTTCATTCCGTCCTCCTGGTGAAACCTTCTGCGGGAGATCTTCTGCTCTCCGTTTCTCCTTCCTAGAGGCAATCGGTATGCCCAAATGCTCTTCCTCAAGGCCGGTTCCTCGCGTCCTCATGGCGGGTTCGCTGACAAAGTCCTTGCCAGAGGTTGTCGCACGGCCTGCATCATCTCGGCGGGGCCGCGAACCCGACCAGCAGGTTGAACTGCTCTACATCTGCGGTGGCTTCGGGTGGAGCCTGGGCTGCCGGGGCTGCAACGGGAGCAGATGTACCTGGCGCGTAGGACGACGATCGCCGAGTCGAAGCTCTCCTGGAGGCATTTTCTCTTCAGGAGAGAAAAGGGAGATCTCCGGAGAGGGAAGAGAAGAGTCGCCGAGCACTCCTTTAAGAACAAGGGAACCTCGAAGGTTCAGGCCCCCCTTCCTCTAGCGCCAATCTGTTGACGCGGAAATTGGTCGTCGCTGGAGTGGAGGCCGGTGAGGTCACCGCCGAGCACCTGCAAAACAAAGTCCCGTCCGGAGCCGGTAGGGAGGTGGCTCCAGCAGGACCCTCCGACGCTCAAGTCAGCTCTGGCCAACAGGAATGGAGTGCTCGGAAATGAGTTCCGGAGCTTAGAGAAGAAGAGGAGAGCTTAGAGATCAGAGAGAGAGAGATTCGAGTTAGCGTATCTGGAGGGTCCTTTATAGGTGGAGCTTAGTTGATGGCGACGGCCATATCGCCGCATGGAGTTCGGTACGGAGAGGAAGGCGTCATCAGGTGATTGATGACAGCCATACTGGCAAGTCGTGGGCCGCAAGGAGCTCGGTACGGAGAGGAAGGCGTCGTCAGGCGGTTGGTGGCAGCCATACTGGCAAGTCGTGGGCCGCATGGGGCTGGTTACGGAGAGAGTGGTGTCGCCAATAGTGGTGGCCATATTGTTCGGTCTCGTCATCCGTCGTAGACTGATGGCGACAATTCATCCAGAGGAGTTCGGACTCGTAGGAGAGTCCGACTGAAGGGAAGGCTCGGGAGGAGTTCGGCTGAAGAGAAGTTCGGAAAGCTCGGCCGGCTGAAAGGACGGCCGCTTGGGGAGTTCGGCCGAGGGGGGCGACCGCTGAGGAGTTCGGGTGCCGGGGGATTCCATTAAAGCTCGGCCGCTTAGAGTCCAAGGAGCTCGGCCGCTAAGCGGTTCGGCCGGCTGAACGGGTTCGAAGGGAGCTCGGTCGCTAGGAGTTCGAGGAGCTCGGCCAGCCGGCTGGAGGGGTTCGGTCCTGACGAAGGAAGTCCGAAGAAGTTCGACGGTTGAGGAGTCCGAAGGAGCTCGGCAGCTACGTAGCTCGGCCGGCTGAACGGGTTAGAAGAAGCTCGGCCGCTGGGGGTTCGGCCGAAGTCCGACTGCTTAGAGTCCAAGGAGCTCGGCGGCTAAGTAGTTCGGCCGACTGTAGGAGTTCGGCCAAGATCTGTCCGTTGAAACTCTTCCACGACTACAGGTTGCATTAGGCTGAGCATCGAGCTAGACTTCAGCGAGAGCGGGATTTATCCCCAATAATTACCATTCTCGTTTATTATGGGAAGTTGCTGTTATTTTTATTCCATTTGCCAACAAGCTATGTCAACTACCATGTTACAGCAGCAGCAATCTCAAATCAGAAAGTCAGTGGTCACTCTGCACTCTTCTATGATGTGCTTGGTTTCGTGGTTTATCGAATCATTTTTCTATTACAGTTTGACCCAATAATACTTATCATAGTTGTTGAACATCTTGGTTGTTGAACTGCTCCTTTCCTGCTGTCATGGACCGTGGTGTTCACTTTTTGGGCCTTAAAGTAGTCCTATTTTAAAGTCAGTTGTCAGATTTAAAGCTTCTACTTAAAGATGGAACTGGCGAGGTCTATGTTTATGCTAAATTCCCCTGGCATGGCTATTGCCAGTCTCTCAGGACTGTCAGTCTGCAATGACTCTCTTTAGCATGTATCATGGTTGTGGGAGCATGTAGTGGTTGCTCTAATTTTGTGTTAATAGAGTTTATTTTTGTCTTCTTTCTCATCTTGGTTCCGCTTTTCTTGGCACAGCTTCAACCAATTAGACCTGCCTGAGTACACCTCCAAGGAACAGCTGCAGGAGAGGTTGCTTCTAGCCATCCATGAAGCAAATGAAGGGTTTGGGTTTGGTTGACAGGGTCACTAGCATGTGTGCCTTGAATTTGTACGGATACTATGTCGAAAAGGGAAAGCATGTCACTGCTGACCTGGCCCAGCCTGTGGTAATAGATTTCTATCATTTCTCAGTCATTCTCCATCAGCATCAGATAATCTAGGACAGTCTCCTGGGTTTTTTTTCCCTCAGAATTAGAAGCTGCGGATGTGGGTGGAAGCATATGCTGATTTACGTGATGGAAGCTCCAATCTGCTTCCAAAACTCCTGCTAGTTTTTAAATTGCAGGTCAAGGGGATAGGGTGCCTGGGCTGCTGGTGATCCAAATCAAAGACGGGTCAGCTTTGAGTCTAATGTCCATAAGCTGCTACTTTTAACCGTAGCTGTTACCGTGCACCATAGTTTTTGTATACTCTTTTTTTTTTTTTTTTTTTTCAGATAGCTTATATAAGCCGTTGTCTTTGAATTGTTAATTTGTACAACATTTTAATCTTTGTGAATTTTACAATTCTATTGTTAAGAATTGATATATATATATATATATATATATATTCCTTTTTTATGATACACTTACCTTGGTGCAATATATACGGTATATTACAAGAAATGGGTTTGTATTTATGAGATTCCAGTTTCTGGCGTGGTGTATTATTTTGGAATTAGCAATGCTAAAATGTGGATATGGGCATGTACTCAATCTGCAATACAGGTCATAATAGTTTAATAGCTACGATGGAATTATGGTATGGTTTTGGATCTTCTGTTACATGTGTATGGTGGTCATCTGTCTCAATTGGCTTTCAGCAGTCATACTTCCTGGATTTGTTTCAGCTTGGAATGGGTGGGTACGGAAACTCGCATTCGGGATCGTCTCCAGTTCATTTGCAAACTGGAGAGGGCTGCTGATGGCTATGATCGATGCGACATCCATGATTGATGCGGTGGTTATGCTTGACTGGATTTTACTTGTATGTTTTTCTAGCTATGGAGGCCGCTCCGGTTCGGTTTGTGGGCAAACAGGGAGAATTTAATTGAGGAAGTTTTTGCCATTGGACCTGTTGCTGGTTGAGCTCCTCTGATCTCTTTCCCGGCTGTATGGATGAACAGACGAGCCTCTTTAATCTCCTGATGGATCTTTTGTTCTTTGAGAGAGCTGGTCATAAGAGCTGGTCATAGGTCTTCAAGGCCTGAGCATTCTGGACTCTTAGTTTGGTTTATTGAGGTGGGAGCCAGATAAAATATTGAAGCGAGGGCGGTATCCCGAACTCCCTTCAAGCTTCCTCTTCGGTCGGATTTCGTCTTGGCCGAACTCTTACAGCCGGCCAAATTCTTAGCGGCCGAGCTCTTTCGAATCCATTCAGCCGATCGAACTGCTTAGCGGCTGAGCTCCTTAGACTCCCAGCGGTTGGATCTTAGCCGAGCTCCTCAGCGGCGAACTTCAGTCAGACTCCCGCGAGTGACGAACTCTCTCCGCGCCCTTCCAGCCAGACGCCTGCAAGAGCCGAACTCCCTCCAGACATCCCCTTCGATCGGATTTCTTCAGGAGCTGGACTTCTCCCAAGCATCCCCTTTAGCCGGCCGAACTCCTCTACGGCTGAGCTCCTTCCGAGCTTTTCCTTCGGCCGAACTCTCCTACAAGTCCAAACTCCTCTGGACGAACTATCGCCATCAGTCTGCAACAGGCGACAAGATCGGACGACGTGACCGCCACTACTGGCGATACCACTCTCTCCGTAACCAGCTCCACGCGGCCCATGACCTATCAGTATGGCTGTTACTATCCACCTGACGATGCCTTCCTCTCCGTACCGAACTCCATGTGGCCCCAACGACTCGCTACCAGACAGTATGGCCGCCACCATCAATTAAGCTCCGCCTATAAGGGACCCTCCAGATACGCTAACTTTAATCTCTCTGATCTCTAAGATCTCCTCTTCATCTCTAAGCTCTCGGAAATCATTTTCGAGCAGTCCAATCCTATTGGCCAGAGCTGACTTGATCGTCAGAGGGTCTTGCCGGAGCCACCCCCCCACCGGCTCCGGACGGGACTTTGTTTTGCAGATCTCCAGCGGCGACCTCGTCCACCACCCCCCACCGACTTCGGACGGAACTTTGTTTTGCAGGTCTTCGGTGGCGACCTCTTCCACCACCGCTCCAGCCGATTCCGACGATGATCAGATTCTGCGTCAACAAATTGGCGCTAGAAGGAGGGCAGCCCCAAACCTCCGAGGTTCCCTTATTCTTAAAGGAGTGCTCGGTGATGATTTCTCTCTCTCTGGAGATCCCTCTTCTTCCTCACTAGAGTTCTTTTTCGAAGAGAAAATGCCTCCAGGAGAGCTTCGACTCGGCGATCGGCATCCTGCGCGTCAGATCCATCTGCTCCCGTTGCAGTCCCGGCAACCTAGGCTCCATCCGAAGCCATCGCAGATGTAGAGCAATTCAACCTACTGGTCGTGTTCGCAGTCCCGCCGAGATGATGTGGGCCGTGCGACAACCTCTAGCGGAGACTTTGTCAGCAAACCCGCCATGAGGACGCGAGGAACTGGCCTTAAGGAAGAGCATTTGGGCATACCAATCGTTCTAAGGAAGGAGAAATGGAGAGTAGAAGTTCTTCCGCAGAAGCGGAACGAAGTTCGGCAGCACAAGGAAAGCCGAGCTCCCCCTCGAGTTCGTCGTCAAGGAAGTCCGAACAAAAGAAGCAGGAAGTTCTCCCACGGAGGATTTCGTGGGAAAGCGGAATGAAGTTTGGCGCGAGCAGGAAAGCAGAATGAAGTTCGGCACAAGCAGAAAAACGGAATGAAGTTTGGTGCGAGCAGAAAAGCGGAATGAAGTTCGGCGCGAGCAAAGCTGAGATCCCCCTCAAGCTCGTCGTCAAGAAAGTGCCAAGGAAGTTCTCTCGCGGAGGGTTTCGCGGAAAAGTGGAATGAACTTCGGCGCAAGCGAGGCCGAACTCCCCCTCGAAGCTCAAAATGAAGTTCTCCCACAGAATGAAGTTCGGCGTAAGTGAGGCCGAACTCCACCTCGAAGCTCATCATCGGAATGAAGTTCGACGCAAGCAAGGCCGAAACTCTCCCTTCAAAGGCATCGGAATGAAGTCGGTAAAACAACAGAACCTCCAGAAGCTCCGCTCCGAACTCTCCACCGAACTTTTCACGAACTTTGACCTCCCAGCGTAAGCTCGAACTTTTCGCTCCCGACAGAAGGGCGCGAATGAAGGCCCACCCACGCGCCCCTCACTCGAACGCGCAAGAGGCTGCCAAGACCAAAAGGGTGTGGTCTCCCCCAAACAAGCATGGATCGAAGCAAGGTAGCCCTACCATCGCAAGCACGGCCACGACACTGAGAATGGCAGCTCCGAGACGAAATTGAAGAGCTCATCAGACAGGGCGGCTGGATAAATTCCTTCGACGCCAGTCTGAAGCAGGGAGAAGATCGTAACCAAGGGCAGTGCCTGCCACGAGCCAAAGATTAAAGTCGCGCCTCACGGGCATCATCAACATCACCCCGACTACAGTCGACGAACCTCCCAGCGTCAAACCAGATAAGATACTCCAAATTGAGGAGGCCAGCATTAGAGGAGGTCGTCCGGATGGGACTTACTGCCCGAGGAAACTCAGAGGAACAACGCCCCCACGACCTTGAAATGGGGATGTGCTGTCCGTTTTCCTTCAATAAAATTCTTCCATTCCAATAATATTATTTTTGGATGCAAAAACTATGCGATGACAGGGAAGAAGCAGTCAATAGTCGTCGTGTTAGGAACAGGAGGAGAACTTTGTCCTAACACGAGCAGGTCAAAGACCTTCAACCTCGATCAGAGAGATAAATCTCTCCCGAGCGATCAATGACAACCTCGACTAGAGATAAGACTCTCATGAGCGAAGGCCTCGTTCATAAAAGATGAGACGGGGGGAGAGGTGCGGACGACGGTCCGTATGTACTCCCACAGCCCATTAGGAATAGGAGAAACCTTGTCTTAAGCGAGCAAAGTCGAAGGCCTCGTTCACCTTAGACGAGACAGGGGAGACGGGACGACGTCCAAATGTGGCCCCAAGCCCGTTAGGAATAGAGGAGAATCTCGTCTAATGCGAGCAAAAGTCGAAGGCTCGTTCATAAGCGAGACGGAGGGAGAGGCACGGACACGGTCCGTATGTGCCCCCACAGCCAGAAACGAGACGGGAAACCTCATCCTAACGAGTGCAAGTCGAAGGCCTCGTTCATAAGGACGAGATGGGGGGAGAGGCTCGAACGACGGTCCGTATGTACCCCCACAGTCCATTAGAACAGAGGAAACCTCGTCCTAATCACGAGCAAAGTCGAGGGCCTTGTTCACAAAGGATGAGATGGGGGAGAGGTACGGACGACGTCCGTATGTGCCCCACAGCCCATTAGGAATAGGAAAGAACCTCATCCTAACATGAGCAAAGTCGAAGGCCTTGTTCACCTTAGACGAGATGGGGGGAGACCGGACGACGGTCCGAATGTGCCCCGATAGCCCGTTAGAATGGAGGAGAACCTTGTCCTAACGCGAGCGCCGATCAACCTCAGCAAAGGAATAAGATCTTCCCGAAGCGAACTGGGCCAACTCGGCTGGAGCTTCAACTTCGACCTGGCTAGAGATAAGATCTCTCCCGAGCCGACCGTGTCAACCTCGGCTGGAGAGCTTCAAACTTCAACTCGGTAGGTCAGAGAAGATTTCTCCCGAGCCGACCGAGACAACCTCGGCCAGAGAAGATCGGAGACAACCTCGTCTGAGATAAGATCTCCCCCGAGCGACCGGCCAACCTCGCTGAAAGCTTCAACTTCGACCTCGCTAGATAGGATCTCTTCCGAGCAACCATGTCAACCTCGGCTGGAGAGCTTCAACTTCAACCTCGGCTAGAGAAGATCTCTCCCGAGCGACCGAGACAACCTCGGCCAGAGATAAGATCAGAGACAACCTCGTCTTGAGATCAGATCTCTTCCGAGCGCCCGTATTAACCTCGACTGCTGGAGACAATATCGCCTTCGAGAAGCTCAACCTTCGATCTCGATCGCAGTGGATGAGGCCTACCTCAACCTCGGTTAGAGATGAGATCTCCCCCGGGCCTAAACTTCGACATCAACTTTGGCTGGAGATGAAATCTCTCCTCCGAGCTTCGACCTGAACCAGCACGGAGCCGAGAAGAGAACTTCGGCAGTCGCCTTTTCTGCACTTCCTTTCCTCAAGTTTCAAACTCGGGAGTGGGGGGGACTATTGTTGGGGATAAACCCCACTCCTGTCGAAGTCAAGTTCGGTGCCCAGCCTGATGCGGCCAGTACCCACGGAAGAGCTTCAGTGGATGGGTCTTGGCCGAACTCTTATAGCCGGCCGAACTCTTAGCGTTGAGCTTCTTCGAACTGCTTAGCGGCCGAGCTCCTTCGGACTCCCAACGATCGAGCTTTAGTCGAGCCCCTCAGCGGCGAGCTTCAGTCGGACTCCCGCGAGTGACGAACTCTCGCCACGTCCTTCCAACCAGATGCCTGCAAGAGCTTCAGTCGGACTCCCTCAGCGGCGAGCTTCAGTCAGACTCCTGTGAGAGCCGAACTCCCTCCAAGCTTCCTCTTCGACCGGATTTCGTCTTGGCTGAACTCTTACAGCCGGCCGAACTCTTAGCAGCCGAGCTCCTTCGAACCCGTTCAGTCGGTCGAACTGCTTAGCGGCCGAGCTCCTTGGACTCCCAACGGCCGGGCCTTAGCCGAGCCCCTCAGCGACGAGCTTTAGTCGGACTCCCATGAGTGACAAACTCTCTCCGCGCCCTTCCAACCAGACGCCTGCAAGAGTCGAAATCCCTCCAGACATTCCCTTCAGTCAGATTTCTTCACTTCTCCCAGCCATCCTCTTTAGCCGGCCGAACTCCTTTGCGGCCGAGCTCCTTCCGAGCTTTTCCTTCGGCCGAACTCTCCTATAAGTCCAAACTCCTTTGGACGAACTGTCGCCATCAGTCTGCAATAGGTGACAAGATCGGACGACGTGGCCGCCACTACTGGCGACACCACTCTCTCCATAACCAGCCCCATGTGGCCCATGACCTGCTAGTATGGCTGTCACTATCCACCTGACGATGCTTTCCTCTCCGTACCGAACTCCATGCGGCCCCAACAGCTCGCTATCAGACGGTATGGCCGCCACCATCAATTAAGCTCCGCTTGGAAAGGACCCTCCAGATATGCTAACTCTAATCTCTCTGATCTCTAAGATCTCTTCATCTCTAAGCTCTCGGAAATCATTTCCGAGCACTCCATTCCTATTGGCCAGAGCTGACTTGATCGTCGGAGGGTCCTGCCGGAGCCACACCCTACCGACTTCGGACGGAACTTTATTTTGCAGGTCCCCGATGGCGACCTCGTCCACCACCGCTCCAGTCGATTTCAGCGATGACTAGATTCTGCGTCAATAATATAAATTATAAAATATGCCACGCCAGCTTGGGTCGAAACTAAATAAGCTATCTATTTCCCCACCCCTAAAGACAATTCTTAGGCAAGAACTCTGGCATGTGCGCGCGCATGAGGGAATTTGTCCCTTGTTGCAAAAAGCTTGAGAAAAACGCCACTTCATCCTTTGAGGCTTCGGTTTGATTCATGCAGGCATTTTATAGAGTACTTTAACACTTTTAGAATCCATGATGGATAAATACCTTAGGAAAGTTGGTCAACTTCTTTATTGACCAACTTACCCATATTTTCACATTTTTCAAAATGAATAAGTTATTTTTTTTTCGATAGATAGCATTTATCCATGAAATAGAAAAAAATCTTATCCATATAGAGAATGGCTAAATCATTTTTCCATGCATTTAATTTTAGGATTCCTAAAATGCACCATCCTCATTTCCAATACCTCCATCATTTAATATCGTGTCCAATTTTTCAAACTTAAAAAATATAAAAAATATTATAGAAAATATATATAAATTTTAGCAACTTATCTAGAAAAATAGTAATGTAAAAGCACATGGATAACATATTTCAAAACCACTTTTTCATATATAAAAAAATATAAATAAATTATTTTTTTATTTAAATATTATCCGAAAGATATTTACTTAAAAAATATTATCCAACTGAATGTTCCCCGAAAAATATTTACCTAAAAAAGATAATTTTTTTTACCCATGAAAGAATAGACCCTCAATCTATCCTGTCATCTTTAAAAGCTGGTGATTCAAGGCTCGAGGAGAATATTTTATCTGTGAATTTGAATGTTCAAGAACCATGATCGAGCATGTTCTTATCAACATCGTAAGTGATAAAATTCCATATCAATACCTTTAGTCCTCGTTACTTGTCATCCATGTCATTGTTAATTTCTTTCAAAATTTTTGACATCATTGTAGTAAATAACCAACAAAATTATGCATCGTAAAATTGAGGCCAGTTTGTCCCCTGGCTTGATTGAAGAAGGTTTACTGATTCTTCCTTTCCCCAACTTTTCCATTTGGGTTAGCTAGCTATTATTTTCCCATTAATATCTACATAGCTAGAACGTGATCCGGTGCCCACATCCGCCAGGTTTCCTGTTAATAACATCACCAAGTATGCATTAACAGCGGAAAATAACACAGTGTCATTTGATACTTTGGCTTGATATCAAGCTGATGGTACAAAGCAATGCCCTAATTATGAATCCTTTTCGACCAGGAATTGTCATGGCTATTGCCTGTACTTTCTAGAAATACAATTGGAAAAGCATGTCCATATAAATGTATATGATGAATAAGAGACAAGAATGTCCCACCCTGATTCAGATATTTCCATCAAACAAACCGAGCAGTGAATATGCAATCCATGAATGCAATGACATCACAATCCTCGGCAACCTGAATTTCTGGTACTCCTTTTACTACCAAGAACCTAGAAGCATTTTGGTATCGGCCGGTGATGTGCATTCTGCTTCAACTGCTAAAGCTTTGACCGTGCCTCGACATGGGTCCCCAAAGTTTGTGTTTGAAACTTCGATTGTGCAATTATTTTTTCCTTGACATGCCTGAGAAGAAAAAGAAAAAAGGGGAAAAAATTATGGCAACCGCCATAGCTGTTAATACATGTATGCAAAAGCTTTGACTTGCAACACCATACCTTCATCGCCAAAGACAATGAAGTTGATGCATGACATTTGCCAAGGGAGTAGTTTTGGCAGCTACCATGTGGAGTTCCATAGCTTGCAAATTTTACTGCAGAGATAATATGCCCATCATCACATTGTAGGTGCATTTGTGGTGCAACCTTGTTGATTGAGATCTTTCCGTTGATAAAATCTGGATGGGACCAGGTGGAGAGAGGTGGATAATGAGTCTCTGACACTTTCCCACAGATTGTTTTGGTAGAGTGCACCCTCAGTGATATTTTCAATGGGTTCCCACCGGTCTCCTCAAAGATCACGAGCAGATTGTTGGAAGGCTGCAGCCATGCTCTCGGGATATGGTACCTGTTAAAATTTAACATACAACTTGAAACATGAAACCTTGGAAGCAGCCAAAACTTCAGAGGATTAAGTCATACAAAGTTTAGAAGGATTGACAAATAAACAGAATATCAAAATTAAATATCTCATCCGACAAAGTTGATTGATTTTGCTAATAATTGGCTGATCTAAGTATAACTTCTCAGCAAATTATTATAGTAAAGTATGCCGAACATTTTTCTTTAAAGCTTTAGTTATAAAATGAACGCCAGCAGGCAAAAACTTTAGCACCAACTCATTGATTCCACATGTTTGGTCTGGTGGAAGGGTGTAAAAGACTTCATTTCACCGGTTAGTGCCAAAATAATATTTGGGGAGAATCCAAGGCCGGTGAAATTTTTGCAATCTAATTTTTGATCTAAAATACCTTTTAAAAAAATAAACGTAATGAAATCTTTGTTCATACTTTCCCATTTTTAGAAAAAGCTCAAAATCTTGAAAATTGTTCGATGTTTGCTTACAAACCACCAGTAGGCTGATTGCTCTGTCCAAATGTCTAGACAATTTAATGGCACTAACTGAACTAAAGACTTCCTTGCAATGACAATTTCTTCACACAGAGTTCCAAAGATAATGTAAGATAAAAATAAATTGCAGAATAAGGATAAGGATATGTAAATACATCCTGATGATATTTTCTCCCAGATTAAGATCGGAAAGCAAATAGAAAAAAATATATAAATAACAAAAATTTATTAACATTCGGTGAGGAGAGGAAAATACTGAGTTTTTGTCAAACTCTCTTTGTAGGAAGCAGCAATTTTACCAGCTCTGAGTGGGCAGCCCACAGTTCGTTGTGCACTTGTTTTCATTATAGGCTCCACGATAGTTACAAGATTTAGGACAGCCAGTTTCTGGGGCAATTAGCAACCAGTATCGTCCAATGCTATGACCATTAACCCAAGCCTGGCCCTTCCCCATGCTCCCCAGATCAAGAGCAACAGGATCATCACCTTCTGGGGCATCAAATGTAGTCTGCATTATCCAGATATAGTACAGAATAAGCCAGCTCATTTACAACTCAATGCAAAAGTTCTGATAAGAAGTGTAGAAAATGTGAAGATATTGATGATGAATGAGTACCATTGTAGAAAATGCTTTGCAGAAATTTGCAAGAAACATTAAGACAGAACCAGAATGTACTGCTACCCTCTGTTGCCTCAGGCTTTGCATTTTATGTGATAATAAGAGAAAAGGAAATCATTTCTTTCCTTAATTCTACATCAATAAGACCATTCATTAACAGTAAGTCACATAAGAGAATTATCTTTGTTGTGAACACAAGAAATGGTGTAAAGGAGGCCAACCCATGACATAAGTCAGCAATCACGTGAATCAAATCAATGTTTTCATTCTCCAGCAAAGATTCAATTGTTTACTATTGGAGTGTGTGCATGCTCATGCATGAGCATGCTTGCGTGCATCTCCATGTGAGCAAGTCCAGGGATGCTTGAGAACAAGTGTGTGTTTGTAAGCCCCTTGAGAGCAAATTACTCGTCCAAACAAATGGTTGCATTAAATCATTAAATCCAAAAGACACGAGATACTATAGTTACATCTGAGACACAGAACACTGAAATTGCTTAGGAAATTCAGGAACTTGGATATTTATTAACTTCATGTACGTTGATCCTAAATTTGAAACATGTGGAAACTTAAGAAGCAGTAGAAACAGCTAGCTTTATGAAGCACAAAGGCATATGAAATACTTCTAACTGCACACATGTTATTAAATGGAACCAATTTCACTTGATATTGCATATAAAAACATATTGCTTTAATTAATACTGGAAATATCTATTGTCATCATATGGCCCTCATAATAGGGGACAGATCTTGTTTGAAACCTGTCTTTAGCAGCTAAGACTTTCCGGAAATCAGATCTGACTGCATTTCTTAGAAGCCATATATTTGGCTTACCTTGTACCATGTAAAAGCAGATGGTTGAGAATCAAGCTCCAAGTCAGTCCAATCTGCATTTTTCTGTTTCTCTGGAGCATATAGTTCTGCAAACTCCCCTTTTAACCCTACCTGTATCATTTAGAAACAAAGTATTTAACATTCTCTCTTTAAATAAATAATTACTGCATTGCTAAGTTGAATGAATTTATAAAATTAGACCAATCCTTATCAAAATTAACTGCCCTGGTGACTTCAATACTGCCTGCAAATTTATGGAAGAACCTGCATCAATGGATCACCTTCTCACATCAAACTCTATTCAGGTTCTCAACAAGCGTGCCTTGCCTCTACACCTTCTCATCAACTAATATGTGGATAAACTGGATATAACCTATATACTTCCTTAATATACTAGTTCAACAAAGTTTATGGCAAACATAATCCTATTAGAAGAAAAGCACATTAAAATAAGCTGATGGCTGCATATTGAACTTATCAACTTCTAAGCAAGGTCACAGGTAACACAAAACACCCCTAGGATGGGACCTTACTCATTGGTCTTTCATAACTGAATATAGAGGATTTATTCCCTAAATAATGTAATGGATATTCCCACTCAACTTTGACATAAAACGAAAAACGTGAATCACAACTTATTTTTACATAGGTTCTCCATATGATGATAATAGCAACGAAGCTGACAAAAAATGCATTCAAAAAAAAATGTTGTAACAAACCATATCTTAAGAACAAATAGGCTATATCTTTTAGATATCTCGAACTCCAAAAAAGTATTACTAGTATCAGTTCCTCCACTAGCAATAATTCTTGCACATACCTCAGTGTGTACAATATCTTCCCTTGTTAATCGCTTCAAAACTTGGAAGTGAGAGACTTACTTTAAGCAAACCACATCCACCTTTGTGGTCATTGAAGTCTAGCTCCAGTAAAATAAATGAGAACTTCGACATAGTCATTTTCTTAGAAGTGTCTAATATCAACAGTCAGTTCCTTTATGAACAGCTGACTTTCCATTTAGAACTTAAAGATTATTTTATATAACTCCCTGTATTAACATTTATTGATAAAATCTGGACTTTAGACAAGGATTGAACAACTGTTAATGTGAAGGAGTTGGTCATATGCAAAACAAGTTTTTGAGCAAATTACTACATTTCTTAGGGGGACTCTTCATCGGGTTTATCATGAATTTGGATTTAGGTTGCTTTAAGTAAACAGGAACACAAATTTGTTGTCATGTCTACACATTGGATACTTCATGAGATTTTGTTAGTTTTTATGTCTTTCTGATCCCTCAAATCTAAAACAAGCACCATTAATTCATGAAACAATCATCCAGTTACTACTTAAGTTCACCTGATAACTCCCTATATGTTCCTTACATGACAAGCCCTTCTACAGCTAGATAATAAACTAGATCCTCAACAAGCTGCTGTACTTTATATCAGAAAACAAGAAGCTGCTGTCTTACACCTGCGAAACACCTGAGAAGTATATGAAATTTAGAGATGAGGCAAAAAATTGAAACTGAATATAATATTATGTACCTGATATGTCCAAAGAGAATTGGAAAGATCAATATCCCCATTTTTGAAGCCAGTCAGTTTTATTTGACCTCTAAATCCTGCTCCATCTTTCTCAAGGAAAGCACCATAATTCTACAATATAAAACAATTCACATAAGTAAAATAATATTATTTTAAAACCTACATGAAATTATATTGTACATACTACATATGGATTCTGACAGCAAGCACCCACAAACATTGTTGTGTTGGCCAACATATAATAGTTTGATTTAGGAAATTGAAATTTACTTGAATGGTACATTGCAGAGATCTGGAACAAAAATGCTTAAAAGGTAGCTCACGTTATCTCTCTTCTTTGGACATGGTGAAGCATTTCCAAAACATTTGTTATATATTATTAAATAACAACTTGTTAAATGATTAACATGGACTAAAAGCACCAGATGTGTTTCTAATGATCATATTACTGATATAATATTAGTCTGATATGACTTTACACTGGTTGGCAGAAGTGGAGTTCTTTTCCACATAGCTTCATCTATAATCTTAGAATATCCTAGATCTAGTGTTACTCTTTCCTCAAAGGATTTTGGCCTTGCATAACACCATAGCAGTACAAGTATGAGATGATCGAAATGCAAGGTTCACTATACCAGCATGATTATGTGTGCTGGTCAGGTGCTTGGTTGATATAGTATGGTACTATGTTGTGTTGGCACGTTATGCAAAATCATGTTGGTCAAGTACCAGCACTCCAAAATATTCATTGATGGTGGTGGAGAGGGTTGTCAAAGAAAGAAAATGAGGAGATGAAGGGGTGATGGGTGACCTAAGGGCATCAAGGTCGAAGACATAGATGATTTAGATAAGGTTTTAAATTCCGTGGGATGGAGTTGTCTCAGTTTTTCCATGGAATGGGACATGCTGCCATTCCATCCCATCCCAACACTTGAGACAAGGGATGTCCCAAGACATGCTAATTGGGATGCTGGCATGAAGTTGGGGCAGTCTTATCCCGACGCATGGGATGGTACCTCATCCCTGTCCCATGGGATGTCTTATCAAGACTTAAATCCTTGGACATGGGGATTGACAACACGTTTCATTCGGCACGGCCATCATTAGGAGTGTTGGAGGAAGAAAGTTTGGTCAAAGCCCTCTTGGATCCCACCATGTCCATTACCATAGGAGAGAGAGATGGTGAGGGCTAGGAAAGGTTTAGAGGCAAAAGAGAAGAGGGGGCATGCGGGAATCAAATTGGGAGAGAAGGGGGTTTGTGTTGGAGTTTTGTTGGGGCAAACTAGTGAAGCAGGTCAATACTGCCGAAATGGGGCAGAGCCAATCGATTCAGCCCAGCTTGGCACAGTTCAATCTTGTTCACTCGTTAACCTTTCTCAAAAGCATGAGCTGTCCTGTTTTGCTATAGCTTTGGGATGGCTCACATAAAATCCAAAAAGACCAAGCAGCAAGTTTTAGAACTTGGTTATGTGAACATTGGAGACTGCAATTATATATATGCTAATTGTAATAAAGCATTGCTCTTAGTTCTATAGAGAATGATATGATAGCAGATTGGACCATAATTTAATTTAAATACACTACCTTCAAGCCAACAGTCTCTGATAATAAAACTAATTCATTGCATCCCTGAACCAAATGAAGAGATTGCTTCAGTCGGACCCAATTGCCAAATTCACTGCCTTCAATTCCACAGATATGTTAGATGAATATATAGCCAGCTCAAATCAATATATGAAGACATGAATGAAACTAGAAAGTAGAAACAATTAGGTGCATATGCACCTGTGCTCGCAGCAATGCCAATGAAAAGATATATGCATATATTGGTGATCAGTGTGTAGCAAAATGGCATATCGCATGCATCAGTAGGATATATTGGCACATTCACCATGTTAATTAATATATTTAAACATAGATGCCACATAGAAATGAAATTGGTACCTGAGAGGTGACCATTTACAAATACTCGAACCACATCGCGTGTTTTATTAATCGTAAGTGATGGAAGAACGTCCATTTCCTCCCAAAATGCAATATCCTCATCAGAAACATTTATTCTGAATTGCAGTAAAGATTAAGTGACCATCAAATGATGTAACATGACTACAGAGAGCTGCAGGAGTAAATAATCACACTGAAAAGCCAAGAAAAAATTATAGAGAAAGCAATCATCATTGTAGCATCAATTCTTATATCTTTGTTTTATTTTTTTGATAGCACCAAACCCAACTACATTAGGCAGATGTACCCATTGCACACAAGTTTTTATGCCCTTCAGGCACCTTGAGTGACAATGTTGAATGTTATCAGTAAGTGCATAAGTATGCTTCATATTTATATTGAACAATGAATCTTTAAGACCAAATTGTCTGTCAACGAGTCATATAAAGACCATATTGTATGATTCTACAAATTTTGTATGTCAGTCAACAATGTAATATAAAAGGAACTGATCACTACTGATTTTCCATATAGCATTTAAACCAGCAGGACACTCAAGTTAATATGAAGGAAAATTATACATTAGTTTAATTAACACAACAACGTTTCTAACTGCTGCTAAAATGGGCCAAAGCAGTTCCATTAAATGAAGTGAAATGGTCAAACCTCACAGCTTCTACAGAAGCTAGTATACCAAAAAAGAGGCAGAAACAAAATATTGCGCCCAAGAAGATTTGACAGTGAAATATTGATAAAGAAAAGGTTTTAAATCCCATGGGACAAGGCTGTCTTGATTTTTTCATGAAACAGGATGCGCTCCCATCCGGCCTTGTCCTGATACTTAGGATAGAGGATGTCCCAAGATGTCCCAATCGAGACGTTGGAACATTGGCAGCATGGCCCTGTCCCGACACATGGGATCGTACCCGATCCCAATGTCCTACGAGATGTTCCACCAGGACTTGAATCCTTGGATGAAGATATCTCATTCAACATCCTACACATGTAAAAACTATACTATACTAACACAACATAAGAATATATCAATAGCAAGACCTAATCATGGGATTGCCAAGACTCATGATCACAGTTGGCCGCAAGTAAAACCAATTAATATGTAGAAGAAACAAAATATCAAATATCTATGTGATCCCTTACTTGTATCTTTGAAAAAATCTTGTCTCTCTTTTTCCACAAGGTTCATAAAATCTCATGGTGTAAAATACTGCACATCCGTGGCTTGTAACCGCCCTTCATCCCTCAACAGACCCTAAAAGAGAACTAGGAAACACAAGGTAAAGCAAAACAAGATTTGTCCACTTTGGATCATAGTCAATCACTATCAAGGCCCTAAACTTTTACTACTAAATAATTGTTATATGAAAACGTGATCAGTGTTCCATTCTCTGCAGAAACTGTTCAAGTTGTTGGGCAACCATCAAAACCTCTAATGCAACTTGCTGATAGCCAAATTATGGGAACTTCTAGAAGCATTAGCAGAACCAAAATACCCTAATTGCAAAAGACTCATAAATTGTTGAAATACAATTGGTCATGAACTACACCCTTAATAAATGTATCAGATCACCATATTACTAAATTAGACAAGGAAGAAAACAGCAAATTTGTCGAATTCCATCAAGGTTTCACAAAACAAATCAACCTTATCCTAGAACATTTTGTATGCTTTAGGACTTGCTCTAGAGAGAGTTCAGAGTTGTATTCTCAAACTTTGATATTCCTGGTAATTAATCATTTTTTACTTTTAACAAAGCAAATGCCTTATTTTCCACCTTTATTTCACAAACTTGATTCTATTCTGCCAGATGATCTTCCATAACGATCATTGCAACATGTCTATCATAATATTTTTCCACTCGTCCAAATTCTTCCTATGGTCATAGAACCTAGAAAAAAAAAACATGAAAATTGAAAGGCATCCACAACTTTTTTGAACTAATATAAGAGATCAAATAAACAATAGTTAATCTTCATTTGAAAAAGTAATCGATCATTTTAACTTGCAAGACAAAGGTCATGTTATTCAAGAATCACACTCAAAGCCTAGATCCTTCACATACCTAAACACAATGGCAGACCCAAATATACATGTTTGACATCTGATTTCCCCAAATAAGACCACAAGTTTGCAGGTTAGAAAAGGCTAGTTTCTGTCTTTGGGGGGAAGATTGACCGTGTATGTCGGTTTCACCTAGGGGTGCAATCGAGCCAAGCCGAGTAGTTAGAAACTCGAGCTTGACTCAACTTAAATAATCAGGCTTGAAACTCGACTTGGGATCAATCGAGCCTTAATACCCCAAGCTCGAGCTCGGCTTAATGAAAAAGGCAAAACTCGAGACTAACTCGACTCAACTCGAATATCAACCAAGCAATACTTGAGCTCGAGTTCGAGCTCGAATTCAAGCCTTAGTCTACTAATAATATATATATATTATAAATAAAAATAATATTATTAAAAATATATATAAATCCAAATAGACTCACAAGCTTTCGAGCCGAGTATCCTACTACTCGAGCTTAACTAGAAAAACTATTCGAGCTCGACTCAAGCTCGATAATAGTCAAGTTGAGTCAAGCTTGGATTTGAGTCGAGCTCGAGTAGCTTGCGGATAGCTCGACTTGTTTGCACCCCTAGTTTGACCCCATCTTCTTTGTTAGAGAGTATATTTAACATGTGTCAATTGACATATGTTATTCTCTATTATTTTCTTATATTTATAGTTCTTCCATTTCCGTCTTTTCCTAATTAGACTTTTCTTTATTGTATTTTTTTCTTATAAAACTTTTCCTCTTTTAAGGAAATTCTATTTCTGTACACTCCTATGTATAGGAGTACAAAATCATCCTTTATTATACTTTACCTTATAAGACTTTCCGCCTTTAAGGGAATCCTATTTCTGTGCACTCCTATTATATAGTACAAAATCATGGAATAAGATGGATCAATTCTCTTCCATTTTCTATTTCATGGTATCAGAGCCTAGGGTAAGATCCACCACCATCTTTTCTCGTATCACCTTCTCTACTCATACATCAGCCTCTCTCTCTCTTCCCTCCCCTTTCTCATTCTTTTTTTTCGTACTGATCTAGATAGGACTTCCTCTAGTGAGAGACTTTTAAGGGGGAGGCATCGCTTTCTTCTCCTTTCCCGGTCTATCGGGATCAGGTCTGCGGCTTGCCGCATAAATATGTTCTGTGGCTTACTATCAGTTTAAGTGTCTTCTGTGCCTGCCTATAAGTGGTGATTTTGAACTACCGAATCTGCCATATTGACTGCCTGCCTTCATACTAATTTGATGGCTGATACTACTCTAATGACACCTTCAACTATTGGATCTTTGCCTCCCTCACATCTGTAAGGTCTTACTACCATTAAACTTAATGGTAAAAACTACCTTGTATGAGCTCGAGCATTCGAGAAGTTTGTTAGTGCATATGGCAAGCTCTACATTCTAATTGATGATCCAGTTCCTTCCAATAATGTGAAGTACAAAGATTGGCTCAAGGAGGACTCGTGTTTACACTTGGTTGCTGAACAGTATGGAGTCGAATGTTAGTGCTAATGTAGTGTTTCTAAACACAGCTAAAACAATTTGGGATGCTCTTAAGGAGATGTAGTCTCATGCCAAGAATCTATCTAGAGTATTTGAGTTGTCTCAACAACTATTTTTCCTACACTATACTGGTAGATCCTTGGCCGACTTCTATGCGAAGTTCAAAGGGCTCTGGGATGAGCTCGATATCTATCAGCCATTAACTAAAGATGTAAGTATAATGAAGCAACAACGCGAGTTCAAAGTGGTTCGGTTTTTGGCTACCCTTCCTCTCGAGTATACTCCTGTCCGTGATCAAATTCTTGGTGGTGACTCCTTGCCTTCTTTATAGTTTGTTTTTTCTCATCTTCAGCGAGTTCCTGCTCCACTTTCAAAATCTGAAACTACTTTTGTTGACGCAGAAACTGATCGTCGCCGGAATCCGTTGGAGTGGAGGCCGATGAGGTCGCCGCCAGGGACCTGCAAAACAAAGTCCCATCCGGAGCCGATGGGGGGTGGCTCCGACAAGACCCTCCGACGATCAAGTCAGCTCTGGCCAACAAGAATGGAGTGCTCGGGAATGAGTTCCGCTGAGCTTAGAGAAGAAGATGAGAGCTTAGAGCTTAGAGATCAGAGATTAGAGTTAGCATATCTGGAGGATCCTTTATAGGCGGAGCTTGATTGATGGTGACGGCCATACCGCCTGATAGAGAGCCGTTGGGGCCGCATGGAGTTCGGTACGAAGAGAAAGGCATCGTCAGACGGATGGTGACAGCCATACTGACAGGTCATGGGCCGCATGGGACTGGTTACGGAGAGAGTGGTGTCGCCAGTGGTGGTGGCCATGTCGTCCGATTGCGAGCCGCATGGGACTAGTTATGGAGAGAGTGGCATTGCCAGACTGGTAATGGCGGTCATACTGTCGAGATCCGACAGCCGTAGCTCGAGGAAGCAGGCGTTGGCTGGTGGACTCGGACATATACCAATTTCAAAGAAGTTCGGACTCCAAGAGGAGTTCGGTCGAATGGGGGCCTGGAAGGAGTTCGACTCCTGTGAATCCAGGGAGCCCGGCCGCTAGGCAGTTCGGCCGGCTGAACGGGTTCGAAGGAGCTCGGTGGCTAAGCAGTTCGACCGGCTGAAGGGGATGTCTGGGAGAAGTCTAGCTCCCGAAGAAATCCGACCGAAGAGGAAGCTTGGAGGAAGTTCGGCTCTCACAGGCGTCTGGCTGGAAGGACGTGGAGAGAGTTCGGCCCTCGCGAGAGTCCGACTAAAGTTCGGCCGCCGGAGGGTTCGGCTAAAGCCCGGCTGCTGGGAGTCCGAAGGAGCTCGGCCGCTGAGAAGTTCGGGCTGGCTGAAGGGGTTCGGTCCGAATGCTGGGAGTCCAAAGGAGCTCGATCCTGAGAAGTTCGGCCAGCTGAAGGGGTTCGGTCCGGACGCTGGGAGTCCGAAGGAGCTCGACCGTCGAGAAATTCGGCCGGCTGAAAGGGTTCGGCTAAGACCCATCCGTTGAAGCTCTTCCGTGGTTACTGGTTGCATTAGGCAGAGCGTCGAACTGGACTTCGGCAGGAGCGGAGTTTATCCCTAACAATAGTCCCCCCACTTCCGAGTTCGAAACTCGAAGGAAGGAAATGCAGAAAAGACGACTGCCGAAGTTCAGTTTCAGGCTCCGTGCTGGTTCAGGTCGAAGCTCGGAGGGAGATCTCATCTCCAAACGAAGTCGGTGCTGAAATTGAAGCCCGGAGGAAGATCTCATCTCCTACCAGGTTGTACGGGTCGAAAGAGCTGATCTCATTGCCGAATTCTGACCGATAGGGCTCGATCCTCCGATCTCTGGCCTGGAGACTTTCTTCGAGGACTTGGACTTTGCTCGCGTTAGGACGAGGTCCTCCTCCTGTTCCTAACGGGCTGTGGGGGCACATGCGGACCGTCGTCCGAGCCTCTCCCCCCATCTCGTCTAAGGTGAACGAGGCCTTCGACTTTGCTCGCGTTAGGACGAGGTTCTCCTCCTGTTCCTAACGGGCTGTGGGGGCACATGCGGACCGTCGTCCGAGCCTCTCCCCCCATCTCGTCTAAGGTGAACGAGGCCTTCGACTTTGCTCGCGTTAGGACGAGGTCCTCCTCCTGTTCCTAACGGGCTGTGGGGGCACATGCGGACCGTCGTCCGAGCCTCTCCCCCGTCTCGTCCTTTGTGAACGAGGCCTTCGACTTTGCTCGCGTTAGGACGAGGTCTTCCTCCTGTTCCTAACGGACTGTGGGGGCACATGCGGACCGTCGTCCGAGCCTTCTCCCGTCTCGTCTGAGGTGAACGAGAACCTTCGACTTTGCTTGCGTTAGGACGAGGTTCTCCTCCTGTTCCTAACGGGCCACTTTTCCGCTCATTTCTTTTCTGCCATCGCCACGTAATCCTTGTACCAGAAATCAATAATGCAGAGTGAAGGAAGTTTTTTGAAGGAAGTCTACTGATAATACATCCTCAGATTTTCTGAGTTCCAAGGTCGGGGAAGCACTATCCCTCCGAGTTCCTTCAGGCGATAAGTTCCGGGTCGGATGACCTCCATCACCTCATACGGACCTTCCCAGTTTGGGGCGAGCTTCCCTTGACTCTGAGGCTGAGCGACAGCGGCTCGTCGGAGCACTAAGTCCCCCACTCTGAACGTCTTACTTTTAACCCTGGAGTTGTAGTACCGAGCCACCTTCTGTTTGTAGGCTGCCATCCGGATGCGGGCTTCCTCCCTCTTTTCTTCCAGAAGGTCGAGGTTGACTCTGAGGTCCTGGGGGTTGTGCTGCTCATTGAAGCCCACGACTCGTGCAGAACGGGAGCTTAAGCTCGACCGGGATAACTGCCTCAGTACCGAAGGCCAAAGGCGAAGGGTGTTTCTCCAGTTCGGCACCCTCTGAGTAGTTCGGTATGCCCAGAGGACATGGTAGAGTTCGTCCACCCAGGCCCCTTTTGCCCTATCGAGTCTCGCTTTGATTCCTTGCAGCAAGGGTCCGGTTGGTTATCTCAGCTTCCCCATTGGCCTGCGGGTGAGCCACCGATGTGAAGCGGTGGGAGATGTTTAGTCCTTCGCAGAACTCGGCGAACCTTGCCCCAGCGAACTGTCGCCCATTGTCGGTTATGAGGGTTCGGGGCAGGCCGAACCGGCAAACTAGTGACTTCCAAGACGAAGTCCTGCACCTTGGCCTCGGTAATTCTTCGCGAGTGGTTCGGCTTCGACCCACTTGGTGAAAGTAGTCGATCGCGATCAGGAGGAACTTCCGCTGCCCAGACGCCTGTTGGGAAGGGGCCGAGTATATCCATTCCCCACTGCGCAAATGGCCAGGGTGAAGCTGAGCGGAGTGAGTTCGGATGCCGGCTGCCTCTGCACACTGGCATTCTTTCTGACAGCGGTCGCACCTCTTTACATATTCCACGGAATCGCGAAATAAGGTCGGCCAGTAGTACCCCTGCCGAAGTAGTTTTTGCGACAAGGGACCTGGCTCCTACGTGGCTTCCGCAAAGTCCTTCGTGCACATCCCATAGTGCGAGGTTCGGCCTCTGAAGGTCGGAGACATCTCAGCAATGGGAGGGAGTACGACCTCTTATACAACTTGCCTTCATATAAGACGTAGCGGGAGGCCTGATTCCTGAGCTTCCGAGCTTCTTTTCGGATCGTGAGGAAGGAACCCCCTCTTTAAGGTAGGCGACCAATGGGATCGATCCAGCTGGGCTCGAATTCCGTCTGCAGGATGGCCTGAGATTCCTCCGTGGTCGGGCACTTCAAAATTTTCAAAAATACTTCTTTGGGCAGTTCGGCCGGGGCCGAAGTGGCCAACTTGGAGAGAAGATCGGCTCTTCGCATTTTCCGCCCTTGGGATGTGCTGAATGCCGAAACTATTCGAAGGCCGGGGATCAAATTCTTCACTTTCCCGAGGTACCTCGCCATGCCTTTCCTCCCGTGCCTTCATAGCCTGCCGCCGACTTGACCGACCACCAGCTGGGAATCGCTGTAGACTTGAAGCCGATCTACTTTTAATTTTCTTGCTATCTTTAATCCGGCGATCAGCGCTTCATATTCGGCCCATTGTTGGTCATGGGAAACTCGAAGCGTAGCGCATACTCGGCGACGACTCCCTTCGGGGCTGACCAAGACCAGCCCCTGCACCAGCTCCAGCAGAGTTGGACGAACCATCCACGTGCAAAGCCCAAAAGCCTTCGGGGAGGTTCGGCTGTGATAGCTCGGCTTTCGTCCAGACTCGGTCTCATTTTGGTGTCTGGCCCCGCTCTGATTCAAGCTCGGCTTCGACCGGAATGGTGCATTCTAGCACAAAATCCGCCAAGTATCTGGGCCTTGATCGATGGCCTGGGTCGGTAGTTGATGTCGAACTCCTGTGAGCTCGATTGCCCATTTTGCGATTCTTTCGGAAGCGTCCTGCTCGGTGGAGAACTGCTTTTATTGGTTGGTCCGTGAGGACCGTTATGGTGTGCTCCTGAAAGTAAGGTCGGAGCCTCCTGGACAGCAATTAGAAGACAGTAAGTTAGTTTTTCTAACCTAGAGTACCTGGTCTCTGCATCCCTCAGGACTCGGCTCACGTAGTAGATCGGTCGTTGCGTCTTTGCTTCTTCCCTTGACCAGGACTGCCGCCAGGGCCACCGAGAGAGACAGCTAGATACAGGAATAATTCTTCTCCGGGTTCGGGCTTCGCCAGCAATGGAGGTGAGCCGAGGTAGTTTTTAAGCTCCTCAAATGCCTGTTGGCACTCCGCCGTCCAGCAGAAGTCCTTCGGTCGCCTGAGAATTTGGAAGAAGGGCGTGCATCGTTCAGCCGACCTTGAGACGAAGCGATTTAGGGATGCCACCTTTTCGATCAGGCACTGAACTTCCTTGATCATCTTCGGAGCAGTCATCTTTCGAATGGCTCGGATCTTCTCGAAATTTGCTTCGATTCCACGTCTCAACACCATGAACCCTAGAAACTTTCCGGAGGTCACGCCAAAGGCACTGTTGACGCAGAAACTTGTCATCGCCGGAGTTGAGGCCGAAGAGGCTGCCGCCGGGAACCTGCAAAACAAAGTCTCGCTCGAAACCGGTGGGGGGTGGCTCCGGCAAGACCCTCCGACGCTCAAGTTAGTTCCTATCAACAGGAATGGAGTGCTCGATAGAGTATAGAGGAGAAGAAAAGGGTTTTCAGAACCTAGCCTCAGTGTATTCGGAGGGTCCTTTTATAGAGGGAGCTTGTTGTAACCGCCTTGGTTAATGGGCGTCGTAACTGTCTTGATCAATGCTGATCGTTATTGCCGATCGTTATTGTCGATAAATGCCGATCGTTATTGCCGATCGTTATTGCCGATAAATGTCGATTGTTATTGTCGTGTAACCGTAGCGAGATCGCCTGCAGGAATTCCATCATAAGGAGTTCGGCCACTGAGAAGCTCTCCACTGAAGAAGTCTGTAGGGAGTCCGGCTTCCGTTAGAGGCTCGATCGTTGGAGAAATCCTGAGAGCGGTCGGCCGAGTCTAAGACGACGTTGAGGAGTTCGGCCGACTATAAGGGACGATCGCTTGAGGAGTTCGGCCGAGGAGGCGACCTGGAGTTCGGGAGGTTCCGCTTGAGGAGTTCCGGCTTTCCTTAGAAGCTCGGCCCGAGAGGAAGCTTTGGGGGGAGTTCGGCTCCTGCAGGCGCCTGGCTGTAACGACGCAGAGACAGTTCAGCTTTTGCAGGAGTCTGACCAAAGCTCGGCGATTGAGTAATCAGAAGTAGTTCGGCAGCTAAGTAGTTCGACCCGCTGCCGACTGCTGAGGAGTTCGGGCGCTGGTTGTCCGAAGGAGCTTGACCGACCGAAAGAATGGTCGCTTAAGGAGTTCGGCCGCTGGGAGTATGAAGCTCGGCCGCTTGAGAGTTCGGTCGGTTTGAAGGACTTCGGCTGAGGTCCGGCCGCTGAGAAGTTCGGCCGGATGTAGGAGTTCGGCCAAGGAGGCGACCGCTTGAGGCCCGGCCAAGGGAGGGTTCGGTCCTGTCGCTGGGAGTTTGAGGAGCTCGGCCGCTTGGCAGTTCGGCTGAAGCCCATCCGCGGAATCTCTTCTGCGGCCACTAGTCGCATCGGGCTGAGCATCGAACTAGACTTTGGCAGGAGCGGGGTTTATCCCCAACACTAGCCCCCCCACTCCCGAGTTCGAAACTTGAAGGAAGGGAGTGCAGACAAGGCGACTGCCGAAGTTTTCTTCCGGGCCTCGTATCGGATCCATGTCGAAGTTCGAGGGAGATTTCATCTCTGGCTAAAGTTGATGCTGAAGTTGAGGCTCTTTAGCCGAGGTTGATTCGGTCACTTAGAAAAAATCCTATCTCTCGCCGAGGTCGAAGTCGGCACTCTTCAGTCGAGGTCAGCCTAGTCGCTCGGGGGAGACCTTATTTAATCGAGGTTGATAGGATCGCTCGGAGGAGATCTTATCTCCTCTGGCCGAGGTTAGGACGAGGTCTTCCTCCTGTTCCTAACGGGCTGTGGGGGCACATGCGGACCGTCGTCCGAGCCTCTCCCCCCATCTCGTCTAAGGTGAACGAGGCCTTCGACTTTGCTCGCGTTAGGACGAGGTCTTCCTCCTGTTCCTAACGGGCTGTGGGGGCACATGCGGACCGTCGTCCGAGCCTCTCCCCCGTCTCGTCTAAGGTGAACGAGGCCTTCGACTTTGCTCGCGTTAGGACGAGGTCTTCCTCCTGTTCCTAACGGGCTGTGGGGGCACATGCGGACCGTCGTCCGAGCCTCTCCCCCGTCTCGTCTAAGGTGAACGAGGCCTTCGACTTTGCTCGCGTTAGGACGAGGTCTTCCTCCTGTTCCTAACGGGCTGTGGGGGCACATGCGGACC
>QRFJ01000249.1:907673-1078542 GCA_006176705.1 Cocos nucifera
CCGAAGAGAGATTCCAATCTATTTATTCTGTTACTTGTTAATGTGCCTAGACTAATGTGCCAAAGATAAGATTTCAAGATACATTATCTATTTCTAGGATGTTTACCAGTGGAATAGACTATATTAATAATGTGATATAAAAATAAATTTTATTACTCAATTAGTCTAGTAAAATAGTAACATATTTCGAAATGATATAATAAAATTTTCTTTATTAATAATTTCATAACTATTTTTTTGCCAAAATCCTACAGAAATGAGACTTGGACAAAATAACATTCGTTAGAACAACTAGCAAGAGAATTGAATACAAGTTTCAATGATTTCTAAAGCTAGAATTGGAATTAATCGTTCTATCTCACAAATTCAGGAATCTCTTGGCTTTTCCTTCAAACCTCCTATAACTTGTTAATCTTGCATGAATTGAAATTATGATAAAGGCTTTCGGATATATAATACCCAGTCAATATTATCATATTTCTAAGAAATTGCAAGGAGTTACATATAATTACCCTTGCCCAGCAATAGTTGGCTTCTATCCTCCCTAATTTGGGTTCAAGGAGGCAAGTAACTAGGATACGTTTTGCTTCATCCCCTGCTTCTTACAATAAAAGCACACTTCTCTAAATCTTATCGAGCTTGGGTTTTCAGTGGTTTGACCCTACACTAATGTCTCAGTCATGCTACTGCAACCTTCTTATTTTTTCCTTCTTCTTTTCCTTCATTCTTTCTTAAAGGGTCAACACATGAAGAAGACCAATCCCACTAATTCACCGACTCCTTGAGATGGTGATCCTTCTCAAAGTTCTACGTAATCCTAAGCAAAACCATGTAGTTGACTACAAGGCTTTGTCATTCTAAAGTGAGTAAGGAAGTGGGAGGAAGAACTTTGGAGAGGAGTTTAGTATAGCATTCTTTTCTAAGTTGCTCATGTCAAGAAAAAGCCAGAGCTTGCTGGCGGCTCAAGTCAATCTTCGATCATGTACAACATGATCAATTGTTGACTCCCTATCTCTAATTCAACATGTTCAAGATGCACAATAGTTCTTGTACTCTCAAACGTTGTTCAGTAATGCTAAAAGAACTCATTCAAACATTTTATAGGCATGTCTTCTTGGTAAAGCATTTTCTACTCGCGATAACTCAATCACTATATAGTCACCAGATGATGCAACAAACATGATTCGATCATTGAGGTCACTTCTTGTAAATTCTCAAACCATCCCCATAGTGCATTCGAGCTGGCTCCTTCAGGTGCCGTATCTATTAGAAATGTACAAAATCTTGCTCATGCTCTAGAACAATTTCTTTAACTTTTGATACAGGTATCAAAGTTAGATCTCGATTAATCTATTGCTGTCTAATTATGATCAGAGCAAGAAATAATGGCGCATAACTAAACAAAAGAAAAAATAAAAATTTAAGTTAGTATAGTGAATTTTAAACCTAAAAGACTTAAGACTTTAGTTGAAAGGTTCTTTCATTATTTTATATGAATTGGTAGCCCTCTACCTTCCAAATTCAAGGAATTACCTTAATTTCTTAGTGGGTACTAAAAATCCTATAGACTGCAACAAGCCAACTTTGGCTTGGTTAACCATATGCATCCATATGGACTAATTAATTATCTTTCATAAATAATTTTTTAAGTAATTAATTTTGTCCTCTAGCCTAATTTTAGTAGCTTGGGCCCTCCATTGAAAAGATCTGGTTAGGTCCATAAAAGGAAAAACTAGATTTTTTTGCCACAGGATCGATCTGAATCTAATCTGATCTGTAAGCAAAATTTTGAATAAAATTTTTCTACACGTTCTAATCAAAATCTGAAAAATTCTCAAAATCTAATCCTTATTATGATCTTAATATTAAAATTTAAAATTAAAATTTAAATAAAAAACAATTTTGTTATTATTTTTGGTAAATCGTTTATCTGGATGATGAATCTGGCCACAAATCCTGATGGTTCGAAGCTAATGCCATGCACACGAATAGTCTCTAATTGGAAGTCCACTCGGCTGGTTCTAGTATGTCTTCTTCTTTCTGATCTTATATCTTCAAAAAATTAGATTAGATCTGTTTGTAGAACTTCCAAAAGAATCTTCAAATATCAGCACCTTGTCTTGATCTTTGCAGCAGCTTCTATCAACTCTTGATAACTTGAATCCTTTTCCAAACCTGGTAGGGCTTGAGAAGAGAGAGAGGAGCAATTAGGGGAGGTGTGGAGATGAATATGGTGGCAACCATTGGCGCATGGGAATTGGGGAATCATGCAACCTTAGGGTGTAGGGTCTTTAAATTGATTCTGCGCCAAACACTAGAGTTCCTCATGATGATTCAAGCAATCAAAATTGCTTGATTAATTCAGAATTTTATATGAAACTCCACAATTCAAAGACTGATCCTCATTGGTTTTGTTGTCCAAAATCTACTAAATGTGTCATGCAAATAGATAAGGAAGGAGAGTGCGTAAGCAACTATCTCTCGAGTCTTTGATCTCATCAAGACTCTTTGACCTGGTCCACAATTTGAGTGGGTCAACTCCCTTATCGATATGGGGTGCATGCCTAGGGGGACGTGCACCCTTCTCTCTCATAAAAACACGCTGGGGGGTGATGCCTCCAAGAAATTCTCTAGGGGGCAATGCCCCCCATCCCTTCTTTCTTGCATGTGGGTCAACGCTTTGACCATGTCTTGAAAGTTCCAAAAAATAGTAGGTCTTGTCTGTTCCCAATTACAGATTAGGAAAGCCTAGATCAGGTTAGGATTGTACTTTTTCTTAAACCTGACAAGCTCTAGTTCAAACTAAGAAATAGGATTCTTGGGTAAGCCAAATCAATTTGACTCAGTCAAGACAAACCAAAATGACTATAGAAGGAGAGAATGTTAGGCTCAAACGTGTGCTAGCATGGATTTTTCTTGAAACACTAATTGGATCTAATGCCAAATCATTCAAATTGGATTAGCTTAACATTGATGAACACAGATTCAAATACCAATTTGTATATTCTAGTTAGGTTCAATTCTATATCGTAATGAGACATGTCGCGACTGCTATCAATCGACAACATCGAAAATAACTTTCAAATGGACAGAACTCCTCTTCTAAACTTCATCAATTAGAATGATCGATCATCAAGATCATTCTAATTGTTCCAAAATCTATCATATGATATCTAATAGTATATGATGGCAATTATTAGAATTGAATACAATACCTCTCGATGCAACTATCTATGTGATTGGGTTCCTCTATCATGAGCCCTAATAGGATTAGGGTTTTAACCGTGTAACTTCGTCAAACCCAACAATCCGATCATTTGATTGAATCATTCGATTCGAGTCTGATGTAAAACCTAATGCGAAAACTCTTTTCTATTATATCACACTATCATGGCATGGGCTCTTAAGGACTTGATAAAATGACATCATAGGACCTACTGCTTACCAAGGTGATAGATCCCATCTTTGTGGTGATCGGCTTCCTACAAACTGCTATAGCCAACATATACTCAGGAATTCTGAATGGCTTAGAAGATCGAGTTATGGTGTAGTCAAACTACTAACACACTCAAGGTTAAACTATCGATGCACCTTCGGTCAACGAACTAGACACAATTGCAGCATGAGCTTAGCGCAATCGATGAGAAGGTAACTCTTTAATGAATTGCTCGAGGTGGTCAATGTCAGTGGCCCTCATTCTTAACAAGTATCCTATACTCTTGCTCTATTGTCTCCACATGTTAGACATCAAGATTCATCTATCCTACGTAGTGGTTTGTACACCAATGCTTCTGGATTGATCACTAATCCTCATGATGATCCTATGATCGACGAGCAGTTTATGGAGTTAATTATGAATAACATGTTTTAGAATTTTCCTACTCTTGAAAAATATGTATTTATCATTCCTATTAACTCAAAATGTATTATTGACATTTACACACAATAATGATAAAAAAAATCGCTTATTATTTTTAAGTCCAAATTTATAAAAATTGCCCCTAAAAATGTGAATTACAAGTGTAGCTAATCTAGCTTCTAGGGTACATATCTAACAACTTTTACATTGACTACTAAAGTCAATTTCTACAAATCTAAGTCCGATTTCTCAAAGATGGGCTTCGATATTTGCTGGCTAATGGGCATCATCAAATGGGGTTGCCGCATTATTTATGGTGTCGACTCTCTTGACTTGATGTATTCTTTCTCGACGTCAATCATAGATGATGGTGATACCGCTCCTGAATGTCTTCGACTTTTGGTTAAGAACTTGCTTCTTAAGCGGGGCTGTGGCACCATTATTGTCACACGTATAATGGGACGACATCCAATGGCATCACTTCGAGCTTAATGGAAGAATTTCTTGAACCAAAATGCCTCTTCATAGCTTTCGATGTAGTGATTATATTCTACTTTTATGAATGGAGTGCTCTATCATGGTCTACTTGGAACTCTTTTAGCACTACAGCACTATCATTGTAGACAAATGACCTAGACAATTGTCGACTTCGAATATCTATATCGGACATAAGTATGTAGCTCTATATTTCCTCTAGATCTAGAGTTCTCATTTACCAAAATGACCAGAAGATATCCTTAGTCTTTCGAATACTTCAGCACTACACTTCATAGAAGGCAGTGTTCTTCGCCTGGATTCGACTGATAACCTGTTCGTGACACTCATAGCATGCACATATAATATCAGATCGTTATACAACATGGCATTTGCGGCATTCATGAGGCTCCCTATTGCCAAAGTATAAGAGATCTTGCTCATGCATTCAATCTCTTTAGATGTGTTGGGACACATCTTTTTGGAGAGATGAATGCCATGTCTGAAGGGCACTAATCCCCTCTTGGAGTTTTTCATGCTGAACCTCTTCGGTACCTCCTCTATGTACATCTTTGATGATAGACCCAGCATCCTAGTCTATCCCTATAGACCATAATTCCTAATATAAAGGATGCCTCTTCTAGGTCTTTCATAGAAAATTCTTTTGACAATCATATTTTGATCATGGTCAACATGGGAATACCATTTTCAATTAGGAGGTTATTATCCATGTACAATATGAGGAAGACAATAGCGCTCCTACTGATCTTTTTGAAGACATAAGGCTCCTCATCATTTTTGATGAAACCAAACGATTTGATCATATTATTAAAATGAGCATTCTAGCTCCGAGATGCTTGTTTAAGTCCATATATAATAGACCTTTATAGTTTTCAGACCTTGTGATCACTATCATTGGATGTCAAATTGAGTGATTGTTCCATATAGATATTTTTCTCAAGATATCCATTTAAGACTGTCATTTTCACATCCATCTATCATATTTCATAATTGAAATAGGCTACAACAGCAAGCAATATGTGGATAAATTTTAGCATGGCCACTAGCAAAAATGTATCCTGATAGTCAATTCCTTCTTGCTGACTATACCTTCTTGCTACTAGCCTAGCCTTGAATGTGTCTACATTCTCATTGGCACCTATCTTTCTCTTGAAGATCCATTTATACCCAATAGGTACTATACCTTCAGATGGATCTACCAAGATAATTTTAGATCTAATCATATCTGATGTGACATCTAAAATCTTCTAATATTAGATCACAAACAAAAAATTAAATAGATCTAAAATAGATCTAATGAAATGCTATCCTAGATCTGATACCAGTTGAAAAAAAAAACATATTTTTTCGGCATAGGATCATTCAGATCTGATTAGATCTGAAGGAATATTTCAAAAATTTTTTCTATAATCCAAATCATATCTGAGATATCTCAGATCTGATCCTAAAGATTTGATATTAAAATTTAATATAAAATTAAATCTAATTTAATTTCATCTTATTAATCAGATTATCCTATGATTCCTGATCTTGATTTTGAAAGGAGCCATGCACGCGCCTCTAAATGTTCACTCGGGCGATCTGAAGGATTCCTCCTTTTAGATACACCATTATGTTATGGTGTCCTCGGATGAGTCCATTGGAAAAGAATCCCATTCTCTCCTAGATATATCAGAAACTTACTGGAAAGATATTCATCCTCTCGATCAGATCAGAGAGTTTTAATACTCTTTTTAGTTTGCTTTTCTACCTCATTAGGGAATCATTTCGAACATTTCAAATAATTCCAACTTGTGTTTTATCAAGTAGGCATACCCATACCTAAATAGGTTATCAGTAAAAGTAAGGAAGTAGAAATATCCACCTCTAGCACTTGTGCTCATAGGTCCACATACATTAGTATGTATTAGACCTAGAAACTCATCGGACTTTCTTACCTTTTTCAATAAAAGGTGACTTGGTCATTTTTCCAAGATAGGACTCATAGGTCGGAAGTGATTTATAATCACCAACTTCGAGGATTTTCTCTTGAGTCAATCTATTTATTCTGTTCTTGTTAATGTGACCTAGCCTAATGTGCCAAAGATAGATTTTAGATACATTATCTATTCTAGGGTGTTTGCCAGTGGAATAGACTATATTAATAGATTGTGATAAAAAATAAATTTCATTACTCAATTGTCTAGTAAAAATAGTAACATCATTCAAAATGATATTACAAAAAATTTTCTTTATTAAAATTTCATAACTATTTTTTGCCAAAAATCCTACAGAAGTGAGACTTGGACAAAAATAACATTCGTTAAGAACAATAGCATGAGAATTGAATACAAGTTTAATGATTTCTAAAGCTAGAATTGGAATTAATGTTCTATCTCCAAAATTCAGGAATCTCTTGCTTTCTTCAAACCTCCTACTAACTTGTTAATCTTGCATCGAATTGTAAATATGATAAAGGCTTTCGATATATAATACCCAGTCAATATTATCATATACTAAGAAATTGCAAGGAGTTACATATAATTACCTTGCCCAGCAATAGATTGCTTCTTCCTCGGCCTATTTGGGTTCAAGGAGGCAATGTACTAAGGATAGTTTTGCTTCCACTGCCCCTGCTTCTTACAATAGAAGCACTCTCTCTAACTCTTATCGAGCTTGGGTTTCATGGTTTGACCCTACACTAATGTCTCAGCATGCTACTGCACCTTCTTATTTTTCTTCTTCTTGTTCTTCATTCCTTTCTTAAAGGGTCAACAATCAGAAGAAGACCATCCCACTACATTCACCGACTCCTTATGGAGCTGGTGATCCTTCTCAAAGTTCTACGGTAATCCTAGCAAACCATTGTAGTTGACTACAGGCTTTGTCATTCTAAAGTGAGTAAGGAATGGGAGGAAGAACTTTGGAGAGGAGTTTAGTATAGCATCTTTTCTAAGTTGCTCATGCAAGAAAAAGCCGAGCTTGCTTGGCGCTCAATCATCTCGATCATGTACAATACATGATCAGTGATTGACGTCCTATCTCATTCAAATGTTAAAGATAGCACAACAAGTCTTGTACCTCTCAACGTTGTCAGTAATGCTAAAAGACTCATTCAACATTTTAAGCATGTCTTCTGGCTAAGCATTTTCTAACTCGCGATTAACTCATCACTAATAGTCACCAGCATGATGCAACAAACCATGATTCGATCATTGAGTCACTTCTGGTAAATGTCTCAAACCATCCCATGTGCATTCGGAGCTGGCTCCTCAGGTGCCGTATCTATTAGAATGTACAAAATCTGCTCATACTCTAGAACAATCTTTAACTTTTGATACCGGCTATCAAAGTTAGATTCGATTAATCTATTGCTGTCTAATAGTGATCAGAGCGATAAAATAATGGCCATAACTACACAAAAGAAAAATAAAAAATTTAATTAGTATATGAATTATTAAACCTAAAGACTTAGACTTTAGTTTAAAGGTTCTTCCATTATTTTATATGAATTGGTAGCCTCTACCTCCAATTCAAGGAATTACCTTAATTTCTTAGTGGGTACTAGAATCCATATAGACTGCACACAAGCCCAACTTTGGCCGGTTAACCCATATGCATCTATGGACTTAATTAATTATCTTTCTAAATAATTTTTAGTAATTTAATTTTGTCCTCTAAGCCTAATTTAGTAGGCTTTGGCCTCCATTGAAAAGATCTGGTTAGGTCCAACCTAAAGGAAAAACTAGATTTTTTTGCCACAGGATCGATCTGATCTAATCTGATCTGTAGCAAAATTTTGAAAAATTTTTCTACAAGTTCTAATCAAATCTGAAAATTCTCAAATCTAATCCTTATGATCTAATATTAAAATTTAAAATTAAAATTAAATAAGGAACAATCTTTGTTATCTTTTTTGGGTAAATCGTTATCTGGATGATGATCTGCCAAATCCTGAGGTCCCGAAGCTAGCCATGCACACGACTAGTCTCTATTGGAGTCCACTCAGGCTGGTTCTAGATGTCTTCTTCTTTCTGATCTAATCTTCAAAAATTAGATTAGATCTGATTTGTAGAACCTCCAAAAGAATCTTCAAAATCAGCACCTTGTCTTGATCTTTGCAGCAGCTTCTATCAACTCTTGATAACTGATCCTTTTCCAAACCTGGTATGGGCTTGGAGAAGAGAGAGAGGAGCAATAGGGGAGGTGTGGAGATGAATATGGTGGCAACCATTGGGCATGGGAATTGGAATCATGCAAACCTTAGGGTGTAGGGTCCTTTAAATTGATTCTGCGCCAACACTAGAGTCCTAGATGATCAAGCAATCAAAATTGCTTGATTAATTCAGATTTTAATATGAAACTCCACATCAAAGACCTGATCCTCATTAGGTTTTGTTGTCCAAAAATCCTCTAAATGTGCCGTGCAAAATAGATAAGGGAGGAGAGCGCCGTGCAAAATAGACAAGCAATCAAAATTGAATACGTACCTCTCGATGCAACTATCTATGTGATTGGGTTTCTCTATCATGAGCCCTAATAGGATTAGGGTTAATGTGAACTCGTCGACCCAACATCCGGTCATTTGATTGAATCATTCAATTCGAGTCTGATGTGAAAACCTAATGGAAAACTCTTTTCTATTATAAGACACTATCATGGCCATGGGCTTAAGGACTTGATAAAATGATCATCATAGGACTACTCTACCAAGGTTGATAGATCCCATCTTTGTGTTATCCGGTTCCTACAAACATGCTATAGCCAACATATACCTCAGGATTCTGAATGGCAAGAAGATTGAGTTATGGTGTAGTCAAACTATAACACACTCAACGTAAACTATCGATGCACCTTAGGTCAAAGAACTAGACACAACTGCAGCATCGAGCTTAGCCATCGACGAGAAGGTACACTCCTTTATGATTGCTCGAGGTGGTCATGTTCAATGCCCTCATTCTTAATGAGTATCTATACTCTTGCTCTAGTGTCTTCACACTGTAGACTCAAGATTCATCTATCCTAAGTAAGTGGTTGTGCACCAATCTTCTGGATTGATCACTATCCTCATGATGATCCTATGATCGAGAGCAGTTTATGAGTTAATTATGAAAATATATGTCTTAAATTTTTCAACTCTTGAAAATATGTATTATCATTCCTATTAACTCAAAGAATGTATCATTGACACTTTACACAACAATATGATAAAAAAAATTATTTATTAATTTTTAAGTCAAAATTATAAAAATGCCCCTAAAATGTGAATTACAAGTGTCAGCTAATCTAGCTTCTAGGGTACTTATCTAACAAACTTTTACTTGATCTAAAGTCAATTTGCTACAAGTCTAAGTCCTATCTTCTCAAGATAGGCTTCGATATTCTGCTGGCTAAATGGGATCATCAATGGGTCTGCCGCATTGTCTGTGGTGTCGACTCTCTTGACCTTGATGTATCCTTTCTCGGTGTAATCATAGATGAGGTGATACCGTCGCTCGATGTGCTTCGACTTTTGGTAAGACCTTGGCTTCTTAGCTGGGGCTGTGGCACCATTATTATCATACTATAAAGGGACGACATCCAACGGCCTCACTTCGAGCTCTATGGAGAATTTCTTGAATCAAAATGCCTCCTTCATAGCTTTCGTTGTAGTGATATATTCTACTTTTATGATGGAGTCTACTATCATGGTCTACTTGGAACTCTTTTAGCTAACAGCACTATCATTGCAGACAAATAGACTATTAGATGTCGACTTTCGATCATCTATATCAGACATAAGGTCTGAGTCTATATACCTCTGGATTTGGAGTACTCCATTACCAAAGATCAAAAGCATATTCTTAGTCCTTCTGAAGTACTTCAGCATACACTTCATAGAAGGCAGTGTTCTTCGCCTGAATTCGACTGATACCTGCTCATGACACTCATAGCATGCACGATATCAGATCGTGTATACGACATGGCATTCATGAGGCTCCCTATTGCCAAAGTATAAGAGATCTTGCTCATGCATTCAATCTCTTCAGATGTGTTGGGACACATCTTTTTGGAGAGATGAATGCCATGTCTGAAGGGCACTAATCCCCTCTTGGAGTTTTTCATGCTGAACCTCTTCGGTACCTCCTCTATGTACATCTTTGATGATAGACCCAGCATCCTAGTCTATCCCTATAGACCATAATTCCTAATATAAAGGATGCCTCTTCTAGGTCTTTCATAGAAAATTCTTTTGACAATCATATTTTGATCATGGTCAACATGGGAATATCATTTTCAATTAGGAGGTTATCATCCATGTACAATATGAGGAAGACAATAGCGCTCCTACTGATCTTTTTGAAGACATAAGGCTCCTCATCATTTTTGATGAAACCAAACGATTTGATCATATTATTAAAATGAGCATTCTAGCTCCGAGATGCTTGTTTAAGTCCATATATAATAGACCTTTATAGTTTTTAGACCTTGTGATCACTATCACTGGATGTCAAATTGAGTGATTATTCCATATAGATATTTTTCTCAAGATATCTATTTAAGACTGTCATTTTCACATCCATCTATCATATTTCATAATTAAAATAGGCTACAACAGCAAGCAATATGCGGATAAATTTTAGCATGGCCACTAGCAAAAATGTATCTTGATAGTCAATTCCTTCTTGCTGACTATACCTTCTTGCTACTAGCCTAGCCTTGAATGTGTCTACATTCTCATTGGCACCTATCTTTCTCTTGAAGATCCATTTATACCCAATAGGTACTATACCTTCAGATGGATCTACCAAGATAATTTTAGATCTAATCATATCTGATGTGACATCTAAAATCTTCTAATATTAGATCATAAATAAAAAATTAAATAGATCTAAAATAGATCTGATGAAATTCTATCCTAGATCTGATACCAGTTGAAGAAAAAAATATATTTTTTCGGCATAGGATCATTCAAATCTGATTAGATCTGAAGGAATATTTCAAAATTTTTTTCTATAATCCAAATCATATCTGAGATATCTCAGATCTGATCCTAAAGATTTGATATTAAAATTTAATATAAAATTAAATCTAATTTAATTTCATACCTTATTTTGGGTAATCAGATTATCCTATGATGACCCTGATCTATCTTGAGGTTTTGAAAGGAGCCATGCACGCGCCTGGCCTCTACCGATGTTCACTCGGGCAGGATCTGAAGGTCTTCTTCTTCTGATTCAACTCTTCAAAAATTAGATCTAGATCTAATCTTGAAGTTCTTCAAAACTTCTTTTTAAGAAGCAGCAGTCGTCTCTTTCAGCAATGTTGCCTTCTTCTTGATCTGGGCACCTTTCTTCCTTGGATTGCACTTGAACCCATGCCCAACTCCTTGGGCATAGAGAGGAGAGAGAGGATCAGAGGGAGGCATGAAATAGAGGAGGGCAGTCTTGCGGTGTGGTGAAAGGAAGAAGCCCACAAATCCTAGGCGCATATAAGGTTTAAATAGATCCTACTGCACCATGCAGTGCCACATCATCTTGGCCAATCAGAGGCCTTCATTCGATCAAATCTAAATCTGATTAGTGGGATGATGTCATCTGATCCAATCAGATGAGAGAGTCCCTAAAAAAACCAAATAGGTGGCACCAACACTGGATAAACCCAAAATGTTTGGTGCCTAAGTGTTTGATCATATCAAAATACCTTGGAGTCCCATCTACATGGGACTCTTGCCTTATCCATATAGATGGGACTCCTACCTTATCCATATGGGGCACATGCCTAGGGTGGCATGCACCCTCTCTCTTACCTCTTTTAGAAGGGGGACAAGAGCCCCAGGTGCTCTTCTATAGGTGCATGACACATGGCCCTATATCCAGGTGTCCAGGATCAATTGTTGACCTATGTCCAAAAATAGGAATTAGCAGGTTATAGAAATTGGCAGGTATTGTCTTAAATCTATCTAATAAATTAAGACAATCCTTTTCTAATTTGGACAAGCTTCAGTCAGACTAAGACTTCTTGAGTGAGTCCAAACAAATTTCGCTCAGGTGAGATGAACCAAAATGATTACAAAAGAAGAATGTTAGGCTCAATCGTGTGCTAGCATAATTTTCTTGAATCTAATTGGATCTAATCTAAATCAATTGAACTGAGTTAGTCCAATTGATGACATCTAGACCTAAACCCTTGCTTGTGTGATTCAGTTAGGTTCAGTTCCGTATGGTAATGAGACATGTCGTGATCTCTATCATCGACATCATCGAAACATCTTTTGATGGACCAGAACTTTTTTTATTCATACAATTAGAATGATTGGTCATCTAAATCTTCTAATTGCTCCCAAAATCCACTAGTCATGCCTAGCAATATATGGTGGCAACCCATCAAAATCGAAAGCGAACCTCTTGGTGCAGTTAGCTATGTGATTGGGTTCTTCTATCTTGAGCCCCGACAGGATTAGGGTTATGGTGAACTCGTCAAACCCAATATCCATCATATGAATTAATCATTTGATTCAAGTCCGATATGAAAACCTAATAGAAACTCTTTCTATGATATTCACACTACCATGGCCATGGACTTATGGACTCAATCTCATGATTATCATAGGGCTACTCCTCATCTACCGAAGTAGATAGATCCCCTATTGGTACAATCCAATTCCTACAATGAACATGCTATAGCCAACATACAACTCAGGATTTTGAATGGTTAGGAGATCGAGTTATTGTGTAGTCAAACTATAACACCCTCAAGGTGAACTACCGATGCACCTCAGTGAAGGAACCAGATCTAGGGTTTCACGGGTAGATCTTGAAACTTTTTCAAGATCAGGCAGCAGAAGACTTAAATAAATTAAATATTTATTTAAATAAATATGTAAACACCTAGATCTCAGATCTATTATATGATTGTTGCATGGTATTTAAATTAAAAATTAAAAATTAAACAAGAAAGAAAAGGTTGATCATATCAATCTAGATCTATACTGCATCTGATGTAGCTATAAAATAATAGATCGGATCTGTTACCTAAGCAAGTTAGATATTCTAACTTGCTGATTCGGGCTTAAGAATAAAGTCACAAGCCGCACACATGTCCAGCCTCTAGGAGTCGTCCACATGAGCCCACGAACATGATCAGAGATCCTGATGCAGAACATCTGCACAGCATGCTAGTACTATGCTGATCTCTCTTTGATGGTCGATCTGGTATTTTCTTTTTTAAAACTTGGACACTCCAAAAGCAGAAGGGAAGGAAGAAGGTACGTGATGTTGAGACACCTCTTAAAAGCTCACAAAAAGGAGGAAGAGATCTGGAACAACAAAAACTTAGAAGAAGAGGGTCTTCTTCTTCTTTATTTTTTTTCTAAACACCCTAATTTGTGTTTTTAATATCTTCACGACCTAGATAAATTTTTTCTAATTTTTCTACACTAAAGATACCTCTCAAATGTCTATAATCATTAAAAATTTTAGCAAAAAAATTCTTTAAATAAAGAGATATGCAGAGTCCAAGTTAGGTAAAAAAATTTAGACTAGGAAAGACCAAGCAAGGGAAGTTGTTGGGGCGCCCAACTCTTGGGCGCCCCACCTCTACTATGGACCAGCAAGGGAGGGTGCAACAAATTCCAAAGAATGCTGTGAGAGAGAGAGAGAGAGAGAGAGAAAAGGGAGGTGGCGTCATGAAGAGAAGGAGGACATTTAGTTGACTAGGAATTCTATCTCATAGAATCCTAAGCCAAATCAACTTCCCCTTTTGACTTGGTCATGCAACAAACTTCTATATGAGAAATAGAAGAGAGAAAAGGGGGCAAGAGAAGCCTTTGGGCATGGAGAATTTCACGTAAAAATACAAAGAGAAAGGGGTTGGGCTTGAAGATTAGGTGGTGCAAGGAATAGGGAGTCTTAGTCACACTTGGACTCCTGTTTTGACTTGGTCAAACAAGGTCTTTTAACCAAATAAAAAAAAGAGTAATCCAACCCAATAAAATAAGACCCTAACCTATTTAAGGATTTATTTATATTAGATTAAATTATATTTAATTCTAATTTAGTTTTTAACTAAATTAGAAAATTAGGTTGATCCAAGTCCTGGTTAGACTAGGACTAGTTCTTCCTTGCACTTGGCTTATCCAATAAACCAATTGGATTTGATCCAATCAAGCCCAATCCAAATCTAACTAAATCATATTTAATTAGACTTAATCTCAGCCTACTAGCTTAATCAAATTAAGCTAATTAATAATTAAATTGCTAATCAATTCTCCTACAACACTTGCACTAGGTTAAACATCAACCGTATTGATCGTTTAACCCTAAAATTATTCTAAATTGCTGATCAACCATCTGATTGGAATGTGAACTCTAATGTGTGCGACCTCATAGGTCTGAATTTAAGTTGGTAGCATAGGAATAAATTTTTGTACCAATCAAAGTGACCATCTAGCAATGATACCCGACAGCCGAATAGGTTGAAGATGTAGAACACCATTCTTAGAACCCATGCAGATATAGTTTCCATACAATTCATCCCCTTGACCATAATGCTCGTAGGACACCTTAGAGTTCAACTATCAACCATGATAAGAATTGTCCACATTGTATTTTAAAATATCAAATTCATCTGATGGATTACCCTGGCCAAGATTTTGTTATATTGAAATAGAGTGATACATTCTTCTCCAACTTTTGGAGTAGTCAATTCCATCTTGATCACACTTCAACTTTGCAAGTACTTAACTATGCCCAAAAGCCTTCCATTGCTGAATTAGAAATTTAGTTAGTCGAGTACCAAAGCACAGTGAGTTGCTTGCAAGTCACTAAGGTGATCTCAGGTCTAAGGGATACTTATACCTATATCCCATCAAAGACATTCTCGACAGCAGAATGCTTTGCAGTTGATCACATTAAATGACAATGTACCCATACATCTCACCTATATGCCATATCAGTGTCTCTACACTTCTTGGTTAAGAGAACAACCAACCTATATGGCATATAGCGATCGATGCTCCATAGACGCTATCGTTCTAATTAACAGCCTATCATTTGATCGTGAACAAATTTAAGGGCTAATCGATAAATCCTCTTTTTATCGAAACTAAATAGTCCTAAGGACTTCATCATAATAATTAAGTTCATTATAAGATGTAAACTTATGAGAAAAAGTATGCAAAAAAAAAATTATTATTTAATAAATTAATTACAATATCTCAACCATCAATAGACTGACGATTGGCTTTGAGACATAATTTTCAACAACTCCCACTTGTCTTAAAGCCACTCGACATAGTATCTAATATCCATCTTCGACTTATGGTTGTCGAACTCCTTGATTGCCAGGACTTTAGTGAAGGGGTCGGTTAGGTTCTCCTTTCCGTCGATTTTTTGAAGGTCGACGTCACCACGATCCACGATCTCATGGATCAAATGAAAGTGGTGCAGAATGTGCTTTGTCTGCTAGTGTGCTTTCAATTCCTTTGCTTGAGCTATGGTGCCAGTGCTGTCACAGTAGAGCAGGATTGGACCATCAATGGAGGGTGCTACTCCAAGCTCGGTGATGAACTTCCTCAGCCACATAGCTTTCTCTGCTGCATCTGATGCTGCCATGTACTCTGCTTCGCAAATAAAGTTAGCCACTGTATGCTGCTTGGAACTTTTTCAGTAGATTACTCCACCATTTAGAGTAAAGATATACTCCAACACACTTTTACTATCATTATGGTCAAATTGAAAGCTGGAGTCCGTAAACCCCACAAGTTTCAGATCTGACTTGCTATAAACCAACCATTCATCCTTAGTATTTCTGAAATACTTAAGGATGGTTTTAACCATCTTCTAGTGATTTCTTCTAGGGTCAGACTGGTATCTACTCACTACTCCTAGTGAAATATGCCATGTCTAGTCTCGTACATGTCATTGCATACATAATAGACCCCACTGTCGAAGCATATGGGATTCTACTCATAGGATCTCTCTCTTCAGGAGTTGTCAAACAATCCTTCTTAGAGAGAGAAATTTCTTGGTCTATCGAAAGATAGCCCTTTTTGGAATTCTCCATGCTGAACCTTTTCAGTATAATTTCTATGTACATGGACTGAGATATACCAAGCATTCTTTTAGATCTATCTCTATTGATCTTCATCCCTAGGATGTAGGATGCTTCACCCAAGTCCTTCATGGAGAACTGTGATGACAACCAGACTTTTATTTCTTGTAGTGCGGGAATATCATTCCTGATTAAGAAAATGTCATCCACGTACAAAATAAGGAATACCACTATTGGACCATTTGCCCATTTGTAAATGCAGAATTCTTTTCCATTCTTAATGAAGCCATACATTTTGATCACTTTATCAAAATGCATGTTCCAACTCCGAGATGCTTGTTTTAATCCATAAATGGATCTCTAAAGCCTACATACCTTGGACTCATCTATGGATGTGAACCCCTGAGGTTGCACTCAAGGACATCCTTTAGAAGAATGATTTGCTATTCTTCCTAGAGAAGAAGTACCCTAGCTCGGGCTGAAGGTTATGCCTGAGCTGAAGAGGCCTTTAAGGCGAGGGATAATGAAGCCGTCCAGAAGTGGTAGGTGGGCGAACTGAATGTGCCCATGGCTAAAGAGAAATCGAGCAAAACTTGGCCATGCTCCCAAACTCCTCCAGAGTGAAAGCGGATCCGAACTCCTACCCAGGCTTAGAGCCGAAGAAGTCCGGATAAAAGGGCACGATGGAGCTCTCCCTTTAGAAGATTCCACAACTATGCCCCTCTCAATGCTCCAAAAACTTAAGTATTGATGGAGATGAAGGAGCAATTATGAAGATCGAAAAGGATGCACACTCATCTCGGTAAGTGCAATCCTAGCAAGTTCTACCTCTACCATTATGATCACGATCATGATATAGAAGAGTGCATTCAGCTTCAAGATGAGATTGAGGAGCTCATCAGGTATGGTAGTCTTGGTCGGTTCTTACGACATTGGTCAGAAGGACATGATGATCGATCGAGAGCACCCCCACCACCAGAACCACCGAGAGGCGAGGAGCAGTGAGAAGATCGGCCCCCGATTGGCATCATTAATACCATCTCTGGGAGACTTGGTGTGGGGATGCTAGCAGATCGACAGAGCCTGAGAAGAGGTGGATGATTGAGGAGTCCATCACTTTCACCAACAAGGATGCCCGACGAGTCCAATTTCTGCACAACAACATGGTTGTAATCTCTTTAAACATTACTGATTATAATGTATGCCGCATTTTGGTGGATAATGGAAGTTCGGCGGACATATTGTTTTACGATGCCTTCTTAAAAATGTCCCTACCTGACACCCGCTTAGGACCTGTAAATTCCCCCCTGGTGGGATTTGCCTGGACACGCCGTTCCGGTCGAAGGCATGGTGACTTTGGCGGTGACGGCGGGCCAATCCCCAAAATTCGGCCAAGGCGCGGATCGACTTTTTTGGTCGTGAAGGACCCCGTCCGCCTATAATGCAATCCTTGGGCGACCAGGCCTTAAACGCGCTACGGGCGGTAGTGTCAACCTACTACTTAAAGATGAAATTCCCGACGAGCCATGGAGTCGGCGAAGTCAGAGGAGACCAAGCCCTGGCAAAGTACTGCTACTCAATCGCCCTGCGCGGAGGGAGACCGGCCCCGACCCTTGCCTTGTTGATGGAGACTGGACGTCCGCGACGACCTCACTGAAGAACGGGGCGAACCTGCGGAAGACCTCGTCCCTGTGTCCTTACGCGATGGAGACCCGGGGCATGAGGTGCGGATCGGCTCCAACCTAGCGCGGCCGAGGTTCAAGGGACAGCTCGTCGCTTTCCTCAGAAGGAATGCGGACGTCTTCGCCTGGGCCCCAGCGGATGTACCAGGGATCGACGCCCGATGTTATAGAACATCGGCTGGCCATCGACCCAAGGCACCGACCCAGTCAGAGAAAAGTTACGCCACCAAGCCCCAGAAAGACAGAAGGCGGTAGCCGAAGAAGTGGATAAGCTCCTTCGAAGCTGGACTCATCCGGGAGGTCAACTATCCGACCTGGGTCTCGAACGTGGTCCTCGTCAAAAAAAGCAAACAACAAATGGAGGATGTGCGTCGACTTCAAGAAGCTGAACAAAGCCTGCCCAAAGGACAGCTACCCCCCTGCCGAGGATCGATCAGCTGGTGGACGCAACCTCGGGCCACGAGCTCCTCACTTTTATGGACGCATTTTCTGGTTATAACCAGATACGCATGGCGCCCGAGGATGAAGAAAAGACCACCTTTATTACTGACCGAGGTCTCTATTGTTACAGGGTCATGCCTTTCGGACTCAAGAATGCAGGAGCCACCTTACCAGCGCTTGGTCAATAAGGTCTTCAAGGGGCAGATCGGCCGCAACATGGAGGTGTACGTGGACGACATGCTGGTCAAAAGCCGAGCCTCGACAGACCACCTCGCCGACCTTGAAGAAACTTTCGGTGCGCTTAGGAGGCACAAGATGAAGTTGAACCCGACCAAATGCGCCTTCGGCGTGACCTCCGGAAAATTTTTAGGATTCATGGTGTCGAGACGCGGAATCGAGGCAAATCCCGAGAAAATCCGAGCCATCCAGGAGATGACTGCCCCGAAAACAATTAAGGAAGTTCAGCGCCTGGCTGGGAAGGTGGCGTCCTTGAACCGCTTTGTCTCGAGGTCGGCCGAGCGGTGCCTGCCTTTCTTCCAGGTCCTCAGGCGACCGAAAGATTTTTGCTGGACAGCGGAGTGCAAACAGGCATTCGAGGAGCTTAAAAACTACCTCGGCGCGCCTCCCTGCTGGCTGGCAAAGCCCGAACCTGGAGAAGAGGGCTGCTCCTATACCTAGCTGTCTCTCCAATGGCCCTGGCGGCTGTCCTGGTCAGGGAAGATGCGAAAGGCGCAACAACCAGTCTACTACGTGAGCCGAGCCTTGAGGGACGCGGAGACCAGGTACTCCAAGTTAGAAAAACTAATTTACTGTCTTCTGATCGCAGCCAGGAAGGCTCCGACCTTACTTTCAGGAGCATACCATCACGGTCCTCACGGACCAACCAATAAGAGCCGTCCTCCACCGAGCGCAGACGCTTCAGGAAGAATCGCCAAATGGGCGATCGAGCTCACGGAGTTCGACATCAATTACCGGCCCAGGCCATCGATCAAGGCTCAAGATACTGGCGGACTTCGTGCTGGAATGCACCGCACCAGTTGAAGCCAAGCTTTAAAATGAAACCAACATTCCATGGTTGACCTGAGCTCCCTGAAGAATGAACGGACCTTCCTAAAGATTTCTGGGCCCTGCATGTGGATGGCTCATCCAACTCTAGCGGGGCCGGCGCAGGGCTGGTCCTGGTTAGCCCCGAGGGGATCGTCACCGAGTACGCACTGCGCTTCGAGTTTCCCACAACCAACAATGGGGCCGAGTATGAAGCGCTGATAGCCGGGCTGCAGATAGCCAGGGAAAAATTGAAGGTGGGTCGGCTTCAAGTCTATAGCGACTTCCAACAGTTGGTGGTCGGTCAGGTCGGCGGCAGCTACGAGGCGCGGAGAGGAAAGCATGGTGATGTACCTCGGTGAAGGTGAAGAAGCTTAATACCAGCCTTCGACAGCTTCGACATTCGGCACATCCCAAGGACCGGGAATACAAGGGCCGACCGTCCTCTCCAAGTTGGCCACCTCTGCCCCGGCCGAACTACTTTCAAAAGAATTGTATTCTGGAAGACTCTGAAGTGCCCATGGACCACCGAGGAACCTCAGGCCCATCCATGCGGACGGACTTCAGGAGCCCAGCTGGATCGATCCTGCTGATCGCCTACCTCGAAGAAGGGAAGTCCTCCCTCACGATTCGGAGAGAAGCTCGGAAAGCTCAGGAGTCAAGCCTCCCGCTATATATTCTTGTACGAGGGCAGGTTATATAAAAGGTCGTATTTCCTACCATTATTGAGGTTCCTCTGACCCTCTAAGGCCAATTTCGCACTATAGAAAGTGCACGAGGGAATTTGTGGGAGCCATCTGGATACCAGATCTCTATCTCATAAGCTATTTCGATAAGAATATTACTGACCGACTATGCATGGTGGTTATGTTGGATTACGTCAGGAGATGTGACTGCTGCCAAAGGAATGCAAATGTCCAAAGGTAACTAGCCATCGAGCTTGCCCCGTTGAGTGCTCCTTGGCTGTTTGTGCAATGTGGAATGGATATTCTTGGACCCTTCCCAATGGCATCTGGGCAATGAAAGTTTCTCTTAGTTGTCATTGACTATTTCACTAAATGGGTCATGACCGAACCATTGGCAAAGATTATCGAAGCCAAGGTATAGGATTTCGTCTGAAAATCCATTGTCTGCAAATTTGGACTATCCCAAACTATCATAACAAATAATAGCCGATAATTCATCAGGGTGAGGTTCGTAGAGTTCTGTAAAGGTCTGAATATCTTCGACTACTTTACATCGATAGCTCACCCGCAGATAAATGGAAAAGTTGAAGAAACTAATCGAACCCTATTGTAAGGCATCAAGACAAGTCTCCAAAGAGTAAGAGGGGCCTAGGCGAACGAACTTTATCAAGTTCTATGGGCATACCACACTATCCAAAGGCTGCCGACTGAAAAAATACCATTCACCTTAGCTTTCGAAATAGAGGCAGTCATCTCGATCAAACTTAAGCTTCCATCGATGCTGGTAGTGGTCTTCAACAAGCAGCATAACCCATAAGACCTCAGAGCCAACCTCGACCTATTGAAAGAAGAAAGAGAGAAAGTCCAAGTTTGGATGATAGCTTACAAACAAAAGATGGTTCGATACTATAACTCTAGAGTCAGAGGTAAAATATTCAGAGAGGGGAACTTAGTGCTTCGACGAGCCGCCATCTCTCAGCCTCAGAAGTAGGAGAAGCTTGCCCCAAATTAGGAAGGACCCTACAAGGTCACGAAAGTCATCCGACCCAGGACATACTACTTGAAGGAACTCGGAGGGGCTACCCCCCGATCATAGAATTTAGAAAATCTATGAATGTATTACTAATGATTTGATTGCAATGAAATCCCCCTGCTTCAATACCCTAATCTTTGTTGTATATTGGTAATAAAGGGGGACTACCCCCCGAACTTAATCTCATGATAAATATGGTCACATTAGGAATAGGAAGAGAACCTCATCCTAACGTGAGCAAAATCGAAGGCCTCGTTCATTTTAGATGAGATGAGGAGAGAGGTCCTGATAATGGTCCTAATGTGCCCCTACAGCCCATTAGGAATAGGAGGAGAATCTCATCTTAACGTGAGCAAAGTTGAAGGCCTTGTTCATTTTAGACGAGATGAGGAGAGAGGCCCTGACGACAGCACTAATGTGCCCCTACAGCCCATTAGGAATAGGAGGAGAACCTCATCCTAACGTGAGCAAAGTCGAAGATCTCACTCATTCTAGATGAGATAAGGGGAGTGGCCCTGACAACGGTCCTAATATTTTCCTATAGCCTGTTAGGAATAGGAGGAGAATCTCATCCTAATATGAGCAAAGTCAAAGGCCTCATTCATTTTAGACGAGATGAGCGGAGAGACCCTGACAATAGCCTTAATGTGCCCCTACAGCCCGTTAGAAATAGGAAGAGAACCTCATCCTAACGTGAGCAAAGTCAACGACCTCATTCATTTTAGATGAGATGAGGTGAGAGGCTCTGATAAAGGCCCTAATGTGCTCCTACAGTCCATTAAGAATAGGAGAAGAACCTCATCCTAACTTGAGCAAAATCGAAGGCCTCGTTCGCTTTAGATCGGATGAGGGGAGAGGCCCTGACACTAGCCCTAATATACCCCTACGGCCTCGTTAGAAATAGGAGGAGAACCTCGTCCTAACAAGAGTAGAAAAAAAGAGAGAGAAGGGTTGAAGATGAGCTTTGCATTCACATGAGGCAACGATGGAGAAGATATTATTTTATTACAAGTTTAAATTTATTACAAGTAGAATGGAGGTCGGCTAAACCGACGACATATTACAAGGAAGCCAACATGGTAGGGATCGGCAAGACCGATTATGAAAAATATATATAAAAGGAGGTAAAGCCTTAAGATGGATCAGACTTCTCAGGCTTTGAGTCATCGATGTCAGTCATCACGAAGGCCTACTTCAACCTAATGATTTCCTCCTCAAGTTCTTTTTTTTGTTCAAATTGTCTATGTACACTCTATTGATATGCCCGAATTGGCCCTCAAGCTCCCGTCGCTGTCTCCTTAGAACCTTGGACTTGGCCTCCACGTCCTAGACGGCTTGATGCTCACAAATCAATTGGAGCTTCAACCGCTGAACTTTAACTTTCTCCATCCCGACAGCCTCTGAAAGCTCGCCAATGGTCTTCTTCAAAGAGGCAATTTTCTTCGACTCTCCACTAGAGACAGCCCACCGATCATCAGCCAGTTGTTGCTGGAGATGGCTCACCTCTCTGTTAGCTGCCCGGAGCTCATGCTCGAGCTTGGTCACTTCCTTCGATCCAATTAGCTTATACTCATTATGCCAGGCTTCGGTGTTATGGAGCTTCTTCTGAAGCTCGGAGAACCTCTTGGACCAGTCCCAATCATACCCGATCCTGTCGGTAGACCATGATGAAGTTTCCTCCAGTAGTTGAATTTTTTTCTTCACCATCGTAAGGTCGATCTCAAGGGAGCTGATCTTTGTCGTTAACTTTCAAGACTTATTGTTGGCGCTTCTTCTTAGTTCAGCCATTTCATTCTCGAAGCTGCCCTTCCAAATGCTGAAACTAGTAGAGTCCTTCCTGTATAGGTTCCTAAGGCGGATGACTTCGATAGTTACCTTCGAAGCATTCTTCCTTGATTCTTGAAGATCATCCTCCATTTTTCTCAACTTCTTCTTCAAGAGATGAATCTCCTTCTTCAACCTAATCGATGGTTTAATCGAAACCCCAAGGGGCAAAGGATCGGCATCAGTTGAAAGAGAGGAGTCATGACCTAGGTCATCAAGAGCATTCTGAACCATGCAAATGACAACACAAAGTGTAAGACTAAAAAATGATTTATCTTTTATTTACTTGGATGTTTTTAAATACATCAACATAAAAAAAATAGAGAGATAGAAAGCTACACGGTCTTCGAGAATCTAGACCTCGGATAGCTTGGCCATAGGAGAGGTCGGATCATCTTCATTCGCATCCAGTCCATGGGCAGGTTTGGGTGCTGCAGTGATGGGTTTGGGAGCTTCCGGGATAGCTCCCACGGCTGAAGAAGAAGGAACGTCGGTCGGGACAACTCCGATCCTGAGGGATGAAGGATTGGCTCTATCACCGGGCTCTTCCATCAAGAGGTCCAAATCTACCTTGGGAAAATTCTTAGTGACCCTTCCCAGGTAGATCTGAAATCCCTCAATGAAAGCCTCCTAAGCAAAAGCTATTTTAATGTCCTCTATGTCCCTAGAGGACTTGAAGCTTTCGATCGCTCACTCCACCACCATGCCGACCCCTTCTTGTGCCTTTCTCTTTTCCTCCTTCTCCTGAGCTAAGGTAGTCCTCAAGTTCGTCATCTTCTCACGCTCTGTCCTCAACTCTTCTCGAAGGTGCTTGACCTCGATGGATTGGATTTTCAAAGCCATCCTCATGCTCTCGACTTTGGCCCAAGCCTTCTTGGCCTCCGCATGAGCTTCCTCAAGGACCTTCAAGGCTTCGGCCTACCTTTGATCGGCCACCACAGAGTGGACGAAGAGATAATGCTCGAGCTATGATAGGAAATCAAGTTAAAATTAGGAAGCCCTAACTTCGAAAATAAAAAAGACTCCAGACCAAGACTATGAGAGAGAAGACTACCTCATGGTAGGTGGTGAAGGACTCATCAAATCTCTTGACATCGCCCCTCCGCAGCATCTTTGCTACTATGTGGAGAAGAATACTCCCCTTCATGAGTGATTGGATGACCTTCCGATAGTCTAGAGAAGCTTGTTCTTGGTCGGGAACCCCACTTTCGAAACTCCTGACCCTCCTTTCAACCTTCTTACCGATAGCCCTCTTCTTCTTTTTCCCTGTGGCTTCCTCCAACTGGAGGAGAGTAGATGGAGCAACCTCTTCGAATGGGGTCGGGCTCGATACGGTGGTAGCAGGTTCGGGGGTGGGCATGGCCTGGATCAGCACGGCATCGATGGACTCACCAACGCAAGCCTTCTTTGGAAGATCTCCAGTGGGTCTGTCTTTCCTTTTGAGGGATTTAAGTCCCTTGGTCAGATGGTCTTGCTCTTCAGAAGTCATCTCTATAGAGGATAAAAATCAAAGTCAGAAAAGGTCAAAGAAAAGCCGAGGTCTAGACAAAAAACACCTTACAACCGACCAATAAAAAAAAAGACTACCTACCAAATTTAAGGGACTAAGGCCGAGGTTAAATAGGATCTACTCATCCAAAAGGTTAGGGATTGGCGGAACATTAAAGCCCTTCAATATATCAGCCGAACTTCGATCCTCGCTTTCGAGCCCTGGAGCTCGACGAATTGAGTTCCTTATCTCTCCCCACGGAGGAAGTCCTAAGCTCAAGGATGGAGGTTTGAGACGAAGAAGAATTTCTTCTTCCAACCATGGATAGAAGAGGGGGTGCCCTTAAGTAATCCCTTCCTGCTGAATTGGGAGGACAAATACTACTAATCCTTAGCAGTCGGATGGCGTTTGAAGGTAAAGAAGGTTCGAAATAAGAAAATGGTAGGTCGGATGCCTACCATGGTACATAAGAAAATAAATCCTATGATGAACCTAAAGGAGTTCGGCACCATAGCAGCAAGAAAGATGTTGAGAAATCTAAACAAATTGGCCATGAAAGGCCGTAAGGATAACCTAAGCCTAGCCCAAAGAGCCTCTAAATATAGGTAGGTTCGGCCGGGAGATGGAGAGCAGGCCCTATTGTTGGGTTCGAAAAGTTCGAGCTTGTATTCGGAGGGAATACTGAACTGAATCCTAGCTAACGAAAGATTGTCAGACCGAAATTGGCAGGCAATAACTATCGGTGCAAAGGAAGGAGGGGGCAACTCAGAAAGCTTGGCCTCCTAGGGAGATAGGTTCGCTAAGGCTAGAGGGGCTGAACTTTTCGAGCAGGTCGATCAGGATTCCTCGGTGGACATCGAATCAAAGCAAAATCATAAAAAATGCTTAAAAAGCTAAGAAAATGAAGCACAAAAAACTTTTACAAAGAGACCTAAGGAGCGGAAAGCAGAGAATGCAGGAATAACTCAAAAAAGGATAGCGAAGCTGACGTAAGTCAATTAAAAGAGGCAGGAAGATGACGAAGGTCATAGAAGACAGACGGAAGAGCACCTAAGATCAAAGGAAACGAAAGGGAAAGCCTGAGGTCTCACGTGATGGAGAGAAGAAAATCAGAAGAAAAGAAGGAAGAAGATTTTGGAAGAGGTAATGACTCGAGGGAAGGAAATGGGTTAAATAGCCCAAAGGATTTTAGGCAGTTATGATTGCGAATTCTCTAAAATCGGCCTATGGCCGACGCATGCCCCCTCTATCATGGCAGAGACTGGCGGTGGATAGGCCTATAATGATGTCGTATCCTAGGCAGAGTTTTGGTGCGGAGCTCCAAAGGCTTCTCTTTGGGTCATCTTAAATTTATGAAGCTTCGATGCCGGTGTAGAAGCACCACGAAATGCCTCATCATAGAAAGCATAGAAAATGGAAAGGGACTTCGGCAGTCACACTCGGTACTCCCTTCCCTTAAACTTCAAACTCGAGAGTAGGGGGACTAGTGTTGGAGATAAATCCGCTCCTACCGAAGTTTGGCTAGATGCTTGATCTTGAAAGGATCCCATCCGACGGTAGCCTCCATGGTTAAATCTCGGACCTCCTCCAACAGTCGGACTCCTCTCGAACTTCTCCTTCAGCCAGACTCCTCCCTTAGTCGAACTCCTCCAATAGTTGAACTCCTCCTAAACTTCTCCTTCAGCTAAACTCCTTCAATAGTTGAACTCCTTCCAGGCTTCTCCATCAGTCGGACTCCTCCAGTGGTCGAACTTCTTTCAGAATGCTCCTTGAGTCGGACTCCTCCAATGGTCGAACTTCTTCCAGACTTCTCCTTCAGTCGGACTCCTCCAATGGTCGAACTCCTTCCAGACTTCTCCTTTAGCCAGACTCCTCCAATAGTCAAACTCCTTCTAGACTTCTCCTTCAGCCAGACTTCTCCAGCAATTGAACTCCAACCGGGCTTCTCCTTCAGTCGGACTACTCCAACGGTCGAACTCCTTCTAGACTTTTTCTTTAGTTGGACTCCTCCAGCAGTGGAACTCCTTCTAGGCTTCTCCTTTAGTCGGACTCCTCCAATGGTCGAACTCCTTCTAGACTTCTTCAGCTAGACTCCTCCAGCAGTCGAACTTCTTCCAAACATCTCCTTCAGCCAAACTCCTCCCCCAACTGGACTCCTCCAATAGTCGAGCTCCTATTGAACGTTTTCTTCAGCTGAACTCCTCCAATAATTGAACTCCTAGATTTTTCCTTCAGATAGACCCCTCAAAATAGCTAAACTCTCTCCAAACTCCATCCAGCAACCCCAGAGGATCTTGGCACTCATCCTCGATATAGCCAAAAGAACCATCAATCTCTTCCATTTAAGCTTCGATCGTTCGACCTCGATGGGCTCGCACATCGCGACAACAGATACTATCCCCCATAACAAACTTTACGTGGCCTTGAACAGCCCACTATCGAACGATTATGGCTATTACTATCAGTTTGTTACGGGCTCCGTCCATATAAGAGACCCTCTAGATACGCTTTCTCCCAGAAGCTCTCCTTCTCTTCCTCAAAATTCTGCTAGAATCTCTCTATGTATTCCATTTTTGTTGACCAAAAGAGTTGACTTGATCATCGGAGTGTCTTGCCGGAGCCACGACCCCAGACTCTGGATAAGACTTATTTTGCAAGTTTCAGTGGCGACCTCATCCTCTCCAAATCTAGCTTCGACTCCGACAATGGCCAAATTTTGCATCAACAAATGATATAATCAAATTATTTGGTTTCATCAAGAATGAAAAGGAACCATATATTTTCAAGAAGGTTGGTGGGAGTGTTGTTGTCTTCCTCATACTATATGTGGATGACATCCTCCTAATTGATAATGACATTCCCATATTAACCTCGATAAAAGTGTAGTTATCGAAAGAGTTTTCTATGAAAGACCTAGGAGAAGCATCTTTCATTTTAAGAATTAAGGTCTATAGAGATAGACCGAAGAGGATGCTGGTCTCTCATAGAAGATATACATAGTGGAGGTGCTGAAGAGGTTCAACATAAAAAACTCCAAGAGAGGACTAGTGCCCTTCAGACATGGCATTCATCTCTCCAAAAAGATGTGCCCCGACATACCTAAAGAGATTGAACACATGAGCAAGATCCTTTATGCCTTAGCAATAAGAAGCCTCATGTATGCCATGCTATGTACATGACCTAATATTGCCCATGCTATGAGTGTCACAAGCAGGTATTAGTCGAATCCAAGTGAAGAGTACTGGACTTCTATGAAATGTATCTTTAAGTACTTGAGAAGGACTAAGGATATATTTTTGATCTTTGGTAATGGAGAACTCCAAGTCTAGGAGTATACAGACTCAAACTTTATATCTGATATAGATGATCAAAAGTCAACATTTGGAAGTCTATTTCTATGAAGAGTTTCAAGTAGATAGTGATAGGGGACTCCACCATAAGAGCATGGTACATCTGTACCTCAAAAGCTGCAAAAAAGGCATTCTTATTCAAGAAGTTTGTCGCAAAGCTCGGAGTGATGCCATCAGATGCCGTCCCTCTATACTATGATAATAATGGTGCCATAGCTCTAGCTAAGGAGCCAAGATCTCACTAGAAGTCAAAGCACATCGAACGGTGATTCCACCTAATCCGTAATTACCTCGAGAAGGAATATGTTGACATAAAGAGAGTCGACATCATAAATAATCCAACTGACCCATTGATGAAGCCATTGAGCCAGCAAAAGATCAAAACCCACCTTAAGAAGATGGAACTTAGATTTGTAGCCAATTGACTTTAGGTCAAGTGGGAGTTTATTAGATCAGTGTCCTAGAAGCCAGATTGGCCAACACTTTATAAAATACTTTTTAGAAATATTTTTATAATTTTAACTTAAAATTAATAAAAAAAAAAATTTCTATTATATTGTGTATTTAAAATATCGATGATATATTCATTGAGTTAATGGACAAGATAACACATATTCTCAAAAGTTGAGAATTTAAGACATGTATTATCATAATTAACTCATAAATTGCTCCTGATCGTAGGATCATCATGAAGATGGTGATTGATCCGAAAGATTAGTGTACGATCACTTTCTTAGGATAGATGAGTCTTAAGTCTATAGTATAGAGACACTAGAGTGAGAGTATAGGTACTTATTGAGAACAATGGCACTAAGCATGATCACCTCGAGCAATCACAAGGAAGTCTACCTTCTCATCGATAACTAGTTTAATGCTGCAATTGTGTGTCTGATTTTTTGATCTGAGGTGCATCGATAGTTCATCTTGAGTGTGTTATAGTTTGACAACATCATAACTCAGTCTCCTAGCCATTCAGAATTTTGAGATATATATTAGCTATAGCATGTTCATTATAGGAATTGGATCGTACCAATATAGAATCTATCAACCTTGGTAGAGTTGTCCTATGATGATCATGAGATCAAGTCTTTAAGCCCATGGCCATGGTAGTGTGAAATAATAAAAAAGTGTTTTCTATTAGAGTTTTACATCACACTCAGATCGAATGATTTATTCATATGATAGGTGTAGCGTCTGATGAGTTTACCTTGACCAAGATCCTATTGGGGCTCATAATAGAAGAACCCAATCTTACAATTAGCTACATTGAGAGGTTTGTATTCGATTTTGAGGAGTTACCACCACATATTACTAGGTGTCACTGGTGGATTTTAGGATCAATTTGAATTATCTTGATGATCGATGATTCTAATTGAGTAAATCGAAAGAGTTTTGGTCCATCAAAAGATATTTTGATGATGTCGATGATAGAGATCATGACATGTCCTATTACCATACAGAAGTGAACCTAACTGGATCACACAAATAAGGGTTTGGATCTGGATGTCATCAATTAGGCTAACCTGGTTCGATTGATTTTGATTAGATCCAATCAGGTTCAAGAAAATTATTCTAGCACACGATTGGACCTAATTTTCTCCTTCTGTCATTTTTCTGGTTCATCTTGACAAAGTCAAATTAGATTTGGCTCATCTAAAAACCCTATATGAGTTTGTCTTGGTCTGACTGGATCTTGTCCTAGTTAGAATAGGGCTTGTCCTAAAATCATGAGATGAAATTAGGACAAGGCTATTTTGACCTAGTCTTTGTAGGAATTAAGGAGACGTGCGCCCCCTAGAGTTCATCTGAGGGCACATGCCCTTAAGTGATTTCTCATGGAAATTAAGGGTGCACACCCCCTTATGGCATGCACCCATTTTGGATAAGGGATAGAGTTTGAATAGGTTCAAACTCTAAGAGATAATGTCGTGCACCAAAACCCACTTATCCCATTTTGTTGACACCACTTTTCCCATTATTTTGTGTGACAAAAATTGGGTCTAGTGTGGGCATGGAAGGCTGAAGATCTGCAGCAAGGTGTTTGCTTAAGAAACTATTTCAAGTAGTCTATATAAAGAAAGCTTGTAAAGGAGGTGCTCTATTCCATTCCAGCCATGCCCTTAAGAAGAACAAGAAGGAAGGTCCTTCTGGAGGTATGCTCGTTATTGAGTCTAACCTTACGGTTTCTTCTGCATCCAGTTGGGTGCTTGACTCTGGTTCTAGTGCTCATCTGTGCACTTCCATGCAGGGTCTTGAGGATAGCAGGAGGCTGAGGGATGGAGACATGATCCTACGCATCGGTAATGGAGCAAGAGTTGCTGCAGTAGCCGTGGGAACATACCCTCTTCGATTACCATCTGGTTTAGACTTAGTTTTGAAAGACTGTTATTATGTGCCTGCAGCTAGCAGGAATTTGATTTCTGTTTCATGCTTAGCACAAGAAGGCTATGTGATTACCTTCTTTAAGGACCATTGTAACATTCTTTATGAAAGAAATAAAATTGCAAATGGTTTCCTTATTAATGGTCTTTATCAGCTACATATTGATGTACCTATTCTAACTATCGAGCAAAACGTGAATGCCAAACGACCTAGGGATAGTCCAAACGACATATATCTATGGCACCTGAGATTAGGTCATATAGCAGAAGATAGGATCAACAAATTGGAGAAAAATGGGCTATTGAGTCCATTGACTTCCGAGTCATATCCAACTTGTGAATCTTGTCTTCAAGGCAAAATGACTAAACTCCCTTTTGTTGGACATGGGGAGAGGGCCACAGATCTCCTTGCCCTAGTACATACTGATGTGTGCGGCCCATTTGATGTGCCGGCTAGAGGCAATTTTGTCTACTTCATTACCTTTACCGATGATCTGTCTAGGTATGGGTATGTGTATCTTATGAGACACAAGTCTGAAGCTTTTGAAAAGTTCAAAGAATTCAGACATGAAGTAGAAAAACAAACTGGAAAAACCCATTAAGGTTCTTCGATCAGATCGAGGAGGTGAATACCTTAGCCGGGAATTCCTAGACTATCTCAAGGAAAAATGGCATAGTCTCTCAATGGACTCCACCAGGAACACCTCAACTCAACGGGGTTTCAGAATGGAGAAATCGGACTCTATTGGATATGGTTCGATCCATGATGAGCTTCACAGACCTCCCTGATTTTCTTTGGGGACACTCATTGTTAACTTCAATTTATCTACTGAATAGGGTTCCCTCTAAAACCGTTCCTACCACACCGTATGAGATATGGCACGGTAAGAAACCAAGTCTGAGTCATCTCAGAATTTGGGGTTGTCCGGCTCATGTCAAAAGACAACAAGCGGACAAGTTAGAGTTTAGGTCCTTTAGAGCTCGATTCATAGGATATCCTAAAGAGTCATTAGGATACTATTTCTACATTCCAGAAGACCACAATGTGATTGTGAGTCGACATGCCATCTTTCTTGAAAAATAGTTTATTCAAGATAGCGGCATTGGAAAGCAGATTAAGCTTGATGAGAAAGTCTCACAAGTACAACGAGCTAAGGATCAATTGGAACCAAATCAGGTTGAGCCAATAAGAACACTACCTCCTCCACCTCGTAGATCGGAAAGAGTTTTCCATCCCCCTGAAAGATACTTAGGTATTATTTCAGAGGAAGTAGAGGAAAATGTTCCTCGTAGGTAATGGTGCTCATGGTGATGATCCCAAAACCTACAACGAGGCGATATCAGATATCGACTCCGAGAAATGGCTAGAGGCAATGCAGTCAGAAATTGACTCGATGCACTCAAACCAAGTCTGGACCTTGGTAGATCCACCAGAAGGTATAGTACCTATTGGGTGTAAATGGATCTTCAAGAGAAAGATTGGTGCAGATGGGAATGTGGAGACATTCAAGGCTAGACTAGTGGCAAAAGGTTATAGTCAACGCGAAGGCATTGACTATCAGGATACCTTTTCCCCAGTGGCTATGCTAAAATCCATCCGCACATTGCTTGCCGTTGCAGCCTATTTCGATTATGAAATATGGCAAATGGACGTGAAAATGGCATTCTTAAATGGATATCTTGAGGAAGATATCTATATGGAACAGCCGCTAGGTTTCACATCCAGTGATACTGATCACAAGGTTTGCAAGCTGCAAAGGTCCATATATGGACTTAAGCAAGCATCTCGGAGCTGGAACACTCATTTCAATGATGTGATCAAAATGTTTGGTTTCATCAAAAATGAAGAGGAACCATGTGTTTTCAAAAAGGTCAGTGGGAGCGCTGTTGTCTTCCTCGTATTGTACGTGGATGACATCCTCCTTATTGGGAATGATATTCCCATGATGATAACAGTCAAATTATGGTTGTCCAAGGAATTCTCCATGAAAGACCTAGGTGAAGCATCCTTTATTCTAGGAATTAAGGTCTATAGGGATAGACCGAATAGGATGCTAGGACTTTCACAGAAGATGTACATAGAGAAAGTACTAAAGAGGTTTAGTATGGAAAACTCTAAGAGGGGATTAATACCCTTCAGACATGGTATTCATCTTTCCAAGAAGATGTGCCCTAGCACACCTGAGGAAATAGAACGCATGAGCAAGATCCCTTATGCTTCTGCAATAGGGAGCCTCATGTATGCCATGCTATGTACACGACCTGATATAGCCCATGCTGTGAGTGTCACAAGCAGATATCAGTCAAATCCAGGTGAAGAACACTGGACTTCTGTGAAATGTATCCTTAAGTACTTGAGAAGAACTAAGGATATGATGTTGGTCTTTGGTAATGGAGAACTCCAAGTCCAGGGATACACAGACTCGGATTTCATGTCCGATATAGATGATCGAAAGTCGACATCTGGGAGTCTGTTTGTGTGCAATGGTGGTGCTGTCAGCTGGAAGAGTTCCAAGCAAACTGTGATAGCAGATTCCACCATGGAAGCAGAATATATCGCTGCATCAGAGGCTGCGAAGGAAGCATTCTGGTACAAGAAGTTTGCTGCAGAAATTGGAGTAATGCCATCAGATGCCATTCCTCTATACTGCGACAACAATGGCGCCATAGCCCTTGCTAAGGAGCCGAGGTCTCACCAGAAATCCAAGCACATTGAGCGGCGATACCACCTCATCCGCGATTACCTCGAGAAGGGTTACGTCGAGGTCAAGAGAGTCAACTCCACAGATAATGTGGCAGACCCACTTACAAAGCCGTTGGGCCAGCAGAAGATCGAAGCCCACCTTGAGAAGATGGGACTTAGACTTGTAGCCAATTGGCTTTAGGACAAGTGGGAGATTGTTAGATATATGTGCCCTAGAAGCCAGAATTGGCTGACACTTGTAATACACTTCTAGGGGCAAAATTATAATTTTGACTAATATCAATAAAATGGGTTATTTTCTATCACATATGTGTATTTAGTGTCTGTGATACATCCTTTGAGTTAATGGTAATGATAATTCATATTTTCAAGAGTTGAAAATTTAAGACATGAATAATCATTATTAACTCATAAAATGCTCCCGACCATAGGATCATCACGAGGATGGTGATTGATCCGGAAGGTTGGTGTACAATCGCTTCTCTTTAGTAGATGAGTCTTGAGTCTACGGTGTGGAGACACCGGAGCGAGAGTACAGGTACTCGTTAGAGAACGAGGGCACTGAGCGTGACCACCTCGAGTAGTCATTAGGGAAGTCTACCTTCTCGTCAATGACTGACTCGATGCTGCAGTAGTGTGTCTGGTTCTTTGACCTGAGGTGCATCGGCAGTTCACCTTGAGGGTGTTATAGTTTGACTACACCATTACTCGGTCTCCTAGCCATATGGAACCCTGAGGTGTATGTTGGCTATAGCATGTTCATTGTAGGAACTGGATTGGCATCAAGATGGAATCTATCTACCTCGGTGGTAGAGGAGCAGCCCTATGATGATCATGAGAATCAAGTCCAGAAGTCCATGGCCATGGCAGAGTGAAATAATAGAAAGAGTTTCTATTTAGATTTTCACATTGGACTTCGAATCGAATGATTACATCATATGACAGAGACTAGGGTTTGACGAGTTCACCTTAACCCTAATCTGATCGGGGCTCAAGATAGAAGAACTTAATCACACAGGTAGCTGCACCAAGAGGTTCGCATTCAGCTCTGATGGGTTGCCACCATATACTGCTAGGTGTCACTGGTGGATTTTGGGAGCAATTAGAATGATTTAGATGATCGATCATTCTAGCTGTTCGAATCAGAAGAGTTCTGATCCATCGAAAGGAGTTTCGATGATGTCGATGATAGAGATCATGACATATCCCATTACCATACAGAACTGAACCTAACTGGGTCACACAAACAAGGGTTTGAATCTGGTGATCATCAATTGAACTGATCTAGTTCAATTGATCTGAATGAGATTCAATTAGGTTCAAGGAAAATCGTGCTAGCACTCGATTGAACCTAACGTTCTTCTTTTACTATCATAAATAAGTTGTCCTGACTGAGCCAAAGGAGTTTGTGCTCAATCAGAGGCCTTCATATGGTCTGACTGGAGGTTGTCCAAGTCAGAAAAGGTTGTCTTATTTTGTAAGACATTACCTGCCATTTTTGGTCACCTGCCATTTCTTGTTCTTTGACTTTGGTCAAAAGTCTACCTTTGACTGGTCAAATGTTGACCATTGACACTTTGACTTTTGACCACATGTCACGCACCTATTGGAGAGCTGGTGGGGGCTTGTCCCCCTGCCAGAACCTGGCAAGGAGGAGGGCGCACGCCACCCTTGGCGTGTGCCCAAGTTGGAGGCGCCTAGGAGTCCCTGTTGGACAGGGACTCCATCTTCTTTTTGGATTCCAATTAGAGTTCTCCTAAGAACCAACTTTGACTGGTCTTAGGCACCCTCTAAGGAGGAATCCAGGGGACTCTATTCCCACCAATCAGATTTAGATCTGATTACACAAAGAGTTATGATTGGTTGGGAAGAAGAGGAGTTGGATCACAGATAATCTATAAATAAGACCCTATGCCCAACTCAAATTAAAATTGGAATAACAATTCTCCATGCCCCAAGGCTGCTTCTCCTCTCCTCCTCCATGCCAAACCCACCTTCTCCCTCTCCTCGCCACATCCAAAAGGAGTTTTGGACCTTGGTTGGTGCAATCTAGACAAGAGAAAGGCGACTGAAAGCTAGAAGGCTGCGCTGCTGCAAAGGACGACTGCTGATCTTCAAAAGGAGTTTTGAAGATCCTCCAGATCAGATCCAGATCTGATTTTTGGAGATGTGATAGAGAAGAAGAGGATCTCCAGATCCAGCCCGAGTGGATACCGGTAGAGGCCAGGCACTTGCGTGGCTAGATCCAGAACCTTCCGCTGCTTACAGGATCATCAACGGGTAATAGGATTACCCACATCAAGGTAAATTAAATTTGATTTAATTTATCTAAATTTATTTTAATTATTAAAATAATAAGAATCAGATCTGAAATATCCCAGATCTGATATGGATCAAAGAGAAAAATTTTTAAAATATATCTCTTGATCTGATCAGATCTGAACGAACCTGGACCGGAAAAATCAGGATTTTCCTTCATTAATATTAGATCACCAAATTAATTATGCTAGAAGCCAATTGGTGATATAGCCTAGACTAAATCTCTAGTTTAATCTCATAGTTTAAATAAAAAATTTTATGAAATGTTCATTTAATTTTCTAAAGATTATATGATTTGATTAGTTAAATTTTAGATATTATATATGATATAATTTGATTTGAAAGCATGAGATGCATTTAAAATTTTTATATGTATGACATATGCAATACATGTCTAGACTAGTTACATAGATTTATGCCATGAGTAGTCCAGATTAAATTTTTTTATGATGAGATCATTTAAAATTTTACTTTCAAATATTACATAAAATGTAATCAGATCTAAAACATAAATTTAAATGTTAAATTTGATACATGAGATGTATGCAAAGCATGTATAGATTAGATCTTAGATCATGTAATAGTTATATGCTTTAGATCTAATAGTTTTGTAGTATAGTTCATATTTTTGATTAAGGCATTCCCCTTGGCCATCTGGTCATAAGAGTAAGAATGGTTTAAAGGCCCTCTCTTTTCATTCGATGGGGTGCTCTTATGGCGTGTAGGGGTGCTGCGCGTTTGCCCTTAATCAAAAATTGAAAACCTACTTTTCTGCAAAATCCTAGATCCTGAAATCCTAGGATTTTTATACATATTTTATTATTGAACCCTTAAACTTAATTAAGAATTAAATTTATAAAAATAGTTAGATCTAAAATTATAAATTTTTAGATCTAAGACATCTTCATAAATCATGGGTTCGAGTGTGGGTAGCTTAATTAGGTCTAGCGGTTGATCAAATCAAATCGAAAGTTGGTTAGGTGGGATCAAGAGTGCTTAGATTTAACCAGCCTAATAGGATTAAGTCTGGGTCAAGGTTGACTCATAGTCACATGTGGTTGATCAAGTTATGACCTAATTTGGTTCCATGGTTCGAGTCAGGATTGTAAGCTCACCCAATCAGTTCTAGACAGATAAGTCAGTGTCTAAGGTAAGTATGGCAAATATGACCAGTGGTCTTTAATTGAAAGCTACTCGACCTGAATGTATTCACGGTAAATTAATGGCATATTCCTCCCACTGATTCACTTACCTGACCGATTGAGTTGATCTGGTTTCAGGTGGTTAACGATTCAAACTAACCCATGCCACTAGGTTAGTCATAAATGTTATGACTAATTGAGTCTAAGAGATCAAATCAAATCTTTCTAAGAAAATATTATATCCTAGGTCTTCCACCATTATAGATGTGTGGGCCCTTCATAGGGTTGATTGTTCTTGATTAGATATAGTGGTTTAGTTACACGAAAAAGATGCAACCATATCTATTAGACATTGGATGCTACAGGTTGGAGGATGGGTTGGGCTCAATATTTTGGATATGGTGAGGGATCCAATCAGAAATCCAATTTATGCAAATGGTGGGTTTGGCTTAACTAAAGAGTGGAGTAATATTCCGAGCACGGTGAGCTTCATGAATTAGAGATCGGGTTTGGGTGCATCATGTTTAGAGAAATATTGGACAAGAGTTGTCCACTCATCGATTGATCTATCATCAATAACTATTAGGTGAGGTGGTGAGCCAGTCGGTGGGACCGCTCCACCCACTAGAAATCAATGATTGTTGAGATTTTTGCATCTCTATCAAGAGAGTGTAGGGATCCAAAAAAATAGTGGGAGCCTAATTTGTTTAAAAATAAGCTCCTAAATAAATTGATTCGGTCAAATTACAAGTCTAACTAGAAACATTGATTCTCTATAGAAAAATATCTGCATCAAAACCCCTAACTCGAATCCTTGATACCCACAAGTTGACCAGACCAATTTATAAGGATTGGCTAAAGAACTTCAAAATTATTTTGGATTCGAAATGGCTGACCTATGTATTGGATCAAGACCAACCCCACTATACCAGCACATTCGACCGTGGATCAAAGAGCATCTCATGAAAAGTGGTCGGACAATGATGACAAAGCTAGGTGCTACATGTTGGGCTTAATATCAGATGAGTTGCAGTGCCAACATGAAGATATTAGGACTGCTCGCCAAACATTGGCACACCTGTAAGAGTTATTCGGTGAATAGAGTTGCACAATGTGTTATCATGTCTCGAAGAGACTTTTTAAGGTACAAATGCATGATGGGCGGTTGGTCCAAGATTATTGCTTGACAATGATCAAGGACCTAAAGAGCTTGAGAAGCTTAGAGTCTTGATGGACAAGGAAGTGCAGATTGATGTGATCCTGCAATCCTTGATTGATTCATATGGACAGTTCATTATGAACTTTCATATGAATAAGCTCCAGTGCACCTTGGCCGAGTTAATAAATATACTGGTTGCTATTGAGAAAACTTTGAAGGATTCAAAGGGCTCAGTTCTAGCTATGGAGTAGACTTCTTCCAAGAGAAAGTCTTTTGGAAAGAAGAAAAAGTCTATGAAGAAGTAGAAAATAGAAGGGGAAAAGAATGGCGAACTGAAGAAGAAGGCCACAAAGAAGGAAAAGTGTTTTCACTGTAACTCCGATGGCCATTGAAAGTAGGACTACCCTGCATACTTGGCCAGCCTGAAGAACAAGTAGGAGCAGGACCTTTTGAAGGAATGCTCGTCATTGAGTCTGTCAACCAAAACATGAATGCCATAGGATCAAAATGATGTAGAGATAGTGTTAATAAAAGGTACCTGTGGCACCTTAGGCTAGGTCATATTGAAGGGAAATCCTGATTTCCCGGTCCAGGTTCGTCCAGATCTGATCAGATCAAGAGATATATTTCAAAAATTTTCTCTTGATCTCAATCAGATCATGATAAGTTTCAGATCTGATTATTATTATTTTAATAAATAAAATAAAATAAGATAAATTAAATCTAATTTAATTTATCTGATTTGGGTAATCCTATTACCCTGTAGATGATCCTGATTGCAGCGGAAGGTTCTGGATCTAGCCACGCAAGCGCCTGGCCTCTACCGGTATCCACTCGGGTTGGATCTGGAGATCCTCTTCTTCTCTATCACACCTCCAAAAATTCAGATCTGGATCTGATCTGGAGGATCTTCAAAACTCTTTTGAAGATCTGCAGTCGTCCTTTTGCAGCAGCGCAGCCTTCTTGCTTTTGATCGCCTTTCCTTGATCTGAATCGCACCAACCTAAATCCAAAACACTTTTGGACGTGGAGAGCAAGGGGAGAAGAGACTATGGCATGGAGAAGGAGGGGAGAGGCAGCCTTGGGGCGTGTCTAATAGCATTGAATTAGGGTTGGGCGCAGGGTCTTATTTATAGACCTCTTGTGATCCAACTCCTCTTCCTCTCAACCAATCACAACCCTTTGTGAAATCAGATCTAAATCTGATTGGTTGGAATAGAGACCCCTGGATTCCTCCTTAGAGGGCGCCTAAGACCAGTCAAACTGGATTCTTAGTAGAACTCTGATTGGAATCCAAAAGGGAGGTGGAGTCCTTGTCCAACAAGGACTCCTAGGCGCCTCCTACTTGGGCTCACGCCACCCTTGGCGTGCGCCCTTCTCCTTGCCAGGTTCTGGCAGGGGGACAAGCCCCCACCAGCTCTCCAATAGGTGCATGACATGTGGTCAAAAGTCAAAGGGTCAATGGTCAACGTTTGACCAGTCAAAGGTAGACTTTTGACCAAAGTCAAAGAACAAGAAATGGCAGGTGACCAAAAATGGCAGGTAATGTCTTACAAATAAGACAACCTATTCTGACTTGGACAACCTCCAGTCAGACCATATGAAGGCCTCTGATTGAGCACAAACTCCTTTGGCTCAGTCAGGACAACTTATTTGTGATAGTAAAAGAAGAACGTTAGGTTCAATCGAGTGCTAGCACGATTTTCTTGAACCTAATTGAATCTCATTCAGATCAATTGAACTAGATCAGTTCAATTGATGATCACCAGATTCAAACCCTTATTTGTGTGACCCAGTTAGGTTCAGTTCTGTATGGTAATGGGATATGTCATGATCTCTGTTGGTGCAGAAATCCGTCGCCGCCGGAGGCCGCCGCAATCGAGGCCGCTGGGCGCCGCCGGGGACCTGCAAAAGGAAGTCCCGTCCGGAACCGGTGGGGTGGTGGCTCCGGCAGGACCCTCCGACGGTCAAGTTAGCTTCCGGCCAACAGTAATGGAGTGCTCGGAATGAGTTCCGGAGCTTAGAGAGGTGGAGGAAAGCTTAGAGAGTCGAGAGTTCAGAGAGCTTAGCCTTAGTATGTCGGGAGGGGTCCTTTTATAGCGGAGCTTAGTTGAAGGTGACGGCTGTGCCGTCTGGCAGAGAGTCATCGGGCAGCATGGAGTCCGGTACGGAAAGGAAGGCGTCGTCCGGTAGGTCGTGGGAGCCATACCGGCGAGCAGTCGGCCACATGGAGTCCGGTACGGAAAGGAAGGCGTCGTCCGGTAGGTCGTGGGAGCCATACCGGCGAGCAGTCGGCCACATGGAGTCCGGTACGGAAAGGAAGGCGTCGTCCGGTAGGTCGTGGGAGCCATACCGGCGAGCAGTCGGCCACATGGAGTCCGGTACGGAAAGGAAGGCGTCGTCCAGTAGATCGTGGGGGCCATATCGGCGAGCCGTAGGCCACATGGAGTCCGGTACGGAGAGGAAGGCGTCGTCCAGCCTTGCTGCAGGCGACGGTTCATCCAACGGAGTTTGGACTTGCAACGGAGTTCGGTCGAAGGGGAAGCTGGGGGAGTTCGTCTAGCCTGAAGTTCGGCCGCTGGAGTTCGGGGGGTCCGAAGGAGTTCGGCCGTGGGAAGTCCGAAGGAGTTCGGCCGCATGGACTCGCCTGGGGTCGGTCCGAAGGAGTTCGGCCGCCTGGGCTCGCCTAGGGTCGGTCCGAAGGAGTTCGGCCGCATGGACTCGCCTGGGGTCGGTCCGAAGGAGTTCGGCTGCACGGACTCGCCTGGGGTCGGTCCGAAGGAGTTCGGCCGTGGGATTCGAAGGAGTTCGGCTGCATGGGTTCGTAGGAGAGTTCAGCTGAAGGGGAAAACCTGGGAAAAGCTCGGATGGCCGAACGGGCGTCTGGGAGGAGTCCTGTCTCCTGAAGAAGTCCAGCCGCTTGGAGTCCAAGGAGCTCGGCCGTCAGGAAGTTCGGCTGGCGGTGGGAGTTCGCCCTCTAAGCAGTTCGGCCGAGACCTTGGTGCAGGGGAGTTCGGCCTCTAAGCGGTTCGGCCGTCTTAGGGGCTCGGCCTGGCGCCTGGCGCTGAAGCTCTTCAGCAGCTACTGGTTACATTGGGCTGAGCGTCGGGCCGGGCTTCGGCAGGAGCGGGATTTATCCCCAACAATAGCCCCCCCACTCCCGAGTTCAAAGAATTGAAGGAAGGGAGTACCAAAACAGGCGACTGCCGAAGTCTTCTTCCAGGCTCCGCATTGGTTGCAGCTGAAGCTCGGGGGGGGTTTCATCCCCAGTCGATGTTTGGAGTTGAAGTGGGACTCATTTCCAGCCAAAATTGGTGAAGTCGATCGTTGAGGCCGGAGTCAATGTCGCCCCCCGTGGTCAGGGTCGGAGTTGACATTCGCCTTCATCAACCGAAGTCGATTCGGGGGAGACCTCCTCTTTGCAGTCAAGGTTATGATCGCTTGGGGGAGATCCCGTCTCCCGCTGATGCTGACACCGAAGTTGAAGCTGAGGTTCGCGCTTGCCGTAGACTCTGGCTAGGCCTTCGACTTTGCTCACGTTAGGACGAGGTTCTCCTCCTGTTCCTAACGGGCTGTGGGGGCACATCCGGACCGTCGTCCGAGCTTCTCCCCCCATCCCGTCCTTCGTGAACGGGGCCTTCGACTTTGCTCACGCTAGGACGAGGTTCTCCTCCTGTTCCTAGCGGGACATTTCCGCTCGCTTTTTTCCCAGCGACCCTGAAACGATAGTGTCGAGCAACAAGGTTTTATTGAGGGAAACTACTGGTAGTACATTCTCAGGTTTTCTGAGTTCCAAGGTCGGGGAAGCGCTAGTCCTCCGAGCTCCTTTAGGCGATAGGTTCCAGGTCGGATGACCTCTACCACTTCGTACGGACCTTCCCAATTTGGGACGAGCTTCCCTTGACTCTGGGGCTGAGAGACGGCTGCTCGTCGGAGCACCAAGTCCCCAACTCTGAACGCCTTGCTTTTGACTCTGGAATTGTAATACCGAGCCACCTTCCGTTGGTAGGCGGCCATCCGGATGCGGGCTGCCTCCCTCTTTTCTTCTAGAAGGTCGAGGTTGGCTCTGAGGTCCTGGGGGTTGAGTTGCTCGTTGAAGCCCACGATTCGAGCAGACGGGAGTTTGAGCTCGATCGGGATGACTGCCTCGGTGCCGAAGGCCAAGGCGAAGGGTGTCTCGCCGGTCGGTACCCTCTGCGTTGTTCGGTATGCCCAGAGGACGTGGTAGAGTTCGTCTGCCCAGGCCCCTTTTGCCCTGTCGAGCCTCGTTCTTGAGGCCTTGCAGCAGGGTCCGATTGGTCACTTCGGCTTCCCCATTGGCTTGCGGATGAGCCACCGATGTGAAGTGGTGGGAGACGTTTAGTCCTTCGCAGAACTCGGCAAACCGGGCTCCAGCGAACTGTCGCCCTTGGTGTCTGGAATGTGTATACGTGAAGCCACCTTGTCCCTTCCGTCGGTGGCTTCCCGCCCCCGAGCCTGGAGGTGGAGTCCGGGCACGCCCGCGACCAGGGGGAGTTCGGGAACGCGGCCAGGCTTCGGTGCGCTTTCTTTCTTCGGCGGGCCTTCCCGCTCTGCCTACTCGTCGCTTGTCGCGAGCTTCACCATCCTTGGCCTCGAAAGCCTCCTCTGCCCGGGCATAAGCTTTCGGCCCGAGCCTAGCATGTCAGCGAAAGTCCCTGGGATATTTCTTTCTCCAGGGAGAACAAGCAGGTCGTTCTTCTGAAGGCCGCCCTTGAGGGCGGCCATAGCGACCGATTGGTCCAGGTTCCGGACTTCCAGCGCGGCAGTGTTGAACCGGGTGACGTAAGCCCGGATGGGTTCCCCCTCTTTTTGCCTAATGGCCATTACAGGGAATCCGAGCCTCTGCGCGACGCCGTTTGCTGCTGACGAAGTGGGCCGCGAATTGTTGGACTCATTTGGTCAAACGACAGGATGGTGCCCGGCTTAAGCGCCGAGTACCAATTCCTGGCGGCTCCCTTGAGGGTAGAGGGGAAAGCCCGGACACAAAGATGGCGTCAGGCGCGCCATGGAGCAACATCGTCGTCCTGAAGGCCTTCCAAATGGTCGACCGGGTCGGTGGTCCCATCGTAGCTCTCGAAATGCGGGAGCTTGAAGTTCGGCGGGTACCTGTTCCTGCATAATTTTCTGTGAGAAGGGAGGGATCAGTGCAAATATCATTACCGCGGGAGGAAGGAGTGTGACGGAAGTTCTTCTATTGCGCCGTCCTCATTTCCTAAGAGCCTTTGATCCAGGAAATCTTCGCGATCCTTAATCCTCCAAAGGTCTTCTCGCGGAACGGATGCGAAGCTTCTCCCTGGGTCGAGCCGCGGTCCGAGCAGGGGCTCTCCCTTGCCTTTGCCTCCCCTCTTCCGAGGGATCGGAGGTCGGGTAGCCCACATCGGTCGCTCCTGGACCGGACCCACGGCTCTGGAGAAGTCCCGCGCCGGTTGAGCTGGTGTCGGAATCTGCCGAATGCATGGCCTGCACCGCCTGCACCTGCCTCCGTAAGGCCACGGAACCTGCTGGGACGAGCAGGTCGAACTGCTCCGCATCTACCGCGAGCCACGGATGGAACCTGGGCTGCCGGGAGTTGGAGCGGAAGCGGATGGACCCTGAACGGGATCGGGCCGCGGAGGCCGCCGACCTCCGGGTCGAGGCTCTTCCTGGGAAGGCATTTTTCTTTCCAGGGGGATGAACCCTAGAGAGGGAAGAAGAGAGATCTCCGGAGCAGGGGAGAGAGAGATCGTCGCCGAGCACTCCTTTAAGAATAAGGGGACCTCGGAGGTTCGGCCCTTCCTTCTAGCGCCAATCAGTTACGCAGAAACTGATCGTCGCCAAAATCCGCTGGAGTGAAGGTCGATGAGGTCACCGTCAGAAACCTGCAAAACAAAGTTCCGTCCGGAGCCGGTAGGAGGTGGCTCCGGCAAGACCCTCCGACGATCAAGTCAGCTCTGACCAACAGGAATGGAGTGCTCGGGAATGAGTTCCGCTGAGCTTAGAGAAGAAGAGGAGAGCTTAGAGCTTAGAGATCAAAGATTAGAGTTAGCATATCTGGAGGATCCTTTATAGGCGGAGCTTGATTGATGGTGACGACCATACCGCCTGGTAGAGCCGTTGGAGCCGCATGGAGTTCGGTACGAAGAGAAAGGCGTGCGGATAGTGACAGCCATACTGACAGGTCATGGGCCGCATGGGGCAGATTATGGAAAGAGTGGTGTCGCCAGTGGTGGTGGCCATGTCGTCCGATTACGGGCCGCATGAGACTAGTAACGGAGAGAGTGGCGTCGCCAGACTGGTAATGGCGGTCATACTGTCGAGGTTCGACAGCCGTAGCTCGAGGAAGCAGGCGTTGGCTGGTGGACTCGGGCATATACCAATTTCAAAGAAGTTCGGACTCCAAGAAAAGTTCGGTCGAAGGAGGGCCTGGAAGGAGTTCGACTCCTGTGAATCCAAGGAGCCCGGCCGCTAAGCAGTTCGGTCGGCTGAACCGGTTTGAAGGAGCCCGGTGGCTAAGCAGTTCGGCCGACTGAAGGGGATGTCTGGGAAAAGTCCAGCTCTCGAAGAAATCCAACTGAAGAGGAAGCTTGGAGGAAGTTCGGCTCTCGCAGGCGTCTGGCTGGAAGGACACGGAGAGAGTTCGGCCCTCGCGAGAGTCCGACTGAAGTTCGACCGTCGGAGGGTTCAGCTAAAGCCCGGCTGCTGTGAGTCCGAAGAAGCTCGACCGCTGAGAAGTTCGGCCGGCTGAAGGGATTCAGTCCGGATCCTGGGAGTCTGAAGAAGCTCGGCCGCTGAGAAGTTCGACCGGCTGAAGGGGTTCGGTCCGGACGCTGGGAGTCCGAAGAAGCTCGACTGCCGAGGAGTTCGGCCGGCTGAAAGGGTTCGACTAAGACCCGTCCGTTGAAGCTCTTCCGCGATTACTGGTTACATTAGGCAGAGCGTCGAACTGGACTTCGATAGGAACGGGGTTTATCCCTAACAACTTCTATTGAGTCTTCGGCACTAGTTGATGGTAATCGTGGTCGCAGTTCCTCATCCAGCTGCAGTTGTAGACGTGGCCAAGGAGGAAACCATGGTCGTGGGACTAGTTCCAGCAGACGAAAATGTACTTACTGCAACTACACTAATCATGTGAAGTGCTGGGAGAAGCATGGTAAGCCTGGTTGGGCTAGCCAAGTTATTGCTCCAGAGTCGAGGGGAGCTGAGACTACTGTTGCACCTACTAAAGTCGTTTCTGATATTTTAACTATTTCTCAGGCAGACTTGGAGCAATTGTTTCGCCAGACGACTCAACTATCTTCCGCTTCTTCCTCGACTCTTCCCATAGCATCTGAGGCAGCACTGCTCTCTTGTCTACCACTACATCTGCGCCTTCCTCTTAGGTCATTGACTCAAGCGCTACATCACATATGTCAAGTGACTCTAGACTGTTCTCTTTATTTTCTGTTTCCAAAAATCACCCTCCTATCTTTCTAGCTGATGGCAGACAATCGCCGATATCCGGTTGTGGTTCTGTATCACCCACTTCCTCTTTGTCACTTTCCTCAGTTCTTTATATGCCTAAATTTCTATTAAATCTTTTATTAGTCAGTTCTCTTACAAAGTCTTTAAACTGCTCAATCACCTTCTATCCTTCTTATTGTATTTTTCAAGATCTCTTGACAAGGAAAAAGATTGGTTGGGGCCATGAAGGTGCTGATGGCCTGTATTATCTGAATGTTCCAAGATCGAGAGCTCTTTCATCTATGGTGAGTCCTCAGCAATGGCATTATCGGCTTGGGCATCTATCTCTTCAAAAACTGCGTCAAATTGTCCCTCTTAGTCAATCAATGGTCCTATCTAATTGTGAGGCTTGCCAACTTAGAAAACACCACAGGTCATTGTTTCCAAGAAAAGTCAATAAAACTAGTACAAGGTTATTTGAATTGGTTCACTCTGATATTTGGGATCCTTCTAGAGTCAAGAGTCGTACTGGTCATAAATATTTTGACCTTTATTGAGGATTTTTCTCGTACCACCTAGGTGTTTCTGTTAAAGGAACGGTTTGAAGTCTTGTCTATCTTTAAAAATTTTCATAAGAAAATAACGACGCAATTTTCTATTGATATTTATTCTATTCGCACTGACAATGCTCTTGAGTTCGTCCAACAAGAGTTAAATACATTTTATGCCTCAAATGGGATTCAACACCAAACTTCTTGTGCATACACCCCTCAATAAAATGGGATACTTGAGCGCAAAAATCGGCTTCTTGACATTACTCACACCATTCTTTTTCATATGCATGTATCTAAAACATATTGGGAAGATGCTATTTTGACTGCTTGCTTTCTTATTAACTGTATGCCATCTTCAATACTCCAAGATAAAATTTTCATCCAATTTCTATATCCACATTGTCTACTATTTCCTTTGCCTCCTCGTACATTTGGATGTGTAGCTTTTGTCCATGACCTTCGACCGGGCTTGGACTAACTCTCTCAAAGTCATCAAATGTGATTTTCTTGGCTACGCTAGAAGCCGGAAGGGGTACAAATGCTTTGATCCTATGAGTCACAAGGTATTTGTCACTGCTGATGTCACATTCTTTGAAGAGCAGCCTTACTTTTTCATTTGTAGGAGAATCTATCTAGTGAATTACTGGTTCCACCAACACCTATCCCTACTCCGGTGTTTCCTTCCACTTCAGAAGAGCCTACTGTTATGCCTACTACTCTTTCTCCACCACCCCTAAAGGTGTATACTCAACGTCCACAGAATCAGGTCCTAGTACTTTTCCCACCACCATCTTCGCCCTTGGAAAGCAATCCAATATCTTCACCATCTACATCAAATTTGCATCTTCCCATTGCCATACAGAAAGGTAAATATTTTTCTACTCAACATTCTATTGCTTCATTTATTTCTTTGGATCACCTTAGTCCTGTCCTTCGACAATTTTGCTTGGCCCTTTCTCTTATTTCTATTCCCAGGAATGCAGAAGAGGCACTATCTCACCCTAGTTGGCAACAAGCAATGCAAGAGGAAATGTCTGCCTTAGAGCGCAGAGGCACTTGGGAGTTGGTCTCTCCACAAGCTGATTGTGAAGTTATCGAATGTCATTGGGTTTTCTCCGTCAAGTATTTGCCCATGGCAACATTGAAAGGCTTAAGGCACAATTGGTTGCAAAAGGATATTCTCAAATGTATGGTATCGATTATTTTGAGACACTCTCCTATGGCACGTCTCAACTCCATCCGATTTTGATTTCTATTGTTGTCAACATGGATTGGCCGCTATATTATTTTGACATGAAAAATGCCTTCCTTTATGGCGATCTTGAAGAGACAATATATATGGAGCAACCTCCAAGATTTGTTGCTCAGGGAAAGAGCTCTAGAGTATATCATCGGAGGAAAGCAATATATGGGTTGAAGCAGAGTCCGAGGGCTTGGTTTCAAAAGTTTAGTCAAATTGTTTGTCAATTTGGCTTTATCATAACCCATATGGACCATTCGGTATTCATTATGCACACCTCCGTTGGAGTGGTCATACTAGTTGTCTATGTGGATGGCATTATTATCTCAAGCAATGACGAAGCTGGCATAGAGGCAACTAAAAGGCACTTGAAGCAACATTTTGATACTAAAGACTTGGGTCTGAGGTACTTCCTTAAGATAGAGGTGGCTCAAAATCGTCAAGGGCTTATACTTTTTCAGAGAAAGTATGCTCTTGATCTACTGCAAAACACGAACATGCTTGGTGCTCGACCAGCAAATGTTCCTTTAGACCAAACAGGAGCACTGTGGAAAGAGGATTCGGAAGAGCTATCAGACAAGACTGCATCCAAGAGACCAGTTGGTAAACTTATTTACTTAACAGTTACCAAACCTGATATTTCATTTACAGTTGGTGTTGTCAGCCAGTTTATGGACAAGCTCAAGAAGTGCCATTGGGAGGCTGCATGTGACATTCTTAGGTACATTAAGAAGGCTCCCCAACTTAGACTGTTTTACAAAAAGAATAACCATACTAATATAGTTGGTTATTTTGATGCTGATTATGTTGGTTCGAAGATAGACAGACGATCAACTTATGGTTATTGTACATTTATTGGAGGAAATCTTATGACTTGGAAGAGTAAGAAACAAAACATGGTGGCTAGATCTAATGCAAAAGTAGAGTATCAAGCTATGGCTCATACTGCTTGCGAGTTAATCTGGGTGAATTCCTTGAAAATGGAGTTTGGATTTCAATATGATAAATCCATTCCTATGTATTGTGATAATCATGCAGTCATTTTCATTGCCAACAACCCAATATTTCATGAAAGGACAAAACGCATAGACATTGATTGTCACTTCATCAGAGATCAAGCCACAAGCAAACAAATATGTACTCCGTACACTTGTTCTGAAGATCAGGTGGCTGATGTGTTCAATAAGCCTTTAGGAGGTAGTAGGTTCTCTATGTTGCATGGCAAGCTAGAAATGTTGGATATCTATGCTCCCCAGCTTGAGATTGAGTGTTAGAGAGTATATTTAACATGTATCAATTGACATATATTATTTTCTATTATTTATTTATGTTTATAGTTCTTCCATTTTTGTCTTTTCCTAATTAAACTTTTTCTTATTATATTTTTTCTTATAAGACTTTCCTTCTTTAAGGGAATCCTATTTCTGTACACTCCCATATATAGAAGTACAAAATCATCCCTTATTGTATTTTTTCTTATAAGACTTTTCCTCTTTAAGGAAATCCTATTTCTGTATACTCTTATATATATAAGTACAAAATCATGGAATAAGATAGATCAATTCTCTCCCATTTTCTGTTTCATTCTTAAATATAAAGAACAATGTGTTAAGTGATAAGTCCTCTAAATAAAAATGTGTCAAGCTATAAAAGCAATTTTTAGCAAGTTACTCCTTTGACAACATTCACCAAGGATCTTTTGGAAAATATTCATATGACTGCTGACTAGGATGTAGTTAAAAGGAAAATGAAGAGAACTTCATTTGAATAGCCTTAGATAGCATATGCATTTATGCAATACATATCAGCATAGTTTTTTTTTGGGGGGATGGCAACTTCATGCCATCATCCCTCAATGAGATCCTTAAACGGGCATTTGCCTCCTTCCTAGTTCCTACACAACCTCAAACTTTTAACAACTACAATAAATTATTAAGATGATTCCTAATACTTTAGCCCCCAATACCTTTTTATGAAACATCCATGTCACGGCATTTCAGATCTCTACCATCCAAATTCAATTTTGTTGGAAAAAGATCTTCCAATATATGTCATATAAATTTCTTCTCTAGCCACAGTTTTGTGAGCCTTTCAAAGTCATCATCTTAAAGCACTCTCCCTCGTCTTGCATACGAGGAATTAATACATCACTAGGCTACACTATAGTGAGCAAGGATATCTTGACCTTTTTGGAAGAGTAAAAGGAAACCACTTATCCTATTTGAGGATGGAAGTGGGGGTTGATGCCATATCATCTTATTGTGTATATAGTGTACCTAAGGCTTGCCATACCCATCAATACTGGTATGGTACCCAACCGGTATGTAGTATGGGAGGCATACTAACATTATAATAGGATCATATAGGTAGAGTGTTCAATACCTAGATGACGAACCTTGAGCAAACATTAAAGCAAAGGAAATAGAATAATTGTGCATGTTACCATGTTCTAGTATGTATTCCCCTTAGTGTATCAACTTAAAGCATTGTGGCATTAGCTGATTAGTAGATAGAGCTAAGCTCTTTTATAATCCATTAGGCCATCCTAAATATTTTTTTCTATTTCAACTTTCAAGCAATTCAAGATAAGATGGTCCAGGATATTCCTCTTTACCCTAGGATCTCATTTTCTATCTCATTGAGTCCCATTATCACCCTAAGCCTTGCCATATCATCTCATTGTGTATGTAGCGTACCTAAGGCTTGCCATACCAGCCAGTACTGATATGGTATCCAACAATTATGTAGTATGGGGGGCATACTGACACTATAATAAAATTATACTAGTACAGCCATACAAGGTTCCATACCTAGGCGATGTATCTTGAGCGAACATTAAAGCAAAGCAAATGGAATAATTGTTCGTGTTACCTTGTTCCAGTATGTATTACCCCTAGTGTATCAACTTAAAGCACCGTGGCGTTAGTTGATAAGTTGTAGATGGGGCTAAGCTCTTTTATAATCCATTAGGCCATCCTAAATATTTTTTTCTATTTCAACTTTCAAGTAGTTCAAGATGGTCTAGGATATTCCCCTTTACCCCTGGATCTCATTTTCTATCTCATTGAGTACCATTATCACCCTAAAGTGGGACTGGGACCAACTAGCAAAACACAAAGAGGTATATACACTCTTTTCCAGAATTTCTTTGAATAATTTAGAAAAAAAAATGCTTCACTTTAAGCCAACATAGTTGGATAATTTTCGAAAGATCTACTGTTGTTTTCCGAATTCATGAATTTATGTACTTATCCAAAAAGTTCGAGGATTTAAGAAATGAGTTCCCATTTTTCTCACCTAATATCATGAAAACTTCAAACATAACTTCACAAAAATCTCATACTCAATTTCACTTCCAAAAATATGTTATCGATCAGGAATCTTCAGGTTATAATTCCATTTTATTTCAACAAAAAAAGATTTAGATAGAAAGAAGTTGAAAAAAATAGTGCAAAAGTAAAATGTAATTTGTTTTCAAGGCAAGAAACTACATGACGCACCATATCAAATATAAATTGGCCTAAATCTTGCAATTTCATAAGGGATCTTGAGTATTAGCTTTAGCACAAGTAACAAGGCCATCTTAGTTTTGAGGGATATTCCAATGCAATTTGCTCCACTTCACACTCACCTCTATTGATGGTTACTTCATGATCATTGAAAGTAGCCATGCCACCTAGAAGAGTAAAATTGAGAATATGGGTGGATGGTTCAGTGCAGTACAAAGTGGTGGAACATAATATGTGTGAGTTCATGTGTTTGACGTAATGGTGGTTCTACAAAAATATGTTATGATAATTAAGGATTTTTTCCCTTGAAAGAGGTTGAATTACAGAAAGATAAACACAGGCATAAGCATAATCAAGCATATGGGTTATGTTTGTACACCCATTGTTTTCCTTGTGTCCATGTTTTCGTTTGATAGGGAAGGAGTTTGGAGGAAGTTATATTCCTAAATACGTGTTCATAGATGTGTATGTACATGTAGTGTGTACACAGAGCTACATGTGTATATTTGTACTCGGTTTGGAACCTGTTGTTTCAAGAAGGGGTTTCAACATATTTTAGTAGACCCATCATGTCCATAAGAGAGCTTGGAGGAAGAACTTGTTTAACTTCATCTGTAAAGCTAGAGGATCACTTCATTAACACTTTAAGACTTTAACCACTGAAGTTTGTTTTGGACCTATAGTTTGAAATTTCTCAATCGCAGTGTTTAGATGCTATTTCCATTTTTTTTATATATTTGAAAATTGAAACAGAGATTGGGAATTAAAAATGGTAATATCATATCTTAATATGTTTCAGAACTGCTGACTGCAGATAAAATTTAACAAGCCAAACTGGCTACTAGACTGGTAAATTGTTTTTACTTGCAAATGAACCGTATCATTTGATCCCTCACTTAGTCAAAATTGTAATAAGATGCCTCACAGAGGCATTTGACATGAATCAATTGAAACTTTGCATGGAGCTTCTTTACCATTAATGGGTGGCTCTGAGGTTTCTTATTGGCACAAGCATCTCAGATAATTCAGTCTTATGGTTCTTCATTATCTGCATATGGTCTTTTCTCTTAGGTACTCGTTTTTATTTTGCGATATGAATACACCAATCAGTCATGCATGGATGATGAGATTCCATGGATACAAAGCTTAATTCAGACAGACTTACTGAACTGGCAAAAATGTTTGAGATCTTCAGTATTGAAGGATTCTAGACTGACAACTGAAACATCAAATTAACAATCTAACAATGGTATTTATATGCTGCGAGATAGCATGAAGTCATGCATTAGCTTAAGGGTAACAGTTGATGGTGCAATTCTACTTCATTGCTGAATCCTTCTAACACAAATCAGGTCAACCAAGCACCCTTCCAACAATAACAGCAACAACAACAACAAATAAACCGGTTATAATGAAAATAGAGGTGAATCATATAAACTGAGAGCTCATTCTTCTGCTTTCCAATTCTTATCTTCCTCTTCCATCTCTGTATCCATCCAACTGTGACAATCTCAACAGTCTATAGCTCTTTCATAAAAAAAACTCAAATATTTCTAATTGGACAAATTCTTCAATCCAACACAGTAAGATAGTACAACTATGGGATGACTTAAGCCCGTAGAAAACTTATAAAGCAAAGGTTTCCAAAAGAACTTAAATGAACTAAGACTGTATTGAGCAGAATTTCATCTCTTGAAAACATAGCAACTAGAGTCTGGTTGAAATATTTATTGTAGTCATCAAAACAACAACATCCTTCAGAAATAACATTAGATAAAACAGTTAACAACACAAAGTGCACTCCGATTGTGTGTGATCTTGATACCTTATAGATTAGGGACATATGTACTTAATTAGAGAAAGAAAGTTATATAATCTTGTTGGAGCAGCAAATGGTCAAAGAAACACCATGATTCCCTTTAAAAGAGTAATCATCATTTTGTTTTCTTTGCTTTTGTGGTTCCATAGCACTATCCAATCTTGCACTTGCATAATGCTAAACAGCATGGTTCCAAAAACTGCCAAAATAGGATGATACAACCAGTCCTGTACCCAAGGGTCACCAACTCAAAACCGGATCCCATGCTGGCTGATCGGCGTACGAGTTAGTACGCCCCTATGCCAGACCATACCGGACCTGAACAAACACAGAAACAAGCAATTAACCGGGGAGGAAAAGAGAGAGAAAGAGAGAGGGAAGGAAAGGAAGGCCGGTGGAGATGCTGATGGTGGCCATCGGAGAGCCGTCGAGGCCTCCCGGGCTCTACGGTCCTCTACAAGAGGAAACGAGGGCAGAGAGAGATGGAGAGAGAGAGAGGGGGAAAGGGTGAGAAGAGTGAGGAGAAGGCAGCAAGGAGGCTACTGAGTGGCCACCGGACAGCCCAAATCCAAGAGGCTTCACTTAAGTAAAGCCGGTAATCCCGTCGCTGGCTTCACTATTTATCGCATTTTTGAAAAAAAACATGATGAAACAAGGGCGTCACTCCTCTTTCAAACCCACGGCGACCGTGGGTAGGTTTTGGGCTGTCCAACGGCCACGGCAGCCACCTGGTGGCCCTCCGATGGCCTTCCCACCACCTTCCCTCACTCCTCTTCTCTCCCTCTCCCCTCTCTCTCTATTCTCGCATCTCGTGGACCACAAAGCCCCGGAGGCCTCGACAATCTCGGCAGGCCACCACCAGCCTTTTCCTCTCCTTCCCTCTCCTACTTTCTCTCTCTCTCTCTTCCTCTTTTTCCTTCTCTCTTGCTCCATATTCTCTAGCATTCCAAATCAAACTGCACCGATTAACCGCCAATATGGTTCGGCACACACCGAACCACCTAGTTTAGGGCAGTTTGGCGAACCATGACTATACTAGTCCAGCATGAAATCAGTATCGATATGGATGCTAGGATGCCTAAACAACCATTCCAGTGCATTCCAACCATAGCAGTATATACTGCTCCACAACTATAGTACCAAATTTGAAAAAACCAATCCATACCGACCCATACCAATCCAATCCATACCGACCCATACCAATGGTACCATATTGATTGCACCAATTGATATCAATGGTTTTTTAATTTTTTTAAAATATGTTATGCTCAGTACATTCTATCAGTACCTATACCATATCGTTCCGATAGAAAAAGATACAGGATTCGGTACCGATATTTAAAACCTTGATGAGCAGTCTCCATGTTTACCTTCTTATGAAAATGTTAGTATATTGTCATCTTGTATTACTCAGTCATGTACCTTGTTATATCTCTTATGTTAGCTAATTCATGTTCTGCAAATAAGGCCATTTTTTTTCACTAAATAACATTAAGCCAACTTCATTGTGATTGAAATTGATTAATAATGACCAGTTTTAAGGAACAACCCATTGTCTGAAAGCTGACACTTTGGACCTTCATAAGCGGAAGAGTAATTTGGGTTGGCATTTGAGTTTTGGAAATAAAATCAATGGGCATTAAAACTGCAGATTTCATCCAATGGCCCACAATATCATTGGTTCAAAAGATCCCAACAGTCCATGTTCTAACAATGGCCCCTAATATCACTGGTTCAAGATCCCAGCAGATCATGTTCTAACAAAGATTTTAGTAACATTTAAAGAGACCTTCATTGTCAAGTCACTGTAGCAGGCATTGTTCACAAACACTGTTTGTAGCATTGTAGCAGAACTGTTATGTGGTACTGTTTCAGTATCTTATTAGGGACCTCTTAGGTTTTCTCTTATCATGCTTTAATTGATGGTTATGCTTTGTTTTTGACTCAAGGGTCAAGATTTAATGTGGTTAGAATCTTGACCTGCATACAGGTTGTAATCCTCCCTTTTGAGAGACTTTTTGAGTTGATTTGATTGAAAGAAAGTCAAGGTCTGGTTTTCCTCCCCTCCCCTTCTCTTGTTCTTTCTCCTTATTTTTTTCATTCTTCCATCTGATTCTTCTCCCTTTATTCTATGTTCCATTCTTCTTCCTCATATTCTATTTTTCTTCCTCTAATACCATCTTTCTACTATTTTCTGCAGTTACAAATTGAGCTTTAATCTGATCTTACACTACTTTGATCCCTTAAGACCACCAGAAATATTGCCATCCATTATTAACCTAGAAAACACTTCCAAAAGCCTTGTCCCTATCCAGGAAACCTTAAATACTTTCTTCTAAAAACCTATTCCATCACTTCAACATCCATGATAGCACATAAACAGTCTTAACCCCTACTATCCTAGAAAACTTCAGGGGAAGGTCAAAGCCCCCAGAACAGAAGAGAGAGAGTGAGAGAGAGAGAGAGAGAGAGAGAGAGAGAGAGTGAGTGAGAGAGAGAGAGAGAGAGATAGAAAGCAAAAAAAGAAAATTTTGTCATTTTATGTCTAGGATGGGTAGGTCTAGACAACACAGAATTGCATTTTCTATTGTGGTTAAGAACATTTTCCATCATTCACAAAAACTTCAAGGATGAAGCAATGTGGAACAAGTTGAGGTAAACGACCGTCTAACTCCAATGAATTCAATCTCTTCTCAATTGTTAAACAAAAGTGTACACATGCATCTTACAGAATGATTCCTGTTTCTGATATTTAAGCAAGCTGGTCCGAGTAGAGTGTAAAAATTTGAGATTATGACTTACCTGGTAATATACCATAAATAATCGGAGGTATCCTTTGTCACATTTAAATGTTCTAATATGCCATGAGCTGTGAAGCTGTTATTGCCCCAGGCACCAATTGATTCTTTCAAAGTCATCCAGGTGTTTGAAATAAAGAAACCTTCATTGCAAAGTAGTAACCCTCCAGGTTCTGTTTTGTTTGAATAACTAGGAGAACCAGATTCAACTGTTTTGATTGAAACCTGAGACCCAACCTGTCATGAAGAATAAACTAGATTACAAAAATGAGCACAAAAAGAAGTGCCTAGTGCCTGTTCAGGAAACAATAATGTCTGCTGAATTTTATATTATAAACATTATGCAAGCATGGTGTTTTGTCATATAGTGTTGCAGACCATGCACAAGCGCCACATCTTATGCAATTGTATATATAGGGCTACCTCCCAATAAAGGATTACTGCAGATAGCAACTAGTTCTACTCTTGGTTTAATCAAACAGGCTTTCACTGTGCCACCAACTTTAAGGGCATCCTATGTGAGGCACATTAATCTGTTGAAATTTTTGGCCATTGGATGTTTCTGATATGATCTGTGTTTGACTATAGTCTTATGTTGCCGGTTTGGAAAGTCTTGTAGGAGTCTAATTAGGTTTATTGAGGCAGGAGTCTAGTATGAGTCTAATATGGAGTATCTTTAGGATTTATTATTTTATTACCTTATTCTATTAGTTGGCTATGCTTAAAAATTGTATGAACTATGGATACTGGGGAAGAAACAATGAATGAACAAGACTTATTTGAGTATTTCTCTTCCTCTGGAAGCCCCAGTCCCCTTGGAGTGATTGGTTTAATTATTGATATGACAGAACCCTATGAGTTACCACTTGATATCAAGCATATGCCAAATCTCGATCACCAAATGTTGCCAGAAAATTGCCAAAATCAAAGCCAAGACTTGTCAAAGTTCAAGAGATATTAGGCCATCAACAAGGATTCATAGAATTCCTGCATAGAGTAAGAATAGCAACTAAAATGCCATTTATGGATATTTACCTCATTTTATAATGTTTTAAACAAGGGAATCATTTCTGAGAACTCATTGGTATCATATGGAGTGATTTGAGTTTTTCAACGTATAATTATTTTAATTGTTGTTTAATTATTGCTATTCTACTAAAGAGAAATTTTGTTATAATATGGGAGAAGGTGGTAGCTAATAGTAATTTCCCAAGATTGATAATAAGAACTCACTAATTAAGAGTAAGAAACTTCAACTGTATTTAAGATTTGAAAAATAGATGTCTCTTCCTGATCATATATATTGCAGAATATATATTAATAATAACAAAGACAATTTAAGTGTTCTTTAACTTCTCAATTCCTCCTGTCAATTTGTTCTACAGTATTTGTTAGGGATAAACCCCGCTCCTGCCGAAGTCCAGCCTGATGTAACCGGTGATCACGGAAGAGCTTCAGCGGCCAAACCTTAGCCGAACTTTTTCAGCCGCTCGAACTCCCCAGCGGCCGAATCCCTTCAACCGGCCGAACTTCTCAGCGGCCGAGCCCCAGTCGAACTCCCCCAACGACCGAATTCCTATCGAACTCTTCAGGAGCCGAACTCCCTCCGCACTCCTTCAGTCGGATGCTTGCGGGAGCCAAACTCCTTCCGGATTGCTCCTGCAGTCGAACTCCTACGAGAGCCGAACTTCCTCCGCACTCCTCTAGTCGGACGCCTGCGGGAGCCGAACTCCTTCCGAATTGCTCCTGCAGTCGGACTCCTACGAGAGCCGAACTTCCTCCACACTCCTCCAGTCGAATGCCTACGGGAGCCGAACTCCTTCCGGATTGCTCCTACAGTCGGACTCCTACGAGCTTCTCCTTCAATCAGACGTCTACAGAAGCCGGACTCCCTCCGCACTCCTTCAGTCGAACGCTTACGGAAGCCGAGCTCCTTCCGAACTTTTCCTTCGGTCAAACTCCTTCCGGACTTCTCCCTCAGTCGGATTCCTCCTGCAGATTACTCCCGGATAATCCCCTCCAGACGTATTCCCTTCAAAAGTCCGAACTCCTCTGGAATTGATATATGCCGAAGTCCACCGATCAACGCCTACTTTTTCAGAGCTACGGCTATTAAATCTCAACGAACGGTTGCTATCAGTCTGCCACAGGTGACGCCCCCCTCCGTGACTGACTCCGTCAGACCTCGAGCGGCCCACTACCGGACGGTATGGCTGTCACTATCAGCCTGACGATACCTTTCTCTCCGTACCGAACCCCACGCGACCTCGAGTGGTCCGCCACCAGACGGTATGGCCATCACCATCAATCAAGCTCCGTCTATAAAAAGGGACCCTCCAGATACATTTTCTAAAAACTTTGAGCTCTCTTCTCCTTCCCGAAACTCTGTCGAGCTCTCGCCTGAGCACTCCATTTCTGTTGGCCAGAAGAGCTGACTTGATCGTCGGAGGGTCCTACCAGAGCCACCACCACCGGCTCCGGACGGAACTTTATTTTGCAAGTCACCGACGGCGACCTCGTTCTCCTCCACTTCAGCTCGTTCCGATGTCAACCAGATTCTGTACCAACAAAATTGGCGCTAGAGGAAGGGCCTCTGTCTCTGAGGTACCCTTGTTCTTAAAGGAGTGCTTAGCCGATCCTACCGACCTAAGATTCATCTCCACCCTTTTACTCAGTCCCAAGAAATGCCTCAAAAGAAGGCGACCACCCAGAGATCTACCGCGTCTGTCGCCAGGTCTGAGCCGGATCCATCCACTCCTGGTCCATCACCGGAATTTCAACCTCCACCTCCACCGACGGCCATGGTAGATCCGGAGCAGTTCAACCTGCTGATGCAGCGGATTCAGGGCCTCACCAAGATGGTGCAGGCCATGCGGCAGCCTCCGATGATGACTCCACCAGAAAATCCGCCATCAGGATGTCGGAAACTGATCCCAAAGAAGAGCATTTGGGCTAGCATGTCCATCGCCGCTGGAAAGAAAAAACAGAGAGCAGAGGACCCAAGTTTGGATCATGGTTCTCCTCTAGAGGAGACCTTCCCCATCTGTAGCCGGAAGCCCTCCAAGGTCTGCGACCGAAATGACGTCCTCAATCACAAACTGCGGAAGATGAACCAGCGGATTGAGGAGCTCGGCCACGTCGCCCCAGCTTACCATGACGACGTCCGCACCGATCCTCCTTTCTCCCTCCGAATTATGCAAGAGCCCGTTTCGCCGAACTTTGAGCTCCCTCAATTTGAAAGCTACGATGGAACCTCTGATCCGGTTGATCATCTGGAGGCCTTCCGGACCATGATGCTACTCCATGGCGCACCAGACGCCATTTTATGCCGAGCCTTCTCATCTACCTTAAAGGGAGCAGCGAGAAACTGGTACTCGACGTTGAAGCCAGGTACGATCTTTTCTTTTGATCAGATGAGCCATCAGTTCGTGGCCTACTTCGTCAGCAGCCGACGTCTGCGCCGAGGTTCGGATTTTCTGATGAATGTCAAGCAAAAGGAGGGGGAATCCATCCAGGCTTATGTCACCTGGTTTAACGCTGCGGCATTAGAGGTCCGGAATCTAGACCAGTCTGTTGCAATGGCCATACTCAAAGGCGGCCTTCAGAAGAATAATTTGCTATTTTTCTTGGAGAAGTATCCCAAGAACTTTGCCGATCTGCTAGCCGAGCTGAGAGATATGCCCGTGCGGAAGAAGCCTTCAAGTTGAAGGATGAAGAAACCGTAGGAGAGCGGCAGACGGACGAGTCTAATAGACCCGCCGCCGATGGAGGGCCGAGTGAAGTTTGGCCGCGCTCGCGGACTTCCCCCGAGCGCAAGCGAGCCCGAACTCCTCGAGCTCGTTATTGAGGAAGCCTCGACAAAGGGGCACGAAGAAGTCCTCACCCGGAAGGTTCTACAACTATGCCCCCCTTAACGCTCTTAAAAGTCAAGTCCTGACGGAAATTACGAGTTAGCTACCAAGACCAGAAGAATTACGGTCTCCCCCGAACAAGCGCAATCGAAACAAATACTGTCTCTACCATCATGACCACAGCCACGATACTGAGGAGTGCATTCAGCTCCGGAACGAAATCGAGGAGCTCGTCGGGAGGGGTTGGCCGGGTCAATTCCTCCGACACCAGTTTGAAGCAGGAGAAGATCGGCCAAGGGCGCTGCCGTAGCCAGAACCGCTCATGATGGGGGAGCAACAAGGAGGTCGTCCGACTCAGAACTTATCACCTGAAGGAACTCGGAAAAACAACGCTCCTACGATCCTGAAATGCAAAGAATCTGGAAATGTGCTGTCAGTAATTTTCCTTCAATAAAATTTCTCCATTTCGATATTATTGTTTCTTGGCGCAGAAACTATGTGATGACAAGGAAGAAGCCTCAATGGTGGCCGTGTTAGGAACAGGAGGAGAACCTTGTCCTAACATGAGCAGGTCGAAGTCCTTCAACCTCGGCTGCAGGAGATAAGATCTCCCCCGAGCTTCAACCTTGGCTAGAGATAAGATCTCTCTCGAGCGCCTGAGCCAACCTCGACTGTAGGAGATAAGATCTCCCCCGAGTTTCAACCTCGGCCAGAGATAAGATCTCCCGAGCGATCGAGTCAACATCGACTGAAGATAAGATCTCTCCCGAGCGACCGAGCCAACCTCGGCCGCAGGAGATAAGATCTCCCCCGAGCTTCAACCTCGGCCAAAGATAAGATCTCTCCCGAGCGATCGAGTCAATCTTGGCTAGAGATAAGATCTCTCCCGAGGCCTCACCGAGATGGTGCAGGCCATGCGGCAGCCCCCCGGCAGTGACTCCACCAGGAAACCTGCCATCAGGATGTTGAAAATCGGTCCCAAGGAAGAGCATTTGGGCTAGCATACCCGTCCCGCTAGGAAGGGGAAACAAAGAGCAAAGGACCTAAGTTTGGATCATGGTTCTCCTCTGAAGGAGACCTTCCCCATCTGTAGCCGGAAGCCCTCCAAGGTCTGCGACCGAGACGACGTCCTCAATCACAAAACAGAGGAAGATGGACCGACGAATTAAGAAGCTCGGCCACGTCGCCCCAGTTCACCATGACGACGTCTGCACCGATCCTTCTTTCTCCCCCCGAATTACGCAAGACCCATTCCGCCGAACTTCGAGCTCCCTCAATTTGAAAGCTACGATGGAACCTCTGATCCAGTTGATCATCTGGAGGCCTTCCGGACCGTGATGCTACTCCATAGCGCATCAGACGCTATTTTATGCCGAGCCTTCCCATCTATCTTAAAGGAAGCAGTGAGAAATTGGTACTCGACGTTGAAGCCAGGTACGATCTCTTTTGACCAGATGAGCCATCAGTTCGTGGCCCACTTCGTCAGCAGCTGACGTCCGCGCCGAAGTTCAGATTTCCTGATGAATGTCAAGTAAAAGGAGGAATCCATCCGAGCTTATGTCACCCGATTTAACGCTGCGGCATTGGAGGTCCGGGACCTGGACCAGTCCGTTGCAATGGCCGCACTCAAGGGTGGCCTTAAGAAGAACGATTTGCTATTTTTCCTAAAGAAGAAGTACCCCAGGAACTTTGCCGATCTGCTAGCCTGGACCGAGAGATATGCCCATGCGGAAGAAGCCTTCAAGTTGAAGGATGAAGAAACCATAGGAGAGCGGTGGACGGACAAGTCTAATAAATCCGCCGTCGATAGAGGGCCAAGTGAAGTTCAGCCGCGCTCGCAGACTTCCCCCGAGCTAAGCAAGCCCGAACTCTTCGAGCTCGTCATCGAGGAAGCCCCGACAGAAGGGCGCGAAGAAGTCCTCCCCCCGGAAGGTTCCAAAACTATGCCCCCCTTAACGCTCTTAAAAGTCAAGTCCTGACGGAAATTAAGAGCCAACTACCAAGACCAAAAGAATTACGGTCTCCCCCGAACAAGTGCAATCGAAGCAAATATTGTCTCTACCATCACGATCACGACCACGATACTGAGGAGTGCATTCAGCTCCGGGACGAAATCGAGGAGCTCGTCGGGAGGGGCCGGCTGGGTCAATTCCTCCGACGCTAGCCTAAAGCAGGAGAAGATCGGCCAAGGACGCTGCCGTAGCCAGAACCGCCCATGGCGGGGGAGCAACAAGGAGGTCGTCCGACCCAGAACTTATCACCTGAAGGAACTCAGAAGAACAATGCTCCTACGACCCTGAAACGCAGAGAATCTGAAAATATGCTGCCAGTAATTTTTCTTCAATAAAATTCCTCCATTTCGATATTATTGTTTCTTGTTGCAAAAACTATGTGATGACAGGAAAGAAGCCATCAATAGTGGTCGTATTAGGAACAGGAGGAGAACCTCGTTCTAACATGAGCAGCTCGAAGTCCTTCAACCTCGGCTGTAGGAGAAAAGATCTCCCCCGAGCTTCAACCTCGGCTGCAGGAGATAAGATCTCCTCTGAGCTTCCCGAGCGCCTGAGCCAACCTCGGCTGCAGGAGATAAAATCTCCTCCGAGCTTCAACCTCGGCCAAAGATAAGATCTCTCCCGAGCGACCGAGTCAACCTCGACTAGAGATAAGATCTCTTCGAGCGACCAAGCCAACTCGACTTGCAGGAGATAAGATCTCCTCCGAGCTTCAACCTCGGCAGAGATAAGATCTATTCCGAGCGACCGAGTCAACTCGGCTAGAGATAAAATCTCTTCAAACCTATAAGATCTCTTCTGAGCGCCGAGTCAACCTCGATAGAGATAAGATCTCTTCCGAGCGACCGAGCCAACCTCGCTGCAAGAGATAAGATCTTCCCCGAGCTTCAACCTTGGCCAGAGATAAGATCTCTCCCGAGCGACGAGTCAACCTTGACTAGAGATAAGATCTCTCCCAAGCGACCAAGCCAACCTCGGTTGCAGGAGATAAGATCTCCCCGAGCTTCAACCTCGGTCAAAGATAAGATCTTTCGAGCGATCGAGTCAACCTCGGCTAGAGATAAGATCTCTCCCGAGAGACCGAGCCAACCTCGGCTGCAGGAGATAAGATCTCCCCGAGCTTCAACCTCGGCTAGAGATAAGATCTCTCCCGACGACCGAAGCCAACCTCGGCTGTAGGAGATAAGATATCCCCCGAGCGACCGAGTCAAACCTCGGTTAGAGATAAGATCTCTTCCGAGCGATCGAGCCAACCTCGACTGCAGGAGATAAGATCTCCTCCGAGCTTCAACCTCGGCCAGAGATAAGATCTCTCCCGAGCGATCGAGTCAACCTCGACTAAAGATAAGATCTCTTTTCGAACGACCGAAGCAACCACTCGACTGCAAGAGATAAGATCCCCCAAGCTTCAACCTCGGCCAAAGATAAGATCTCTTCCGAGCGACCCAGTCAACCTCGGCTAGAGATAAGATCTCTCCCGAGCGACCGAGCCAACCTCGACTGCAGGAGATAAGATCTTTCCCCGAGCTTCAACCTCGGCCAGAGATAAGATCTCTTCCAAGCGCCCGAGCTTCAACCTCGGCTGCGAGATAAGATCTCTTCCGAGCGTCGAGCTTCAACCTCGGCTGGAGATGAGAATCTCTCCCGAGCTTCAACTACAACTTCAACCTCGGCTGGAGATGAGATCTTCCTCGAGCTTCAACGTCTACGTCAGAAGGAGAGAAGATCTCCTTCGACCTCGGCTGGGGATAAGATTTTCTTCAACCTCAGCAGGAGATAAGATCTCCTCCGAGCTTCAACCTCAAACTAGAGATAAGATCTCTTCCGAGCGACCGAGTCAATCTCGGCTAGAGATAAGATCTCACCCGAGCGACCGAGCCAACCTCGACTGCAGAAGATAAGATCTCCCCGAGCTTCAACCTCGATCAGAGATAAGATCTCTCCCGAGCGATCGAGCCAACCTCGACTGTAGGAGATAAAAATCTCCTCCGAACTTCAACCTCGGCTAGAGATAAGATCTCTTCCGAGCGACCGAGTCAACCTCGGCTAGAGATAAGATCTCTCCCAAGCGACCGAGCCAACCTCTGCTACAGAGATAAGATCTCCTCCGAGCTTCAACCTCGGCCAAAGATAAGATCTCTCCCGAGCGACCAAGTCAACCTCGGCTAGAGATAAGATCTCTCCGAGCGACCGAGCCAACCTCGGCTACAGGAGATAAGATCTCCCCCGAGCTTCAACCTTGGTCAGAGATAAGATCTCTCTCCCGAGCGACCGAGTCAACCTCGGCTAGAGATAAGATCTCTTCCGAGCGACTGAGCCAACCTTGGCTGTAGGAGATAAGATCTTCCCCGAGCTTCAACCTCGGCTAGAGATAAGATCTCTCCCAAGCGACCGAGTCAACTCGGCTAGAGATAAGATCTCCTTCGAGCTTTAACATCGGCCAAAGATAAGATCTCTCCTAAGCGACCGAGTCAACCTTGGCTAGAGATAAGATCTCTCCCGAGCGATCGAGCCCAACCTCGGCTGCAGGAGATAAGATCTCCCCGAGCTTCAACCTCGGTCAGAGATAAGATCTCTCCCGAGCGACTGAGTCAACCTCGGCTAGAGATTAAGATTTCTTCCGAGCAACCGAGCCAACCTCGCTGCAGGAGATAAGATCTCCTCCGAGCTTCAACCTCGGCTAGAGATAAGAATCTCTTCCGAGCAACCGAGTCAACATCGGCTAAAGATAAGATCTCTCCCGAGCGACCGAGCCAACCTCGGCTGCAGGAGATAAGATCTCTCTTGAGCTTCAACCTCGGCCAGAGATAAGATCTCTCCCGAGCGATCGAGTCAACCTCAGTTAGAGATAAGATCTCTCCCAAGCGATCGAGCCAACCTCGGCTGCAGGAGATAAGATCTCCTCTGAGCTTCAGCCTCAGCCAGAGATAATATCTCTCCGAGCGACCAAGTCAACCTTGGCTAGAGATAAGATCTCTCCCGAACGACGAGCCAACCTCGGCTGCAGGAGATAAGATCTTCTCCGAGCTTCAACCTCGGCTGCTGGAGATAAAAATCTCCCCCGAGTCCAACCTTCAACCTTGGCTGCTGGAGATAAGATCTCCCTGAGCTTTACCTTCAACCTCGGCTGCCGGAATAAGATCTCCCCGAGCTTCAACCTCGACCAGAGATAAGATCTCTCCCGAGCGACCCAGTCAACCTCGGCTAGAGATAAGATTTCTTCCGAGCGACCAAGCCAACCTTGGCTGCAGAAAATAAGATGTCTTTCGAACTTCAACCTCGACCAGAGATAAGATCTCTCCCGAGCGACCGAGCTTCAACCACGACTAGAGATAGAATCTCTCCCGAGCGTCCGAGCTTCAACCACGACTAGAGATAGAATCTCTCCCCAGCGCCCGAGCTTCAACCTCGGCTGAAGATGAGATCTCCTCCGAGCTTCAACTACAACTTCAACCTTGGCTGGAGATGAGATCTTCCTCGAGCTTCAATATTTACGTCAGAAGGAGAGAAGATCTTCGACCTCAGCTAGAGATAAAATCTTCTTCAACCTCAGCTGGAGGCAAGATCTCCCCCAAGCTTGAAAGCCTACGTCGATAGGAGAGAAGATCTCGTTCAACCTCGGCTGGAGATAAGATCTCCCATAAGCTTCAACCTGAGCTGGTGCAGAGCGCTGAAGAGAATTTCGACGGTCGTCCTTTTTGTACTTCTTTCGAGTTTCGAACTCGAAAGTGGGGGGACTATTGTTGGGGATAAACCCTGCTCCTGCCAAAGTCCAGCCTGATGTAACCGGTGATCATGGAAGAGCTTCAGCGGCCAAACCTTAGCCGAACTTTTTCAGCCGTCCGAACTCCCCAGCAGTCGAGTCCCAGCCGAATCCCTTTAGCCAGCCGAACTTCTCAGCATCCAAGCCCCAGTCGAACTCCCCCAATGGTCGAATTCTTGCCGAACTCCTTCCGGATTGCTTCTGCAGTCGAACTCCTACGAGAGCCAAACTTCCTCCGCACTCCTCCAGTCGGACGCCTCCAGGAGCCGAACTCTCTCCGCACTCCTCCAATCAGACACCTGCAGGAGCCGAACTCCTTCCGAATTGCTCCTACAGTCGGACTCCTACGAGAGCCGAACTTCTTCCGCACTCCTCCAGTCGGACGCCTACGGGAGCCGAACTCCTTCCGAATTGCTCCTGCAATCGGACTCCTACGAGCTTCTCCTTCAGTCGGACGTCTACAGAAGCCGAACTCCCTCCGCACTCCTTCAGTCGGACGCCTACGAAAGCCGAGCTCCTTCCGAACTTTTCCTTCGACTGAACACCTCTAGGAGCCGAACTCCTTCCGGACTTCTTCCTTAGTCGGATTCCTCCAGCAGATTACAACCGAATAATTTCCTCCAGATGTATTCCCTTCAGGAGTCCGAACTCCTCTGGAATTGATATATGCCAAAGTCCACCGATCAACACCTACTTTTTCAGAGCTACGGCTATTAAATCTCGACGAACGGTCGCCATCAGTTTGCCACAAGTGATGCTACAGGCGACGCCCCCCTTCGTGACTGACTCCACCAGACCTCGAGCGGCCCACTACCGAACGGTATGGCTATCACTATCAGCCTGATGATGCCTTCCTCTCCGTATCGAACCTCATGCAGCCTCAAGCGGCTCGTCACCAGACGGTATGACCGTCACCATCAATCAAGCTCCGTCTATGAAAAGGGACCCTCCAGATACATTTTCTAAAAGCTCTGAGCTCTCTTCTCCTTCCCGAAACTCTGCCGAGCTCTCGTCTGAGCACTCCATTTCTGTTGACCAGAAGAGCTGACTTGATCGTCGGAGGGTCCTGCTGGAGCCACCACCATCGACTCCAGACGGAACTTTATTTTGCAGGTCACCGATGACAACCTCGTTCTACTCCAGCTCATCCCGGCGTCAATCAGATTCTGCACCAACAGTATTCAAGTGGATTTAGCCAACCTATACAAGCTGGCTTACCAGATCTGATAACTAAATGAATTTGCAGAAATACCATGAGTGTCATTAGGCTGTTGATTACTTCTATATGTCACAAAACGTTTATGTTTGGAAACCACAAGCAAATAATGAAAATAGCAACAATACATGCTTTTACTGTTGCCCAAATCTATTTTGGTCTTTACTGTCTCCACCCAGAGAACTGCAATTTACATTTTCTTGGTAATTTTTTTCGTCCTTAACCATTTTGCCTCCTTCTGCAGTTTCAATAGTGCCCAGATTTCCATTAATTTCACTTTGAATCTTTGTTACTTACATGTAATCTAAGCTTTGTTCGCTCATGTCCGTCCTCCTTTTATGGGTAGAAATTATTTTCAGTCCACAATAATTTTGAGAAATTCCAACATGATACGGCATCAAGCTACAGGGTTTAGCCATGTAGGTTATCTTGGAATATGCATTGTAACTGGGTTTGTCGGTTGATCTGAGCAGCTCAAGATAAGCTTGAATCAGGCTCAATTTGAATGTAATCTAACAGACATTGATTCAGGTTCATATTTTCAAAATTAACTTCAAGCCAAGCTAGAACGAATGCAGATCAATCAAGATTGGTTCAGTAAGGATCCAAACATACATACTTGATATATTACAATGTATGCAATATACATAAGTTAGTACACGATTAAACATTTAATGGCTTAGTTAATATATTATGTTTTATGGGGTGATAATATATTTAACATTGTTTTCTAAATTTATGTTTCATGATTAAGGATCTGTTTAGTGGATTATTTAAAGCATTTCAACTTGTTAAACCAAGGTTCGCCGTATCAGTACCGAAACAAGAGCCAAAGCCTTTGTTTCAATCAGGAGGGTGGAGCCCCTCCTCCGGCCTTCACCGACACCACGGAGACACAGCAGCATCACCGGCCCTTCGGAGGCCTTTGGTAGCCTCTTCTCCCTCTCCTTCCTCCCTCCACCCTCCTCCAAGTTCCATCAAGCTCAGCTGCCCTTCGGTAGCCCCCAGAGGCCCTCTCTCTCTCTTCCTCTCCTTCCCTCCCCGCCTCTCTCTCTTCCTCTCTTTCCTTCTCCCTCTCCCCCTCCTCGCTAGTTTCTTGTTTCAAATGCCAGAATTATCCTGGTCGGCCACCAATATGGTTCGACAGTGACTCGGTGAACCATGGGCTAAACTGTAGTCCAGGTTGAACTGAGATTGAATCAAGGTTGAACCTGTGTTACTAAAATTCCATTTTTAAGGTTTGGAAGTGTCAACACTTTTGGATGCTTGAACTTGACAAGACATAACACAAGGGTCCGACTAAATTTAGTAAAAAGAGTCAACATTTGGCAATTTTTCTAGAGTTTATACAAGGGCCTTTTTCGAGCTCCCAATACTTTAAGCAAAGTATCACTATGGGTTTAATGTCAAGTTATTAAGGTGACATTGAAGTATTAAGTGAAAAGTTATTGTGTTTTTTGGTATAAAGTTAGCAAAATCATTTACTATCTTAACACATCTTAAGTAACCTTGAATAAACCTAACAAATAACATCAATTACTAGCAAACTCATTGTGGTATTATTATCTGTTTCTTAGGCAGCATAAAATCTCTCTTTCTCTCCACTTTTTCAAGTTTTTTCTTTTTTGGATAAGCATTAAAATTTAAAATGATAGCTTATACACACCCACCCACACACACACATACATATATATGTAAGTATACACACATATATACACATACATATATTCATACACACATGCATCCATATAGATGAACAAACACACATATGTATGTGTGTATATAAAATGCCCCATGCCTAAAAGTTTGGGGGCTTCCTTGTCCAAAACTTATCGAGGACAGAATACATCTCTCTCTCTCTCTCCCCCCCCCCCTCCCTCCCTCCCCCCGCTTCCTTTGAATTTCTTTCTTTTTGGCTAAGAATCAAAATAGTGGCTTGTGTACATATGCACACATGCACACACATATTACACACACCTACAAATATACAAATGCATATATAGATTTATACTTACAGATAAAATATGCATATGCACGTACATATATACATATGTATTGTCATGCCCCTGTTCCTAACGTTTTGGAGACTCCATGACCAACACAATGACACTTCACACCCATGCCAATTGTCCATATAACATTGTTTTAATCATCTATAATAATTCTTTTCCAGATTATGAAATTTTCTTGAACTCTCTGTTGTGATACAAGGCCTCAACTTGTGAAGTCGGTGGTTTATTGCTCCAGCAAAGAGAATGTTATTTTCTTGCTTTCTTCCATCCACCAATTTGGATAATAGTTTTTTTCTTGAAAATTGATGCGAATATGTTTTGATGTATTATCACAAGTCATCTACATTTTCCCCTTTAAAACTTACACCCCACCCTTAAGCATGACATTGACAAGCTTACATGATAAAATCTGTCCAATTTTAACCTCTTGGCACTAATAGGCTGAGCATATATAACTAAATATAATAAAGAATTACATCCTTGTATTCATGGATCTACAAGATATTAGCTGGTGCATGTATTTTTGTAGATATTAATTTCATTTTTCAAGCCTCCAATCAAAAGAAGTTTGGCTTCAAAGCACACCTCTAACTCAAGAAGGCTCTACGGAAGGTTTACATAGCTTTTTATATCATCTGTCAACCCGAGGTCAAACTTCTGAAGATCGGTGCTGTATACTTGAAGATAAAAGAAAAATGACTTGGGTGCTTACATGGATTTCATATCCCCAAATGGTTACATACATATTAAACAAGATGGAACGAAACATGCATATATCCAATGTAAACAAAGAAAGGCACAGGAATACAAGTTGTTTTTCTTTCCCCCTTTCTATGACTAATCAATAAAAAAAATTTAAAAAAAATCTGTATTGGTTAACAGATATGATCTAAAATGTTCATACATGGATTTATATGACTACCAGCTTTTCCCTAGAAACACCAACTAGAAAATTACCAAAAGTTTTTGAAAAGTACTTTCCTTGGAAAACAAATGTCCAGTTGTATTTGTGAATTCTGAATTACTTATTTGTTTATCCAGCATGTCTGATAATATCGTCTCTTGATTTAATTTGCTTTTACTTTCCCCATTCCTTCTAATTTGAATGATCTTCCTAAGATTGGCCTTCAGATGTGATGTGGCTGTGGATTATAATTAAATGGATAAAATGCATTAAAATCCAATTCAACAAAAATTAGTGCATTAAATGAAATGCCAATCAGTAGTTCTAGATAAGAACCTCACCTTGGCAGTGTTGAAAGCCACATTTTTACAATCTGGTAATATGCTCACAGACCAGGGTGGTAGCGAATAAGCTTCACCAAAGATTTTCACAGTAGCTGATTTGTGTTCGTCAATATTCGCAAGGAATGCTGAGCAAATGCTTGTGCTTTCTGAGAGACCTCTATTTGTATCCACATGTTTACTGGAATATATATGTGCCTGCATGGACCAATACCAACATATTCTAATGTAAGCAACAGTTTGTTTGCCTCCAATGGGTAGAAACAACTTCACTGGGCACCACTATTAATTTTTTCTTATTGATAAAATAAAAATTCAACAAACAGTTCTTTCTCTTGTCACTTCCATTATTGCAAAATAGAAGTCTGCCGGTATTTTATTAAGGTTAAGAAGAATGGATAATTGTTCTTGGTCAAGATTGTGATTGTTGTGAAGATTTAAAGAGTCCCAGTAAAAGGAAAGTCACAATATGAATGCGGCTGCTAGAATGTATGAAGATAATTAACAAGATCAAGATGAAAGTTGTGAAAATGGATTTTGGATAAAGATTTATTTGATGGGTAAATGAACTTTTAATAAGAAAGAATACAGTAGGATGTATGAGATTATGGTCCTGCAAAAACAAAAAATAATCTGAAATAGGTAACAGTAACTTTCAAGGGCATATAGAAAAGTAAAAACTGATGCTTACATAAGCCAACAGAATTTGTAGGGGTCTATAAAACATAATTTGGTCATTTGAATGAAAGGCATTTGATTATTCAATCCAGATTTCCTCACTGACTGTAAATTCTAGCCAATAGGATAGCACAGATAACAATTGTAATCGGAGCAAACTTGCCAAACAAGAATATAAATTAAACCTCAATGAAGTAGCAGCAAAGAATAAAGCTAAAAATATATGTAGTTCTCAAACTGATGGAGATAAGTTGATAACTCAAGAAATTTCAATTTTCAAGTATATGTAAGTAACCAAAATCCAAACTGCAAACACCAATTTAATAAAAGTAATTAGTATCATTCCTTGTAAATAATATGTAGAAATGGCTATTGCGAACCTCTTGCATTGGTCCTAGTTTTACATATTGGGGTGAATCATCAACAACAACAAGAGCTGGCTCACAAAGCTTTAAGGCAGCATGCAGATCCTTCAAATGTCCCCACTTGGGCTGCGTTAGCAGACCTGAAAATATCAGGTGCCATTCAGTGCACCTCAGTGTATTATCAAAAATTGTGACATGAATATTCAGCAAGTCCCTGATTAATAAAATTCCCATATGAAATTAATGAGAACTCAATTTTAATCAGTTGGCAATTAATAAATCCACCAAAGTGTGAATTTCACATACCATATTCATCAACAGCTCATACTATATAAGGGCCGCTGTCGGATTGTTCCACCAAAAAACTGCAACCATTACAAGATGCATTTAGGTTACATGGACCTCTTATTCAATTGCTCATGACAGTTTTGATTTTTTTTTTTTTTTAAAAGAAGCTTTACAAAAAAAAAGATCTCATACTAATGGCCATTTGCTGCATGTTGGAATCCAACAAGGTCTTCAAAGATGATGTGGCTCCCCAGAACCACTAGCTTGCATCAAGAACTTTCCTAAAATGCTACCAAGCTGCTTCTTTGCTCCACAAATCCACCAGAGCTCTAAGAGCAGAGAAAAGACCATAGTTGCAATTGGAACGTTTCTAGGCCCTTAAATATAGGAATCCATGGGTCTAGTGCAGTTTGAATGCAATTAGGAAATAAAAATATAAAACCAACTATGATAGAAATACCAACCTAATGTCAATTCAGCTAGTCAAAAGGTAGATTGTTCAATTGTCAATTAGGGTCCAATGATAGCACAGGTGCAGTCCAGTGAGCAAAGGTCAATGCAGCCTTAAAGTAGGCTCCTGATTAAGAAAAACATAGAAGTTTCCTCATTATGGAACCATCCAAAATCTCTCTCTCTCTCTCTCTCTCTCTCTCTCTCTCTCTCTCTGTGTTGCGGAGGTGGGGGAGGGTAAGGGTGGGTGCTAAGAGAATGATGCATTACAAGATTGATATAAGACTGCTATAAGAAGGTTCAGAATTTTACCTCACAATAAGAAGCCAAGAGCTTATTTAAATTAGGTATAATGCTCTTATATATGTGTGCCTGAATATATATACTATTCAGTATGTATGATCCCAATTTTGTTTAGCTAATGATTTTCTACTTTTATTCTTATAGGTTTTATGGTCTGGTAAAATATAGCTTAGAGCATTATATTGAAAATATAATTATGTAATCATTGGATTGAGTATGGTTTATTAAGAAAATAGTCACTTCCAAATTGCAAGAAATTTTCTTTTCAGTCTTGCCAAATTTTTTATGTATCGTGGATTCTTTCAAAACAAGGAGACACGGAGTTATTGAGCTTTGCATTCTGTCCACAAGACGATGCCTGAACAAAAGGATGCTTAAGTCCAGCCGGGGAAGAAACAATTTGATGGATCACTGAAGCATAAAGAATGAACTAATCCAGACAATAATGATTTGCCCTTTGAGCCATAACTTCCTTGTGATATAATAATATTTGCTCCTATAATTATAGAAAAATGATTCTTAACAAGAGATCATACTACCATGTAATAATTTTGAAAGCTTCCCCCACGTTGGAAGAAACGAGCAACAGCAAATGCATTATCTCTGACAGGTCTATGAGGCAGCCTTCCACCCCAAGAAGCATACCTTCAAAAGAAAGTTCAGACATGTCAAGCTGGCTCTGATAAACCATGTTATGTTTGACAACCAGTAAATAACAGAAGATTAAACAGAAACAGAAGCATTGTGTGCAACAAGTTAGACAAAAGTTTCAGAGTATCTGTGTTTGGCATGTCATTATAGTGAAAGCGAAAGATTGGAATGATTAGAATGTTATTGCTACCATTGTTTTAATTTATGATGATCATGCTGTACATGAAGAAATATTGCTACTACATATTTAACTATAAATAACAGAAGCTTGGAATCACCAATTAATACCCTGTCAAATTATGTTTTCTGCTTTCATGTCCACAAGGAGGGCCAATGCCCACCGTTAACAATATGTAGTCAAATTTGAATTTAACAATATCAATTTCCAGAAAGTACTCTAGAACAAAAGAAATAACATGATCTTTTCCATCAGAAACCATTCTTGTATCTAATCTTCTCATTAAGAAAACAATGTACTTAAAAGGGATGTTATCTAATGCTAAGTAGGCTAAGGGAGAAAAGACAGGGAAATGTGCCTAAAAAAGGGCCTGACAATTATCCACAATATCATAATCAAGAAAATTTCATGTAATGTCAGTGTGACAACAAAGCTATTTTATTTTTGTTATTAGTTGTAGACACCAAGAAACCAATTATGAAAGCATCAACATACCATCCATTCCAATCCTCTGTCCAAAATGCTGGCTTCTTATAAGAATTCGGTCGAAAACCATCACAATAAAATGCATTGCAGGAATCTATCTGTCAAAATTAAAAGGCAAGATGGGAACAAGAAATTGAAGGACATCATAGGTACTAGAAATATCATAGGAAAAAATGCACAATATTAATAAACAACAAATGAACAGTCAAATACTCAAATTCAAATCAAACACTGTCAACTATGATGACAGTATATTTGTGAGTAGAAAAAGGAAACAAAAGTTTACAAGTTACACTTAGGTACTTACAATAGTTTCTGGAGCATCAGTTTGCTTGCACATGACCCAGGGAACTCCAGCACCAAGGCCAAGTGCCATGTTGGCAGCCCATTGAACATACTCTTTCCCACCTTGACCATATTGACCTTCAATATTTCCATATTCATTTTCAATCTGTTGAATTTGCTTCAAATCAATATATGCTTGGAAGATTGGAAATGCACCTGCACTATTGCATATGCAACTTACTTACCAATTACTCAAAGAAAAAGTAATATTCTACAAGTACCATGAAAAGTGGTTACACATTGTTAAGCACATATGACATATCCAATGGATAAGAAATATCTGCTTTATGCACACTGTAAGAAGTGAAGTCCCTTGCTTCCTGCAAAAGCATGACAACTTTGCTGAACAGCCAAGGCCTTGCCCGTGATGTGTATATCTGAAAAGGTCAACATGAAACCTCCTCTATCAAGGAAGATATGTAGGTACATGGCAGGCCCTGATGCACAGCCAGATGGAAGTTTCCAATCGGCTTCAGCTTTTCAGTTGAGGGTGCACAAGATACACATGTCAGGGGTGAACATCAGTCTTCATGTATTAATTTCAAGATCAGTAAAACCCCTACAGGGAGGAGGGGTGCCTAACTAATATAACAATATACACAAGTTGGAAAATTAAATAAATCCTGCCTAGTCCAAATAAATTAGCTCAGGCAGGTTCTGTAATGTATTTCTCATTTTTATGAATCTAAATATATATAGAATAGAGATGCCTGTAAAAGGTCAACATGCATTACATGATTGGCAAATTATACAATCCAATTTTACAAATATTTGTCCTTTTTGGGTCTACAAATTTAACTTGCTTCTTGATTTCAGACCCCAAGACAAGATCCTCCCTATTAACTGGATCAGCCTTCATGCCATGAATCAACCTTACAAAATGATTATGTGAACTAGAATGGACATTGTATGATATCCAGCCTTTTCACTAATTTTAATGGTTAAGCTGGTTTCCAAACTATAATCTTAAAAAGCATATATCCATGTCAATGAAACAGATGAAACCATTGTGGAGAAAAAAGAATAAATTAGAAAGCCTTCCAAGAGAATAAAACATTAAATATTAGTGATCAGAAATGCACTATTAACCTGCACTAGTATGATTGGACCACCTTGCCAAGAAAAAAGCATTTCCTGTTTCATCAGATCCACAATCTTCTTTACAAATCTTTGCATCTCATCCTGCAGAAAATGAGAATGCAGACATCTTAAGTGAAACTGCAGATATCAAGTGTAATTTGCATGCCAAGATAAGTAGTTTAGTCCTATGTCCTCAATAGTCAATAGACTCAATACTATAACAAGTTATATGTTTAGGATTTGAAATTAACATAATATCTTCAATATCTTCTAGAGGGCACAAAAGTACCACCTCTCAGCCCCTGATTTTGAAGGACTTTAAGTCCTTTCTACAAGAGGAAAGGCATGATTTTTCAATTACAAAAGAAATGTAATGATATAGAGAGAGGGCTCAGAAACCTGCCTCTTGACCCCCTACTCTTTGAAGGATTTGAAGACCTTCAACAAGACCAAAGACATGATTAGCAAACACATGATTACCATAGTTTTCAATTCTAGAACAGAAAAAATCGCATACCACAAATTTAATTTCCAAGTTATAACTTTTTTTGAGGTTATGAAGGTTCAAAATCAATGCTTTTTTGGGGGGTCAAAACTGATAATTTCAATCAAGACAAGTCCCAAACTGATTGAGATTTTCATATTTCAGTTGTGACCTATTTTGGTTGGTTTCAATAGTTTCATATTAAGTTTTTATTCACAGGTACATAAATTTAATTTTTATGAAAGGTATTATTCAATCTCACTAAGTTGTGATGTTTTGTCAATACCCTCAGGATCAATAGATGCACTTGGAATTTTACTTGAGATGACTGCATTTTGCCAAATGGCATCTTTGTTATTGTGGTGGGTGAGCTGCAATTTAATCCATTAACACAATGAGGTGGGCATCTTTAATTATTATTGTTTCATCATGGGTATGCATGCCTTTGAAATAAAAAATTAAAAAATATATATACACAGCATTGCAATATCTAGAGATGTGTGTGCACATCTAATTAGAAAGTGGGTATTTGTGTAGATAACTGTATCATATATTAGTGGAAATTGACAATTATTTCCCTGCTTTTCTAATACAGATTTTAGTTTCATTTAAATGTTGATCTGATTTCTAGTTGACCTAATCGGCCACTCCCTTTCTTACCTTGATGAAAATTCTGAACTGATTTGATTTTTACTATCAATTGATTTGTCCAAGGATCGCCAACTCGGAACCAGATCCCGTGCCAGCCGGCCAGTGGTACGAGTTGGTGCACCCCCATGCCAGACCGTATCAGGTCCAAATCGACACAAAAATGAGAGATGAATGGGGGAGGAAAAGAGAAAGAAAGAGAAGGGGGAGGGAGAAGGAAAGAAGGAAAAGAAGACATGCAAAGACACCGGCAGTGGCCATTAGAGGACCGTGGAGGCCCTCAACAAGCTATCGAGGCCTTCTGAGCTCCATGGTCCTCTGCGAGAAGAACTAAGATAAGAGAAAGATGGAGAGAGAGGGGAAGGAAGAGGAAAGGGGTGAGGAAAAGATAGCAGGGGAGGAAAAGATAGCAAGGAGGCCACCGGGTGACCACCGTGGCCATTGGACGGCCCAAATATGCCCCACGGTTGCCGCAGATTTAAAACAGGGGCATTCATCATGTTTTTTTTTAAAACACGATAAATGGTGAAACCGGCAATGAATTTATCGTATTTTTAAAAGCCCATTGTTGGCTTCACCATTTATCATATTTTCAAAAAAATATGATGAAATAGGGGCATCGCCCCTGTTTCAACCCCACAGCGACCTCGGGGTGCATTTGGGCCGTCCGGCGACCACCCAACGGCCCTCCGATGGCCTCCCTGCTGCCTTCCCCTCACTCCTCTCCACTCCCTTCCCCTCTCTTTATCTCTCTCTCTTCTTGCATCTCGTGGAGAAGCATGAAGCCCGGAGGCCTCAGTGGCCTCGCAGCCTCAGCGAGCCACCACCAGCCTTTCCCTCTCCTTCCCTCCCCTCCTCTCTCGCTCTCTTCCTCTCTTTCCTTCTCTCTCGCTCCGTTTTCATCGGCATTTCAAATCAAATGCCAAAACCGCACTGATTAGCTGCCGATGTGGTTTCGCACACCCCAAACCATTCGGTTCGAGAAGGTTTAGCAAACCATGGATTTGCCTTTTTATGTCTATATAAGTCTAATCTTGGTAATTGTAGTCAAATTATTCTTTCCTATATTGTTTGATGATCTATTTCGGAATGGAGCTTTCTAATAATCAATAAGGTTTCAGTCCAAGTTGCTCATTGTAAAAATTACATAAAATTCAATGAAGGTGGCTTCCTTTTAGGAATGGACCTTGTTCGATGTTGTTTCGGATTCGGTCTTTGTATCAATAGGATGTCATTTTTGCCCTTGGACCAAAAGCATGTGCAATAATTATTAGTCCAAAAATATGTAAGGCAGCAAAACGAGTGGGGTGGTGGGTCACTTGTCGTTCACCGAGAAACTTGATCCCACTTTTTACTCAATGCAATGGTCAGCCTTTAGGTCTGGTTAAAGAGATAGTTTCAGGTGTTGCACGGAGCCCACAATCAAAGATTTATCCCAAGAACAAGAGAGAAGACTATGCATGCCCAAAATACATTAAAAAAATAAAAATAAAAATAAAAGAAAACTCCTAGAGTCTCTATTCCAGCTTCCTCCCACCCACCCTCTTCTTGCTGCAGTTGCTCTAGCTGTGCACCTGGCAACCTCCTGGGAGGCAGGTGGTGGATCCTTAGCCGGCCTCAGAGGCGGTGGGTTGGTGGGAGGAGGCCAAGAAGGAAAAGGGGCCAGAACGAAGACTCTTGGAAGAGTTTCTTTATAGTTTCTAATTATTTCTAGATATGTTGTCTCCTTGCTTCTTCGTAGCTTTCCTATGAAAGTTGAGTTCCTTGATGCATGAATGTGACCTACCACATGCTTCATTTTAGCACCCAACATATTCCCAAATTGGTAAAACTATACGGGCATGTGGTCCAAGAGCTACGTCAACATCTTATCTATACAAACCAAATCCAAAACAAACATCCATAAAAGTCCCTCCCTGAAAGAAAGCCATCTTCACTGAATTTTTATGTTATCCTCCCTTTTCCAAGAAGAATTACTGATACTATCAGTGTAATTTGATTATATAAGCTGCACCTCTTGATCTAAGTAGCCTAGTTTGATGCGTAGGCTTTATTTGCCTTAGTTTGATTATGCATATTGACTCAATTATGCGTACATTTGAAGTTTGAAATTCTCAATCTAAATTAGCCAACCCCTGGCATGCATATCTCTTCATTTTAGATCTGATCACCCATTTTCTTATAGCATAGTTGATATGGATATAAACTAGAGTTTTGGATATAGTAAAATTGGCTTTATATATCTAGTGCATTTAACTTCAATAATCAATATAATTTAGCTTTAGTGCAAAATCCATCCAAATTAGTAAAACTATGATCCTAGTTAAATACAACCAAAATGATGTTAAATGACTTGCCTTGATTTCTTTTACTTTTCTTTCTTATTTTATTCTGACTTTGTTGACCAAAGCTCAAAACAACCAAAACCACTGAAAGTCTGAAACTATTGAAAACTTGAAACTAAAATTCTACTTAGGAGAGACAAAAACCAAATCCAAAAAAGCAAGTGTTAAAACCCCGTTCTATAGGTTGACATGCAAGTCATTGATGGACCTCATGCAAACCAGTGCTACAAGAACCAACTCCAATACCTCCTCATTGACATACCCATCGGGGTGGCAATCCATGACCTAACTTGCCACCTCGACATGCAATCAACCTGAAATAAATATATTTATGTTTGGTATAAACAAGTATGCTCCTAAACAAGTCAACCCATGTTACTCATTCTACCAAAAATGGTCAGGTTCAGGTTAAGAGTCCTGACCTGTCTAACCTTGCCAGATCCATTTAATATCTAAGTTGATTCAGCCCTGTTTCATTGGTTCAGCACCCCGCCCATTCCAATGTTTTGGAGAACATGGTTTAGGGCAGCCCATCCCTCCCACAGCCCCATCTCTCGAGTCCCATCCCTCCTATGCCCCGCCCCCAAATCCCTCCCATCCCAACTTACCTCAAACCTTGTCTCACCTCCCATCCCACCCAAACCTTGCACCCAATACTTTATAAACCCTCCCAAGATCCAAGATCCCAATTCCTAGGAAGGACATTGACACCATGATCCTATGTCCCAACCCTCCAAGGGTCATCACCCTGCTGATGAGAAGATCCACAAGAGAGCCACCCACGATGACCTCGCTATGCTGCTAATTGCTTTTCTACATGGTTCGTGCCCTTTGGTTCCCCCATAGCCCCCTTTCCCTCTAGCTGCACCGCTTGGCCCTTCAAGTCCAGCATTCAAAGCAAGGTTTAGGTCCTTCCCAAAATAAAAATCAACTTGACCTACATTGCCACTCAAATCCCATAGATTCTAGGATTAGGTTTTGGGGAAGGGAATTTAGAGTGAGATGAAGAGGGAAGTGAGGAAATGGATCGGAAAATAAATTAGGGCAACCCAAGCTGACCCGATCCATTTATTAAGCAGGTCATGCATGTTAGGTTAAGTTACCCACCTAATAAATATATTGGGTTTAGATCTTAATATATGACTAGTTTATTAAATGGATCTGCCAAGGTGTGCATACTGGTCGGTACGTACTATGCTAGTACCAAATAGGTGTGCGATCTTGAATCATATCTTACTAGTACTAGATCGGTATGCAGTCTTATGTCGTACCAACACTCAATACCCTTCGCCATCTTGTACCATATCATGTACTGACACTATAATAGGATGGTACCGTTAGAGAGTCCAGTACCCAAACGGTGAACCTTATGATCAGATATAGGTTTATAGTTTTTCATCCCAACCTATATCTCAATTGCATTAGACTTGATTGCCACCTCCATATATACACATGTATGAGTGTGTCCTTGGGGCCTCCAAATGATAGCTTAAGCAGTCAAGTCATATTAATAAAAACAAAATAAACAAATATAAAGTGCATATTAATAGTTCTAGCAAGGTTGACTGTACTAGTATCAGGATCCATACCAATCAGCGAGCAACACAATTCGGTACGCCCCATTATCATTTCGTGCGGGGCCCGAACCAACAAAATAGAGAGAGAGTGAGGGAGAGGGAGAATCAAAGAGAGGAAGAGAGAGAGGGGGGGATGGAAGGAGAGGAAGAGGGAGGGAAGGCTAGTGGTAGCCACTAGAGGGCCACGAAGGCCCTCAGATGACTAGATGAGTGGGGAAGAGGAAGAACTAAAAGAGGAAAAAGGAGAGAGAGAAAGAGAGAGAGGAGGGTAGGGAGGAAGAGGGAGGGAAGGAGAGGGAGAGGGCATGGAGGTCAGAGGTAGCCGCCGAAGAGCCATGAATGGCCGGATCTCCCTCCCTGACCTCCTACAGATCAAAACAAGGTTGCCGACTTCATTGAGTCTGCAATAAAAATATAACCAATCAATCGAAACAAGAGGGAACACACCTATTTCAATCTACAAGAGGTCAAAGAAAGAGATCCAGCCATCTGCGGCCCTCCAATACCCACCACCAGCCTCCCCACCCTTTCCCTCTCCCTCCCTCCATATCTCTCTCTCTCTCTTCCTCTCTCTGGAGGAGGATGGAGCTTAGGCGGGCTCCAACAACCTCCGACAGCCTCTCTGGCCTTTCCTTCTCCCTCCCTCCCCCCTTCTCTCTCTTTTCCTCTCTTTCCTTCTTCCTCTCCTGGTCCTTGTAGGTGTCTCATTTCGCATGCTGAAACCATCCTAGTCAACCGCCAATATGCTTCAGCACACCCCAAACCAGGAGGTTCTATCCAGTTCGGCAAACCCTAAGTTCTAGCAAGAAAGAAAAGGCCATAAGGCCATGCCCCTCAAGGCAGAAAATAAGTATGATATCTCATGAAAGATCAAATTACAACTGTCTGTTCACAAAAGGCTTGGATCAAAGTGAACATAGATAAGAAAAAATATCAAAGAAAAAATATTTGGTATACTGTATATTGGACACTAATAAAATTTCAGAAGTTCCTGGATGAAATTTTAACTCTAGACAATCACTAAGAACAAAGAATGCATACATTCACATATCAATTTAACTCTTGATTGATTCATGGTTTTTCATTGTATTGCCTAAACTATGGTGAGATTTAGTATCAACAGACACAGTAGAGAGTGATAGTTTGATTTATTGAATAGAAAAAAAATCATTAATCAAAATATTAGAAGGACTAGGAATGGATGATACCAGCATGTGACGTAATTCCCAATTTTTTATCCTTGAACATATGAGAATGTTAAACTAATAGAAACTATTCATATGAACATTTTTTGGCTAAAACTGAATTGTATTGATCAGTTCGAGTTGTAAATGGTTTGAGCTTATAATGATAGTATTACTAAGCACACCTAGCATATGCAAGGAATAGTTCTAAAACAGGATAGTGTAATGAAGCATACAAAACATTTTAAGGAGATATAAATATAAGATTCATGTGCAACAATGTTAAGCCGTCAAACCATGATACCTTGAATGGTTCATTGTTAGTTCGGAAATCTATACCAGGGATATCACGTAACCAAATTGGGAAACCCCTATGAAAATGCATAGACACAAACAAGGTCAGAGAAGAAAATGTTATGCTAAGACTGTTCATAGTTCACACAATTACATCATCCACAAGAAAAGGACAGATGTAAATAGAAGAAGAAGATTAGAAAATAAGTACACGAAAATACTCAAGCTGCCATGGTTTCTATCAAAGTTACATATAACTATTGCAGGATTTTAGAAGAAAATAGATCAAAAATTAGCACCAAGAAATGAAGACCAAAAGTGGCATGAGTAAAAATATATTTCATTTTCATATGATGCCCTTGGAGATGTATTTAATATTTGACCGGTATGATAAGATTATGCCTAAGGGTATAGTCTTTTGCTGGTTTATCTTCGTGATATGTAAGTGCTCAAAAAGAGTAACATATTTTCACAAATCTTAACTATATCAGATGATAATAACACCCACATCATTAATGCAATCTTTCTTTCATCACTTGGTCAAACAAAAATTTGATGAGAGTACATAAACGGGTCCAACTTATTCTTTTCTACTTCTACCACCACCATGAAAAATAACTGCAATCTATTATTAATTTTTCTGCATGCTAATTTTGTTGTGCACTATGATGACTTGATTTGCAGCATGGGATGTCATAAAATCATGTGAAAGAAGGTAAAGAAAGGAGAAAAAATGAGAGAATGTGATATGGTGAGAGTTGCAGGGAGCCAATTTCCAGTTTGAGCATTACATAAACCAGTGAGGTGAAGCAAAAATGACAAAATGCTTTCACATTGGTAATTAATGAATGTAATGTAGTGAACCAATAGAAGATCAAGGAACCATTAATCAGCTTGAATATGTGCTACAGTCTACCCTTACGGGATAAATAGAACAAACAAACCATCAAATCTACCAATAATTTCCATCAGGCTGGAGCAATATATCATGGAAGACCTATCTTTCAGTGAGTAATTAATAACTTGACAACTTGACGGCTATACTGCCTTGCAGACATACCAGCCTGCTTACCAGAAATCTGGTACATGGGATCCTCTTGCTGCCCACACAGCACAAATGAGAAGATTCACCATGTGCCAGTATAGACCATTACTGAGGAGTGTAAGAGTACTGATAGTTTGATTCCTTATCTATACTGTACAGTGTGGCGAGTAAGCACCAGAATTCAAATTCTTGGTCAAAACAAATGCTAGGAATGGAGTTTACAACCCTGGAGAGCTGCATGTGCAATAAATAAAAGAATAGCGATATAACAAAAGTTAAACTCTAAATGTAAATTCTCATCAAAGGTCAAAACCTAAATTTCTAGCTAAACCTATGCTATTTTACTTCAAGGTCTTATTTTCTACGAACTATTGCATAAGGGTTTTTACCATCACTTACTTTTGGTATCTCTTGAGCAAAATCACAATCTAAAATCCACATTAGTTCAAGGTGCACCAATATTGTTGTTGTGTAAAGGCTCACATATAGTATTATGTAAATATAATACAAATTCATGTATTATAACATGTTAAAAGAGATAAATGATAATCTATTGCAATTGAATATATTAGATGATCACCTTCCATTAGAGTATTGTTTCATAGTTGCGAGCTTTACAACAAATGCCACACAAGTTAGATACCAAAATGAGTCTAATAATACACAAATGCTATATGTAAAGGATTATTTACTAAGTCATCGTGATTATGTGCAAGATTAACATCTGTATAATGTCAAAAATATGTTGTCCAACAAACCTAGAAGGAAAAAAATGTCATCATCATCAATGTTACGCACACATGCATGAAAACCAGTTAATTTATACTAGAATATCTGAACACAAGACCGACTGAAGATATGTGTTGACAAATAATAGCTTGAGATAAGAAATAAGAATTACAATGCAACTAGTCTCATATTGAAATTTATCAAAGAACATACAACATGGATATGAAAAAAGAATTTATAGAAAGAATTTGCACGATAATATTAAGAAAAGTGCATGAAAAAGTGTTGCTGATGTTATGATATTGATCTTCCTAATATTCCATGTTTAGCAAAATTCTTCTGATAAATTATGACTTATCTTTTCCACAGACTTTGTATGTTCAACATCATTACAACAGATAAATTCAGTAGCCAGTAACCACCGCAGAAATAGTACATTACTGTGATAATATAATGAAACCAAATGTTCATACTTAAAGCTTCCAATAAAGCTGAATCTTTCAAACCAATAACCAGAGCATTGGAAGAATTTTCCATGTCAACAGAGGAGAGGAAAGAGGTAGAACTACTTTAAGTGTGTGCCAGTTAAATGCATACATGCTTGTTAGCTTTAAGATGAAATTGAAGCTTAGGCAAAACATTACAAAATGGTGTGATGTTAGAGAGAAAAAGGATAGACCCAAAATTCCATTCAGCACAGACATAAGGACCAATACGGAGATGAAGATACAGCCCTTGGGATCCAATCAACTTCGCAAACTTCACAATATCATATCTTCCTTCGAAGTTATACTGGAAGAAAATATCAAATGTAAGAATAAGCTAGCCCAAGATCACCGTGCAAAGATGCAATCTATGGCACCCAAAAAGTGAACAGTACCTGACCTCTAGTTGGCTCATGCCCATTCCAAAATACATAAGTTTGTATGACATCTGCCCCACCCTCCTTGCTCTTAGCAATCAGACCAGGCCACATCTGATATCATCCATAATGTACAAGACTCAGAGAAACTCAAAATGATTCTAGCAAGTCGGAAATGCAAGTGTTTTACTAACCTGTAACTAATATTATATGACATGAAACCAGAAGAGCAAAGATCAAAGAAACAAAAAATAAGGTTATTTACCAAAGACATCACGACCAGGCAAATGATGGAAGTCTGACATGATCAGTGCCAAGAGATGGTCTAACAAAGTAAACTTCACAGTATCATTTGCTACTTTTTTCCTTTCTTTCCTTTCCTTCTCTCTTTTTTTTTTTTTTTTACTTATACCGGTATAAGGATAGCCCCCTCTTCTTCAAGATAGGAGATGGAGGTCAGAAGTAACTTAAATTGGATGAAGACAAAAAGAAAGCTCAATCTGGGCACCACATTACCCACTGGCTTATCTTAGCTGGTTGGCACCTCTCTCTCCTCAGCTGAAAGGTCCCAAGTTCAACTCAAAATGCTGGCACTCCCATTGTATTCCCCAAATAGAAGGGACATCAAGCAACCAGAATGGTCTTTAAGCTTTAGTCCCTCACAAGACCACGTACATGTTTTCATTAAAAGATGGATAAAATTTCAGTTATGGAGAATGAAGAAAAAGGATTCCACAGATCCAAATTAATGAAGGCTTGAAATATTGGGAAATAGATTTTCCAGCTTCCATGCTACATTGCTTGGACATGCATCGTAAAGCAGCTGCAGCGAAGGACAGCCATTGTTGGACTACTCGAGGGCAACTATCATTGTTGACCTTTTCCTGTGATAGATGCAAGATGTGCAGATAGGTACAGTGCTAGCTCCTGTTCCAGGTGGCCCAAGAAGCAGAGATTTCCTTCTCTTAGCTATTCAAAAATCCTAAAGTAGTTAGCTTTTCTCCCCAGGATTGCTACCATAGTTTGTGCATGGTCAGAATATTTCCTACTTTGTTTCCTAATGGACCATAAAGGAAAAATACATCCATACTACTGCAAATAACTTGTGCACCTTGCGAACTGTAGCAGGGCATATTTTTACCTCAAGATCTAATATTTGAAGTTGACCTTCACAAGATATTGAAGAATGTTCTCACTTTGCAAGATCACCTTTTAATTTTTATAAAACAACCACCATTGTGCCCACCAATCTTAACTACACTGCCATTAAATTATTGTCCCCGCTCGAGAATTACCTTCTAATTTCCATTTCTACCGTACCAATCTTTACACTTCCTTATATTAACCTCCGAAAATGTACAAGGGCAATTCACACATTAAAGCTGAGACCCTTTTCGAGAAATTAGCCACCACACAACACAGAACAATCAATTCTAATAACTACCACATAGAAAACACCAATAAAAAAAATTCAAGATTCACTAGAATATGTCCAACTCCATCAACGTATTCAATTTTCGATCATGCACCAGAAGTTCTAAACAATCGGTAAAAATACTGGACCCTGGAATGGAAGCAATGGAGACAATACCTCGGGGGTGGCTCGAGGGTAGTGGATTCCGGCTGAGATGAGCATCCGGCGCTTGCCGCCGATGAGGAGAGCGCGGTGATCGTAGCTCACGTTGAAGGACTCGAAGAACGCGGCGGAGACCACCGCCAGCTGCACCGCCACCACGACGGCGGAAAGCCCATGGCCTTTACTAAACCCTAACATCCAACCTTCGGCTTTCGGCTCCTCTCTTCTTCGAAGAACCGATCGGAAGCAAGAGAGGAATTTATAGAGAAAAAAATATAAGATCGGAGAAGAGGTTGGAGACGCTCGCCCGATGAGATAGAGGCCGAGTACCAGTTGACGGGATTTTGTGGGAAATTTGATGAGCAACCGAGGTTAGTTTTGGAATCAAGAAAGAATATCCTTGCATGGTTTTGGAATTTTCGTTGGCCGCTTGTGTTTGCAGTTAAATTGTAAATAAATCCTTTGTAATAAATTTGGATGATAATGATGTGCCGGGGTAGACACGAAAGGAAAGGGAACATTTAAAAAAGTAGATGATTACAAATGATTTTAGAGGTCGGTGGTTGTTAATTTATCGACTGATGAGCAATGATAGGAAGACCCATCGAAAGATCAGCGGCCCATCGATCTATCATCGGTCCGACCGACATGACGATGGGAGCACCGACATACTATCATCCGATGGACATTCGGTCTGATGAACGATGGCCCTGAAGCCTCCTGATCGACTATCAACTGATCTAAAGCCTTACGATCGATTGTTAATCGTCTGAAGTCTCATGATCGACTGTTAATCGGTTAATAACTTCCCGACCAATTGTTGATCGACCTAAAGCCTCCCGACCGACCATCGATCGATCTTAAGTCTTTCAACCGATCAATGATTGATCGATATCAAACTAATTGGCTGACCGACGGAAGTTCTCTAAACAGCTCATCCGGGCCACGATTGGCTCTACAAAATCATCCCTAAAAAGGGTGGGCAATGGTGATTAGTGGGTAATTCTAGCTACTTGCCCATGATCACACCACTAGAAAAAGATGGATCCATATGCCAAGCGGTTATCATCCCGACATCTATAAAAGAAAAGTAAACTAGCCAGTTTGATAAGACACTCCAGAATATTAAAAGAGCAAACTCTATCATCTTGCTCTTCATTTTTCTATTCGATCAGTCCAATCTTCTAACTTAAGCATTGGAGGATTTCCACCGGAGCCAACTCTGGTCAGTATGAACTTTCTTTTGCAGGTTTCCAGCATTCATTCACAAGCGCAGGTGGATTGGCCGCAACAAATTGGCATGCTAAGTAGGAAAAAAAATAATCAGTGAAGTTTATCATTAATTGCAATGGCAAAAATGCACGCTCGCAACTCACTCAGCTCCGCCGGCCAATCATCTCGATGAGAAGCACTTCTCCCTCTATCGTTGATAGTGACGAAATCGAGCTCTTCACGTTCGACAGTCACGATGGATGCATAAGCCCAGCAACTAGCTACATTGATGCAGCAGGTCCGGATGCCTATTCATAGTCTCCAACAGTAGCCGTACGCAATGGCAGAAGGTCCGACGATGCAGGCACAGCCGCCACATCTTGAGGTACTCTGCCACTCCCTCATCGAAGCAAACATCTCGACATTTCTGTCGGATGGAAACTCCATCTCCTCACCACTCGCGAGGAACCACCCATCAATCATGACGCTCCATTTTCCCATCTTTCCATCGAAGTCAGCACAAGAAAAAATGGCAGCGGAATTCAACCACCTCCTCCTCCACCAGTTCCTTAGAAGGATCAACCCTGGGGACGTCTTGTCAGCGGCTGTTCGATAACTACGAGTGAAAGCTCAAGAAAATCAATCGTCGACTGGCTCGAATCTAGGAGGATGCGACATAAGGGTCCTCCAATGGTCTTCGTGTCCAAGCAGCTCCTTTTTTCTCCTATATCTTGAACAATCCGATCGCATCACGATTCAAGATGCCATAGGTGGAATCGTATGATAGCTCCACCGATCTAATTGATCATCTGCAGAGCTATAAAGCTCTCATGATGATCCAGGGGTGAATGACGCCCTCATGTGCATCGGCTTCTTGACCATCCTATGGAAAGTTGCTCGAGCCTGGTATTCCAGATTTCAATCGAGAAGCATCAACTCTTTCAGACAGCTTGAAGATTCTTTCATGGCTCACTTCAACACTAGCAGAAGGATACCATGAATTTTCGATACCCTCTTCTCGATCAAGTAAGGAGAGGGAGAAACTCTTTGGACCTTTGTAGTGCATTTTAACACCACCACGCTCAAGGTCTGAAACCTTAATGAGGACGTGGCCATCTCGGTCATGAAGCAGGATTTGCGAGGTTTTCAGTTCACCTATTTGTTGGACAAGAATCACTTATTTGCTGGACAAGAATCACCTCCGAACTTATGCTAAACTCCTAGAGCACGTGGATAAATACATCCGTATAGAAGAAGGCGCTTCTGGTTGGCACCAATTAAACGAAAAAGGTTAGAAGAAAAAGAAGCAACGGAAGAATGATGCTTTGGCTGGACCAAATCAGCCCACTCTGAATAGGAAAATGGTCCTCTCCCGGCTGAACCCAGTACCGACCAATGTGAAGAGTCGGTATGATATCTATACTCCCCTCTCTGCTCCACGTGCCCAAATTCTAATGGAGATTGAAGAAAAAAATTATCTTCGTCGATCCTCAGTGATGAAGAATCGAAATAAGGATAAAGAAAGTACTATCAATTTCATCGTGACTATGGCCACGACAACGAACAGTGCTTCCAGCTGAAGGATGAGATCGAGGCTCTCATTTGATGGAAATTTCTTGACAAGTTCAGGCTTGATCGTCCAACTCAGCCACCTGCCGATTAACCACCACCGATGTTGGAGGAAATTCATCAAAATTGACCAACAGCTAGGATGATCAACATGATCTCTAGGTGACCAAGAGCCAGGGGGCAATATTCGAAGAAAAATCAATCAAGAAACGACGATTCAATGAGCCCATCTCTTTTTCAGATGACGATGTAAGAAGAATTCAAACTCCCCATGATGATGCTATCGTCGTCTCGACGACGATAGCAAACTACGATATAAAAAGAATCCTTATCGATAATGAAAGTTTGACTAATGTTTTATTTTACTCTACTTTCTTTCGAATGAAATTGTCAACAGAACACCTTCAAAGAGTTCCCATCTCTTTGGTTGGATTCACGGAAGACGCCATCGATGTTGAGGAAGAAATAGATCTTTTATTGACTGCGGGGATAGAACCTTGACAAAGCACTATTGTCTTGACTTTTATGGTCGTTAGTGTTCCATCGGCATACAATGTCATACTTGGAAGACCGGAACTCAATGCCCTCAAGGCGATAGTATCAACATATCATTTACTAGTCTAATTTTCGATCAAGACTGGAGTTGGAGAGATGTGAGGCAACCAACAGATTGCCCAATGTTGCCTCGCAATCACTGCAAAGGAGAATAAGTTGGAAGATTCTTTGCCGCTAGAAAGACTTGATCAGCGGAAAGATGAAAAGTGAGATGAGCCGGCTGAACAGTTGGTCTCCATCCTATTGCAAGAAAACGATCCAACTAAGGTTATTCAAATTGGGTTGTAATTTTAGATGATGGAGCATGAGCAACTGGTTCGGTTGCTAAGAGCCAATGCTGATGTATTCACTTGATCAGCAACTGACATGCCAAGCATACCTCCAGAAATAATCACCCACTAACTGAACGTCAATTCGAACATCAAGTCAATGAGATAGTAGAAATGACCATTTACTTCTAAGCGACTGAAGGTCATCGATGAAGAGGTGGATAAACTCCTCACGGTAGACTTCATTAGAGAGGCACATTATCCAGACTGGCTTACGAATGTTGTCATGGTGAAAAAAGCCAATGAAAAATGGCACATTTGCATTAATTATACCAACTTAAATGAAGCATGCCTGAAGGATAGTTTTTTTCTTTTGAAGATCGATCAACTGGTCGATGCAACATCGAGGCATCGACTCCTAAGTTTCATGGATGCTTTTGCAGGCTACAACCAGATTCGAATGGTGCCTAGAGATGAAGAACATACTGCCTTCATCACTGATAAAGGGATTTATTACTACAAAGTCATGTCGTTCGGACTCAAAAATATGGGAGCGACTTACCAATGGTTGGTGAACAAAGTCTTCAAACCGCAAATTAGGCAAGACATGGAAGTGTACGTCGATGATATACTGGTATAAAGCATCCAAAGTTAGGACCACATTCCAGACTTAGAAGAGGCCTTCGATACACTCCGACAACACCGGATGAAGCTAAATTCAATCAAATATGCCTTCAGAGTAACAACCAGAAAGTTTCTTGATTTTCTTGTTTCACATTGAGGAATCGAGATAAATCTGAAAAAAATAAAAGCAATCATCGACATAAAACATCTGACCTCAAAGAAGGAGGTGCAACAACTCAACGAAAGAATTGCCGATCGGTTCATCTCCAAATCTGCCGAAAGATGTCTTCTTTTTTTCAAACTCTACGACAGACTAAGGAGTTTATATGGACCGATGAATGCTGACGATCCTTTGAAGAGCTAAAGAAATACCTGATGATGCCTCCTTTGCTCATAAAGTCGATGGAAGGAGAACTTTTATATTTATACTTGGCCACATCTGATGAAGCCGTTAGTTCGATTCTGATCAGAGAAGATAAAAATCGAGTATAATAACCCATCTATTATGCAAGTAAAGTACTTCACAATGTTGAAACCCGATATTCAAAGGCTGAGAAGATGATCTATGCCTTAATCATCTCGATGCAATGGCTTCGGTCCTATTTCTAAGCCCACACAGTGCATGTTTTAACCGACCAACCTCTAAAGTCGATCCTACATCGACTAGATACCTTGAGAAGAATGGCAAAATGGACGACAAAGCTCTGCGAATTCGATATCCAATATCATCCTCATCCATCGATGAAGGCCCAGGTTCTGGTCGATTTTATTATCGAATGTACCATCTTGGATGACAAGTTCGATCAAGAAGTAACTCGCGAATCGATAGAAAATACCCCTAAAATCAATCATGAGTCGACCTAGGTATTACATGTCGATGGAGCATCAAATATCCTTGAAAGCGGTGCTAGACTCATTTTAGCAAATGTCGATGGAGTAGTCATCGAGTACGCTCTCTGATTTAACTTTAAAGCTTCAAACAATTAAGCTGAATACGAAGCTCTCCTTGCCGGCTTAAAAATCGCTAAGGAGTTCGGTGTTGAAGAGCTGAAGATGTTCACCAACTCCCAACTCATCGTGGGATAAGTCAAAGATGACTACGAAGCTCGCGATCCGACAATGCAGAAGTATTTAGAAAAAATGAAAGACCAAGCTTCCATCTTCAAATACTTCGATATTTCGTACATCCCTAGAGCAAAGAATGCTCGGACTGATGCACTCTCCCGACTTGCCATCACCATCCCTAACGAATTTGGTCGAATCTACATCGACTATCTTGATACGCCAAGTGTCAAATAGATGGAAGAGGTATTGCAAATCAATGAGGAGCTGAGTTGGATGGATCTAATAGTTAGGCATCTGACTGAAGGAATCCTACCCGATGATCCATCGGAAGCAAAACACTTAAGATGGATGGCCTCACAATATGTGATGATGGACGAACGACTCTACAAATGATCCTTCTTCCTCCCGCTATTGAAGTGCCTAGGACCTGCCGATGCCAACTATGCATTTCGAAAAGTCCACGAGAGAATATGCGGGAACCACTTGGGGGGCAAGTTCCTCGCCTACAAGATCCTTCGACAAGGATACTATTGGCCAACAATGTAGAAGAACGCAATTGAGTTCGTCCGAAGATGTGAACCATGCCAAAAATACGCCAACATCCAATGTCAATCGGCGACACAACTGATATCGATCATGGCTCTATGGCTGTTTGCGCAATGGGGGATTGACATACTTGGTTCTTTTCTCCAACATTTGGACAAAGAAAATTTTTGATCATCGTCGTTGACTATTTTAAAAAATGAATGAAAGCCGAACCTTTGGCACATATTACAAAAAATAAAATGGAAGACTTCATTTGGAAATCCATCATCTATAGATTCAGACTTCCACATACTATCATAATTGACAATGACTAACAATTCGACAATCAGAACTTCAAAGACTTCTATGCGACATATCATATTGCGCACAAACTAACATCTGTCAGTCATCTACAGTCGAATGGAGAAGCAGAGGTTACTAATCGAATGATTCTCCACAACCTAAAGATCCAACTCAATGAGGCCAAGGGCCTTTGGGTAGAAGAACTACCTTTGGTGTTATGGGCCTACCGAAGGTTTGTTTGGCTTGCACCCGATCGTCATGCACTTTTACAAAGTGTTGGACAATAGAAAATCGACCAATGGTCTGTTAAGAAGCCGATCCATCATCATTTTGCTTCCGATCATCAGATACTTCAATGATCTGACTGTGTGCGAATTAGTAAAAAATCAACTAAAAGTTGGTTATAAACCAACTCAAGGTTGGCTTACCCCCGACCTATGAATATCTCAATAAATGACTAAGTGTTGGCTAGCTAAAAATTTGACTTTTAATCGATCTAAAAAGTAGCTGATAGTTGGACAAGAGATCGATTAATGGCCGATGAATCAAAGTCTTTACAAGTAAATTTTGTTCATCAAAACCAAGTCAGGAAGAAGCTGACGAACAATGTTCAAGTTCGGTTACCAGATGATAAGCAGTTATGATGGAAGACAAATAAGCACGACAAAAGATAAATGCAAACAAAAATTTTCTTTTATTACTATGAAAAGAAAGTTACAAAATGGACTTTTAGTCCTTACAAAATTAGAACTATAGTTTCAAAAAAAGAAATAAAATACAAGTTTATCTATCGATTGGCTGCTCTGGAGCTGGATCGGGAGTAGCTTCAACTTTGGTAGTTGGTGCAATATCAGTCGGTGAAATAGTTTCGATCAGGATAACTTCTTGGCTCTTCGATGGGACTTTAGCGGCCAACTAAGAGGTTGCATCCATCGGTATGGAAGAGATTGAAACATCCTCGATCGGAGCGGGAACAATGATGGGGGCGCCATCTTTCATCGGGTCACCGGATGCTTCATCCTCGCCTCTCTCTTTCTCTTCTTCAACACCGAAGACACCACCCTTTTTTCTTCTTCAGTATCAGGGGTAACGATGCTACTAAGATGAAGGTCAGAAAAGAGCTGTTGGACAGCATCCCGACCATCACCAAATCTGATCTAATAGAAAGCTTCACTTTCTTGAAGTATCAAAATTTTTAGATCAATCGAGGTCTTGAATTCCTCGACACCTAGCTCTTTCGCCCGACCGAGATCCTACTGTAGAACCTGGATCTCCACCTTAACCAAAGATGCCTCCTCATCGACCGATTGGCACTTCCGATACCAATCCTCCATCTTCTTGGCCTAGTTATTGCGGTCCTTCTTCAGCTTGTTTATCTCATGCTTCTTCTTCTTAACGCGACTCTCCTATGCATTTACTTCCTCCTGAGCCAACTTAAGGTCGGACTGAACTGACTCAAGTTTGGATCTTATCGATCCAAGCTCGACTCTAGGGTAGGAGACTTCATCGGACAAGTTTCTCTCTCGACCAGCCACATTCTTCTCCAACTACTTTAATCGATAGACTACTGAATCACATTCGACGTTCACGACCGACACCGAATCGAAATATGCATGCCAAAGATCGGCCATTCTATGGCAGGCCGACTCAAGCTCGGCCATGTCGTGAGCCCACTGTTCAAGGAAAGCAAATCAAGTTAGTTTTTTTTTTTTTAAAAAAAAAGAGGAAAGAAGAAGTAGAGAGGCAAATTGCAAATTATAGACTACCTCAATAAAGGTCAGGTAGAATGACTCGAACAAATCGGCTAAGATCGGACTCTTCCTTGACTTTCGATCATTTGGGAGGAGAATGGCGTGAACCAAACTCCTCGCTAACTAAGAGTCGGAAAGAGCTGACCAACCTTCAGGAATCCGAACATCGACTCATTTGGAGTCCATATAACTATGGCTAGAAGCATCACTCCCAGTCGGTACAGGAAGAATTGGCACCTTCCCTTTCCTTTTAGTAGACGATTGCTTGGAGGCACCGACATCTACTTAGGCATGGACGGAGATGATGGATGCCCCAGATGGATCGGAGTCGATTATGGGGCAGGTGCGAAAATAGATAGTTGAGCTCCTGACACAAGAGCAACAGCCGAAGCATCGATGATGACAACATCTTCCTCCGACCGCATAATGGCCGGAGGGGCTTCAGTAGAAGTAGTCATTATCAGAGCGCACAAGGCAACGATGGGAGTGCTGATAGATCTAGAAGGCACCACTATAGGAACGTCGGCAACTAAGAGATCAGCTGCCCGACTCTTCTTCGGTGCATGCAACGGATCGGCACTAGATGCCACCCTCTTCCGAGTGGCAAATTGACGAACTTCGTTCGCAGAGATTCTAAGAGGAAGATGCATCCCTATGAAATCGAATAAGGAATTTGGGTTAATATCAAAAATCTATTGAAGAAAAGAAAATACAAAACTACAGACACTACATATACTTACAGATGGCACCAGACCAAGTTCGACATCATACAAAGCCTCTTCGATGATTAAATATTTTTGTGAGGAAACTTTCATATCTTTCAGCCGAAGGAAGTCCTCTCGATCGATCAGATCTATCTGACTATTCTCGTTCGGAAGGACATTTGGCTCTCCCCACATCGATGGAAAGCCCCAGAAGCAAGGGGCGAAATAAAGAAGAATTAGGTCTTCCAATCATGGATGGACGATGGAAGATCGGTAATGAAAGAAAGCTCCCTCCTCGGGGCAAAGTACCACCATCCGTTAGCTTTCGGATGGGATCAAAGAGTAAAAAAAAGGTCTAAACAAAAAAAGTCGAGGGATCATCGGAATTAACCAACATAATAAGGCAAAGGTAATCAAAAGCCGAATGAAATTCGGTGTTAATTGGGCCGAACACACCCGATAGTAATTGAAGATGTTCCGAAGGAACTCCGAAATAGGGAACCTAAGGCCCGACCTAAGGTTCTCTAGATAAAAAGCTATAAAACCCAATGGAGGTGAAATCATCCGACTGTCGGGACCAGAAGCCAATAGTTGAAACTCTTTCGGGATCTAATATTGATCCTGAAGTTGCTCCACAATCGATGCTGTCAGCGTGGATGCTTCAGTTGCCAGACTCTGCGATGAACTACTATGGATACTAGCCATATGTACAACTCGATAAAATAAAATAAAAGAGAAGGGTGAAAAAGGTGTCAGAAAGTTCGAACCTCGAACATGAAAGCTAAAAGACAAGAAAATGAACAGATTCTCCGAAAGCTCCTTCTGTTGAAAGCGATAGAAAAAAAATCTACAGGACGGATCTAGTATTTATAGGACCCACCAATGGTCATGATGCGTAGAAGACTACACCAGATGCTGACATGTGTTGATCGAAAAGTGGCCAAATGTCAAATCCCTTGAGCTTTGCAATCATGTGACTCCCAATAGCGACCATTCAAATCCCTGAGGCGTCAACTGCAACCTTTTCAAACATCGTGAAAATTATTAATGGCAAGCGGCAAAACAAAATTCAAGGCGATGCCACATGTCGACCCCCTACGTTCGTTGCATCAAGACAAAATGTAAAATCACTGCACCGAACTTGGGCATGGAGGGCAACTGTTGGTGGTTGTTAATTTTTTGCCCAACTCACTAGCCCACAACTGGCTGACTGTCGGCCATCGATGGTTGTTCACCGACTAATGATCGATGATAGGAAGACTCACCGAAAGATCAGCAGCCCATCGATCTACCATCGGTCCGACCGGCATAACGATGGGAGCACCTATATACTGCCATTCGATGAATGTTCGGTCTGATGGATGATGGCCTCGAAGCCTTTCGACCGACCATCGACCGGCCTAAAGCCTCCGACCGACTTTTGATCAGCCTGAAGCCTTCCGACCGACTGTCGATCGGCCAATAGCTTTTCGATCAACTAGTGATCAGTCTAAAGCCTCCCGATCGACCATTGATCGATCTCAAGTTTTTCAACCAACCAATGATGGGTCGGTATCGAGCCAGTCGGTTGATCGATGAAAGCTCTCTAAACAGCTCATCCACGCCATGATTGGCTCTACAAAATCATCCTCGAAAAGGATGGACAATGACGATTAGTGGATAGTTTTAACTACCTACCCACGATGATACTACATTAGAAAAAGAGGGACCCACGTGCCAAGTGGTTATCATCCCAATATCTATAAAAGAAAAATAAACTGGCCTGTTTAGTAAGACACTTCAGAATATTAAAAGAGCAAACTTTATCATCTTGCTCTTTATTTTTCTGTTCGATCAGTCTAACCTACTAACTTAAGCATAGGAGGGTCCCCACCAGAGCCAACTCCAGTCAGTGTAGACTTTCTTTTGCAGATTCTCGGTGTTCATTCACAGGTGCAGATGGATTGGCCACAACAAGAGTTAATTACACAAATCCTCCATGAAGTTTGAGATAATTATAAATTTCTACCCAACATTTGAATAATCCATAATATCCCTCATAAACTCATTAAGGCACATGGATGTTATCTTCTTCCCACTTTGGGACTCCCACTCCTGACTAACATATGCTTTGAGAGAGAGTGGGAGGGAGAGAAAAACAGAAGTGATGGTGGTCTTGGCAGCTTAAAAGAAGATGAGATGAGACCAATCTGAACGCAAGCGAGATTGATTTTGTGGGATTTGATGTATTTCTTGTACTCTCACCATAGTATGGGGCTTTAGGCGTTCGTCTCTAAGGTCTTTGTTAGGCTTTTCTACTTAGATTTGAAAAGTCAATATCGGATTCTTGATTAACTTGCCTATGATTTTTGAGTTTTTGGTTGGTCTTGAGTGGAATCTTGGGAATTTATTTTTTTCTTTGGTAGATATGTGATTTTAGATGCTTTTTTTGTCATTTCTTTAGGTTCAGAATTTGTGGCGGGTGGTATTAGAATTTTGAGTTTCTTAAGTCATTTTGGTAAATTTTCAGAGATTTTATGGATGAGTCTTCATAAAGATCTTGCCTTTTTTTTTAAAGCATTTTTTTTAAGATCTTTTCTGATTTTTGATGATCGATCAAAATTTCTTCTACATTTGTTTCTAGGTTTTAGCGCCACTCTTAGTTTAAATGTTTATTGTAAGTTAAAGGTCTTAACAAAAGACATTTGTTATTCAATTAGTTAATTAACACAAGTTGGTTTTTAACTCGTATGCTCTCTAAGTCTCACATTGAAGTTTTATGTCTAAGCATTCAACTTTCATATAATAGTTTTTGTCATATACCAATGATATGCATATGCATTGGTAACTCTACAAATAGATTGCATTTAATATTAATATAAAATTATATGCTATAGCTTCCAGCCTTCCTTAGTCAAATTTGTTGCTTGATTGATAGGTAGCTTAATAGAATGTCAATCGCGCCTTAAATTTCCGCCATCTTTCAAGAATTGTGTTAGGGATAAATCCCACTCCCGTCGAAGTCTAGCCTGGTGCTTAGCCTAATGCAGTCGGTAAACATGGAAAAGCTTCAATAGAAAATTCTCTCCCCAACAGACAATCTTATTCAGTGGTCGAACTTCTCAGCAGTCGAATCCAACCGAACTTCTCAGCGACCGAGCCCCAGCCGAATCCCTTAAGCCGGCTGAACTTCTCAGCGGTCGAGCCTCAGTCAAACTCTTCCAATGGCCAAATTCCTATCGAACTCTCCAAGAGCCGGACTCCTCCCAAACTTCTCCTTCGGTCGGACTTCGCCAGGAGCCGGACTCCTCCCAGGCTTTTTCTTCGATCGAACTCCTCCCAGACTTCTCCTTCGGTTGGACTTCTATGGGAGCCGAACTCCCTCCGAATTCCTCCTTCAGTTGGGCTTTTATGGAAGCCAAACTCCTTCCGAGCTTCTCCTTCATTCGGACATCTCCAGGAGCCGAACTCCTTCCAGATCCCTCCTTCAGTCGAACTTCTACAGGAGCCGAACTCTCTCCGAATTACTTCTACAGTCGAACTCTTTCAAGAGCTGAACTCCTCTATATGTCGAAGTCCACCAACCAATGTCTACTTTCTTCGAGCAATAATTATTAAGTTTTGACGAACGATCGCCATCGATCTGCTACAGATGATGCTACAGATGGTGCCCCCCTCCATGACAGACTCTATCAGGCCTCGAGCAGCCTGCTACCGGATGGTATGGCTGTCACTATCAGCCTGACGATACCTTTCTCTCCGTACCAAATCTCATGCAGCCTCGAGCGGCCCACCACCAGACGATATGGCCATCACCATCAATCAAGCTCTGTCTATATAAAGAAATCCTTCAGATATATTTTTTCTAAGCTCTAAGCTTTCTTCTCCTTCTCAAAAAGTTCTACCAAACTCCTGCCTGAGCACTCCACTTCTGTTGGCCAGAAGAGCTGACTTGGTTGTCGAAGGATCCTACCGTAGCCATCACCACCAGCTCTGGATGAAATTTTATTTTGTAGGTCACCGATGGTAACCTCGTCCTCCTCTACTCCAGTTCATCCCGACGTCAATCAGATTCTACGATAATAGAATTGGTGCTAGAAGGAGGGCCTTTATCTCTGAGGCATCCTTATTCTTAAAGAAGTGCTCAGCAATGATCTCTCTCCTTCCTCTTTAGGGATCTCTCTTCTTCCTCTCTAGAGTTCTTCCTCGAGAAAAAAGGCCTCCTAGGAGAGCTCCACCCCCACTTCAACCCCGATAACTCAAGCTCCACCTGTAGCCATGGTAGATCCAGAGCAGTTTAACCTACTGATATAGCGGATTCAAGGTCTCATCGAAATGGTGCAGGCCATGCGGCAGCCTTCGATGGCGATTTCACCAAGAAACTTGCCATCAGGATGCCAGGAACCGACCTTAAGGAAGAGCATTTGGCCTAGCATACCCATCGTCCTTAGGAAGAAGAAAAAGAGAGCAGAAGTTCTTTCCCCAAGAGATTTCATAGGAGGACAGAATGAAGTTTGGCCATGCTCGCAATCTCCTCCGAGTGCAAGCAAGACCGAACTCTCCCTCGAGCTTGTCATCAAAGAAGTCCCGACAAAAGAGCACGAAGTTCTCCCCTAAGAGGTTTCATAGGAGGATGAAATGAAGTTCGATCGTGCTTGCGATCTCTCCTGAGCGCAAGCGAGGTCGAACTCCATCTCGAGCTGGTCATCAAAGAACCCTGACAAAAGGGCACGAAGTTCTCTCCTAAAAAGTTTCCTAGAAGGGCGGAATGAAGTTCGACCGTGCTCGTGATCTCTTCTGAGTGCAAGCGAGCCCAAACTCTCCCTCGAGCTCATCATCAAAGAAACTCCGACAAAAGGGCATGAAGTTCTCCTCTAGCAAGTTTCATAGGAGGACGGAATGAAGTTCGATCGTGCTTACGATCTCTCCCGAGCACAAGCGAGGCCGAACTCCCCCTCGAGCTCGTTATCAAAGAAATTTTGATAAAAGCGCATGAAGTTCTCCCCCATAGAGGTTTCACAGGAGGATGAAATGAAGTTCGACCGTGCTTGCAATATTCTCTGAGCGCAAGCAAGGCTGAACTCCCCCTCGAGCTCGTCATCAAAGAAGCCCCGACAAAAGGGCATGAAGTTCTTCCCAGGAGGTTTCACAGGAGGACGGAATAAAGTTCGACCGTGCTCGCGATCTCCTCCGAGCGCAAGCGAGGCCGTCGAACTCTCCCTCGAGCTCGTCATCAAAGAAGCTCGACGATAAAGGGACATGAAGTTCTTCCCCTAGGAGGTTTCATAGGAGGATTGAATGAAGTTCAACCATAAGCTCGTGATCTCCTCGAGTGCAAGCGAGGTCGAACTCTCCCTCGAGCTCATCATCAAAGAAGCCTCCGACAAAAGGGCATGAAAGTTTTCTTAGAAGGTTTCATAGGAGGGCGGAATGAAGTTCGGCTATGCTTACGGATCCTCCCCCTGTGCGCAAGCGAGGCTGAACTCCCCCTCGAGCTTGTCGTCAAGAAAGCCCCGACGGAAGGGCGTGAAGAAGTTCCCCCAGAAGGTTTCACAACTATGCCCCTTTTAATGCTCCACAGACGCTAGCCTGAAGCAAGCCAAGGGTGCTGCCATAGCCAGAACCACCAATGATGGAAGAACAACAAAAAGATCGGCCGCCTCCCGGCATCATCAATGCTACCTCTAGGGGGCTTGGTACTTCGACGAGCCATCATCTCTCAGCCTCAAAGCTAAGAGAAGCTTACTCCAAATTGAGAAGACCAGCATAAAATAGAGGAGGTCGTCTGGTCCGAAACTTATCACTTGAAGGAAGCTCGGAGGAACAACGCTCCCACAACCTTGAAACTCATAAAATCTGAGGGTGTACTACCAGTAACTTTCCTTCAATAAAACTCCTCCATTTCAATATTATTATTTCTTGGTGTAAAAGTTATGTGATGACAGAAAAGAAGTAGTCAATAGTGGCCGTGTTAGGAACAAGAGGAGAACCTCATCCTAATATGAGCAAGTCAAAATCCTTCAACCTCGGCTAGAGATAAGATCTCTTCCGAGCTTCAGAGTCTACATCAATAGAAGATAATATTTTCTTCAACCTCGGCTAGAGATAAGATCTCTTCCGAGCTTCAAAGTCTACATCAACAAGAAGATAAGATCTCCTTCAACCTCAGCTGCTAGAGATAAGATCTCCCCCGAGCTCTACCTTCAATCTCGGCTAGAAATAAGATCTCTTCCGAGCTTCAAAGTCTACGTCAATAGGAGATAAGATCTCCTTCAATCTCGACTAGAGATAAGATCTCTTCTGAGCTTCAAAGTCTATGTTAATCAAGAGATAAGATCTCCTTCAACCTCGGTTGCTGGAGATAAGATATCCTTCGAGCTCCACCTTCAACCTCAGCTATAGATAAGTTCTCTCCTGAGCTTCAGAGTCTACGTCAATAGGAGATAAGATCTCCTTCAACCTCGACTAGAGATAAGATCTCTTCCGAGCTTCAAAGTCTACGTCAATAGGAGATAAGATCTCCTTCAACCTCGACTACTGGAGATAAGATCTCCTTCAACCTCAGCTAAAGATAAGATCTCTCCCGAGCTTCAAAATCTACATCAACAGGAGATAAGATCTCCTTCAATCATGACTAGAGATAAAATCTCTCTCGAGCTTCAAAGTCTACATCAATGGGAGATAAGATCTCCTTCAACCTCGACTGTTGGAGATAAGATCTCCTCCAAGCTTCTACGTCAATAGAAGATAAGATTTCCTTCAACCTTGGCTAGAGATAAGATTTCTTCTGAGCTTCAAAGTCTATGTCAACAAAAGATAAGATCTTCTTCAACCTCGACTGTTGAAGATAAGATCTCCCCTGAGCTTCACTTTCAATCTTGACTGTTGGAGATAAGATCTTCCCTGAGCTTCTACATCAACAGGAGATGAGATCTCCTTCAACCTCGGTTGGAGATAAGATCTTTCCTGAGCTTCAACTACAACTTCAACCTTGACTGAAGATAAGATCTTTTCCGAGCTTCAACTACAGCTTTAACCTCAGCTGGAGGCAAGATCTCCCCCCGAGCCTCAAATTTAGTGTTAACCTTGGCTGGAATAAGATCTCCCCCGAGCTTCAACCTGAGCTGGTACAGAGCCCCGAAGAGAACTTCGACAGTCATCCTTTTTGTACTCATTTTCTTCGAGTTTCGAACTCAGAAGTGGGGGGACTATTGTTAGGGATAAACCCCACTTCCGTCGAAGTCTAGCCTAGTGCTTAGCCTAATGCAGCTGGTAAACACAGAAGAACTTCAATCAAGAATTCTCTCCCTAATAGCCAAACTCATTCAGTGGCTGAACTTCTCAGCAGTCAAACCCAACCGAACTTCTCAGCGATCGAGCTCCAGCCAAACCCCTTCAGCCAGTCGAGCCCCAATCAAACTCTCCTAATGATCGAATTTCTATCGAACTCTCCAAGAGTCAGACTCCTCTCAGACTTCTCCTTCGATCGGACTTCGCCAGGAGCCAGACTCCTCTCAGGCTTCTCCTTCGGTCGGACTTCTCTAGAAGCCAGACTTCTCTTTCGGTTAGACTTCTACGAGAGCCAAACTTTCTCTGAATTTCTCTTTCAGTCGGACTTCTATGGGAGCCAAACTCCTTCCAAGCTTCTCCTTCATTTGAGCTTCTTCAGAAGCCGAACTCCTTCCGGATCCCTCCTTCAGTCGGACTTCTACAGAAGTCAAACTTCCTCCGAATTACTTTTGTAGTTGGACTCTTCTAGAAACTGAACTCCTCTATATGTCGAAGTCCACCAACCAATGTATGCTTTCTTCGAGCTATGGCTATTAAGTCTCGATGAATGGCCATCGATCTGCTACAGATGATGCTACAAGCAGTGCCCCCTCCATGACAGACCCCACCAGACCTCGAGCGGCCCACTACCAGATAGTATGGCTGTCACTATCAGTCTGATGATACCTTCCTCTCCATATCAAATCTCATTCTGCCTTGAGCGGCCCGCCACCAGATGGTATGGCCGTCACTATCAATCAAGCTCTGTCTATAAAAAGGGATCCTCCAAATACGTTTTCTCTAAGCTCTAAGCTTTCTTCTCCTTCTCAAAAAGTTCTACCTAACTTTCACCTGAGCACTCCATTTCTATTGGCTAGAAGAGCTGACTTGATCATCGGAGGATCCTGCCAGAGCCACCACCACCGACTTCGAATGGAATTTTGTTTTGCAGGTCACCGACGGCGACCTCGTCCTCCACTCCAGCTCATCCCAGCATCGATCAGATTTTGCGACAATAAATTGGTTGTCATCAAGATCTAAGCCAATGATATCCCAAATGATAGGGATGGCAATGGATCAGGTATAGGTCAGATCAATCAATATCTGTACCTTTCACATCATAAAAAATGTCACACCCATACCCATCCTATATGCATCTCGGGTCAGCTTAGATTGAGAAAAATTAGAAAGATATGGGTAAGGTCGAGTTGAGTTGGGTATATCCACCTCACCTCAGGTCAGGTTGCGTTGGGTATAGTAACTATAAATGATATCTAGCTGACAAAAAGATGGTAGCTAAATTAGAGAACACTTGATCTCCTTTCACCCTTTTCTCTCCACTCTTCTCAAATATCTTATGGGTTTAAAAAAATAAGAAGAAAGATGAGTAAATCAAATAGCAAATATTTTAGACATGCTTATAAAAGAAGACAAAAAACATTTTAAAAAAAAAAGATGGCATCAGATTTTTAATAAACATTTAAAAAACTGAAATTCTAGAAAGTTTACATGCTACAGAACTGGCATTTGAGAAAAATATAATCCGAAATACCACTAGTTGACAAGGAGATAGGGGTGACAATTTTAACCATTCTGGTGGATATCCGATCCTACCTGACTCGAATGGGATGGATTTTTCCCGACCCATTTAAGTTTAGGGGTGGGTACATATTTTAGTTAAAAAATCATAAGTGAATTGGAATTGGATGTGGATAATAGTATGCCACGCCCCAAATCCAACTCGATATACACACACACCAAAATAAAGGACTCAAGCCTGATACGAATATGATGTAATGATTGGGCAAAACTTTTATTGAGTTCGTACTTCTTTCCCAACCCATGCCCACCGTGATGCCTTTTCTCCGCCACTCTAGGTGTGCTCCTCCCTTTATCCCATTCGTCAAATGCCATGAGGTGAGGATCCGAGGATCATCTCTTCGATCTTTCGGGAGGTAGTATCAATTTCATCATCCATCCCTTCGATTCTTTTATCCGAGAGGATACTTGTTCATCCCTCTAAGTGCACTCTGCCACCCCTCTGTCTGATCGTGACACCATCCCTCCTTGGCCACACTTACATCCATCCAACACCAGCAGTCACTCAATCTAATAATTCTTCCTTCCTCAATTCTACGGTTAGAGTTTATATTTTTTAGGGTTAGGGCTAGGCATGTATGTAGATTTGTTGGTTGCTGGTCTCCAAATTATCACAAATACTTATCAAGAATTACATGCTTATTCCACTAGGACAGTGAAATCTGATGAAAATTTAACCAGCAGCCATAGACCTTTCAATTTTTTCATTAAATTTGATTTGGCAAGCAGGCTAATTAAGGATGATTTTCTTTCGCTCTATAATAGTTAACTGATCCTCCTTGCTTTTGTCTTGTTTTATGATTTATTTTATTGAATACTGATTAAGGTTGATTTGTATTTGGCTGACGGTCTATTTCCATATGCATGGACATATTTTTATGAGATGAGGGGCTTTAAAATTTCTAACTTAATACGAATTTTTCTCTATATTGAGAACATAAATTAGTTTTTTAGAGTGTAGAAGCTAAGATGGGGCATAACCTTGATAACAAGTAGAGGTAAAAAAAGGCTAAGTGGCCTATCAAGGGTCTACGGCCTGACTTGGTCTATTTATCTAAATAAGCTATGCATAAATTTTTAAAAAAACTTGTTTAAATAAATAGGCTAGGCCTAATTAAAATTTCAAAGCCTGATTGAAAGCCTGCAGGTTGGCCTATTTAAGAATAGCATAGTAAAAGGAAGAAAAAAATCTTTAGCTTTTCATTATGAAAATGGTTGTTGAGATACTATTTTATATTTTTCATTTGGTTCAAGTTATATTTTTTATAATTTAAGACAGAAAATTATTATATTTAATAGACCTTTGGGCTTGTATTAAGGCCTTGAAGGCCTAGGCCTAGGGCTGTTAGCCTATTTAAAAGCCTAGATTTTCAAGCTAGATCAGATCTTTTTATTTTGCAAAATAGGTCAGACCGAACCTCATTTTAAGCCTAAACTAGTCCAATAGGTCAGGCTCAGATTAGTATTTTACAATACATGCCTGCCCTATTTAAGCCAAAGCCTGGCTTGGTCTATTTTCACCCCTAATGACAAGATGACATCTTTCCCGACATTTGAAGCTATGGAAGGTTTGTTTTGATGATAGGTATAACTTCTGTTTTATTTTGGAGCATATTAATGTGTTCTCTGCCTTTCTTGGAAGTCACAGTAGTCCGGTATTGGAGGCTCGAATCTATTCAAATTGGTAATCTTGTCGTAATTGATAACTGCAATAGAGATGCTAATATAGTTCTCTGATTTAATTTATGATTTTCTTTAGAACAGAGATACTGCAAAATGTTTAGTCCTTCCTAAGTGCTCTTTTGTAGACATATCCTTTTGGGCACTATCTTATTTGAGTGTTTTTATTCTTATTGTGCAACAACTTAACAAAGTATCTCTGTAAAAATTTCATGCTTAAACCGTTTTTTTATTTCATCTTAGCTATGATGGAAGTCTTCAGCAGGAAGTAGGATAAATTATTAACTGGAAACTGGCAATGCACGCATGCAGAAGTTGCATGCAAAGTTGATGCACTCCAAGGCTCTTATATTAAAGTAATTGCTGGCTCAAAGTTTCATAATGTAGGTTCCAAACGTAAGCTTTACACCTAGAGATTTGGGAGGGGGGTCACCTTGGATACTCAGATTTTGACATTCACAGGTATCTGATTCATCTACAACTTATTATGCTCTTTGGAATCTACATGATAAATTGATAACGATCAAGTGGATGATAGACAAAATTCAACTTTTATTTGTAACATCTTCTGAACAAATGCATTCTTTTAATTTGGCTGCATGTTAAAATAATGGTCTGTATATCTTTATTTTCATAAAATATTTTATTTAATTTTTTTTAGTATTTTTTAGATCTGAAATGTCTTTACAAGAAAATTGTAGCTCTCTCCCTTCACCACTTGGGGGTAGCCAAGATCCCTTATTACTTGACACGGCATCAGTATTAACATCACAAGAAAATAGGACAAGTAATGAACCTATTTATATTATTGTTGGTATCGATAAAAATGGAAAAAAAAAGTTGACATCTATGGAATCATTTTAAGAAAACAAAAGTTGGTAGAAAAAATAAAGTACAATGCATTTATTGTAGAAAACATCTTTTAGGAGAGAGCAGACATGGGACATCTCATTTGCATGAATACTTAAAAAGATATCCGGGACTAAAATATTTTAGGGATATGAGGCAAAAACTTTTGATGAATGAGCAAAATAAGATGGACGGTAAAGAGGGCTTAAGCAATTATCAATTTGACCAAGATACAACTAGAAAGAAGCTTGCAAACATGATCATCTTCCATGAGTTCCCTCTTAGTGTAGTTGATTATGTTGGGTTTAGAAGATATTCATATTCTCTTCGACCATTATTTAAGACGGTTTCTAGAAATACAATCAAGAGGGACATTTTCAAAATTTATGGTTCTAAGAAGTCGAAGGCATTAGCATCATTGGAGAAGATTCAAAGCAGGCTTGCCATCACAACTGATACGTAGACTTCAAGAAATAGAAAGAGAGGTTTCATGGCTGTCACAGTACACTTCTTTGATGACTCTTGGACATTACAAAATTAGATTTTAAGGTACATAAGTGCATTCTCCTTTTAAAATGCAATTTCCATTTATATATATGCAATTCATTCAAGCTATATTTTTATGTTTTGTTTCATTATTTATTATAGATTTATCTATGTTCCTTTTCCACACACAAAAGTTCTTTCTGATGTTCTTCTTGATTGCTTCTTAGAATAGAACTTTGATAGGAAGTTATCTACTTTGACGGTTGATAATTATAGTACCAATGATGCCATGATCAAAACTCTCTTGAAAAAACTTCAAAGTAGTTCACTCATGTTGTATAGTTCACTTATGCATATGCATTATGCTGTATATATTTTAAATTTGATTGTTCAAGATGGATTGAGCATTATTGAAGAATGTATTGAGAAGATACGTGTAGTGTAGTGTTCTGGATTGGATCAACAAAGAGGAGGTAGAATTTTAAGAAACAATAAGGCAATTGCGTATTTCATGTTGCAAAGAGTTGGTTCTTGATTGCAAAACTTGGTGGAACTCTACATATTTGATACTTTCTACTGTATTATTGTATAGAGATATATTTTTTTGCTTGAAACAATGTGATTCATCTTATACTTGTATGCCAAGTGAAGAAGAATGGGAGGTAGCAAAAGAGATTGATGCGAAGTTAGAGTTATTTTATAATGTGATCAAGATCTTTTTTGGAAACCTATCCTACAGTTGATACCTATTTTACAAAGGTCAGTGAGGTAAAAATAGCATTAATGGGATGGCTTAAGTATCTAAATGAGTTGATTAGAAATATGGCTAAAAGCGATGTGGGCTTAGAAATCTACCGCCTGTGCTAAAAGCAGACTCTGAAGCAACTGTTGAGACAAGAATGGTTATAATCCCAAGCAATCAACCACAAAATAGGATACTTGAGTCCTTAATTTTTTCATCAAGCTAAAATATCAATATATATCCATAGTTCTTAGCCTCACACCATCCTTAATATAGTGATCCAACTCTCTGCTTTCACATTATCAATCATTTTTTCACTGCTCACAAATAAATCAAAACTAGAAAGAAAGTTATTTGTTATTGATTGAGTAGCCTCTGCCATAGTAAATGCAGAAAAGCAAGCATTAGGAGCTATTTTAATATACTCATTATTGGGGATAAACTCCGCTCCCATTGAAGTCCAGTCTGATGCTTAGCCTAATGCAACCGGTAGTCACGGAAGAGCTTCAGAGACCAAGCCCCGATCGAACTTCTCAGCAGTCGAGCTCCGACCGAACTCCTCAGCGGACGAGTCTTAGCCAAACTCATTCAGCCGGCCAAACTCCTCAGCAGCCAAGCCCCGACCAAACTACTCAGCGGTCGAGCCCCTTCAGTCAAACTCCTCCTTCAAGAGTCAGACTCCTTCCAAAATTCTTCTTCAGCTAGATTCCTCCAAGAGCTGAACTCCTTCCAGATCGCTCCTGCAGTCGGATTCCTCTAGGAGCCGAACTCCTTCCGGATCGCTTCCACAGTCAAATTTTTCTAGGAGCCGAACTCCTTCTGGATCGCTCCTACAGTCGGACTTCTCCAAGAGTCAAACTCCTTCCGGATCGCTCCTATAGTTGGACTCCTCCGAGAGCCGACCTCCTTCCAGATTGCTCTTGCAGTCAGATCCCGAACGTATGCTTCCACCAAACGATGTGGCCGTCACTACCAGTCTGGCAACATCGCTCTCTTCGTAATAAGCCTCATGCAGCCCATGATCGGACGACATAGCCGTCACTACCAGTCTGATGACACCGCTCTCTCCGTAACAAGCTTCATGCGGCCCACGATCGGACGACATGGCCGCTACTATCGGTCTGACGATGTCTCTCCCTTTTCGTATCGAATTTCATGCGGTCTCGAGCAGTCTACTGTCAGACGACTGCAGCTGTCACCATCAACCCACTACAAGCTCCGCCTATAAAAAGGGATCCTTCAGATATGTTTTCTCTAAGCTCACTTCTCTTGCCTGAGCACTCCATTTTTGTTGGCTAAAAGAGCTGACTTGATCATCGGAGGATTCCGTTGGAGCCACCACAATCGATTTTAGGTGGAACTTTATTTTGCAGGTCATCGACGGTGACCTCATCTCCCTCAGCTCCAGCTCGATCCGATGTCGACCAGATTCTGCACCAACAGAATTGGTGCTAGAGAAAGGGCCTCTGTCTTTAAGGTACCCTTATTCTTAAAGAAGTGCTCAATCGATCCTGCCGACCTTCTTCTCTAAGGTTTGTCTCCATCCTCTTCCTCAGCCCTAAAAAATATCTCAAAAGAAGATGATCATCTGGAGATCTACCACGTCTGTCATCAGATCTGAGTCAGATCCATCCACTCCTGCTCCATCATCGGTACTTCAACCTCCACCTCCATCGACGGCCATGATAGATCCGGAGCAGTTCAACCTGCTGATGCAGTAGGTTCAGGGTCTCACCGAGATGGTGCAGGCCATACGACAGCCCTCAGTGGCAACTCCATCAGAAAATCCATCATCAGGATGTCAAAAATCGATCTCAAGAAAGAGCATTTAGGCTAGCATATCCATCGCCGCTGAAAAGGAAAAATAGAGAGTAGAGGACCCAAGTTTGGATTATGATTTTCCTCTGGAGGAGACCTTCTCCATCTGTAGGTGGAAGCCCTCCAAGGTCTGCGATCGAGACAACATCCTCAATCACAAACTATGAAAGATAGATCGATGGATTGAGAAGCTCGATCACGTCTTCCTAGCTCACCATGACGACGTCCATACCGATCCTCCTTTCTCCCTCCGAATTATGCAAGATCCCATTCCGTCGAACTTCGAGCTCCATCAATTTGAAAGCTACGATGAAACCTCTGATCTGATTGATCATCTGAAGGCCTTCCGGACCATGATGCTACTCCATGGTGCACCAAACACCATTTTATGCCGAGCCTTTCCATCTACCTTAAAGGGAGCAGCAAAAAATTGGTACTCGACATTGAAGCCAGATACGATCTTCTCTTTTGATCAGATGAGCCATCAATTCGTGACTCACTTCGTCAGCAACCGACGTCCATGCCGAGATTCAGATTCTCTGATGAATGTCAAGCAAAAAAAGGGAGAATCCATCTGGACTTATGTCACCAGGTTTAATGCTGTGGCATTAGAGGTCCGGGATCTGGATCAGTCTGTTGCAATGGCCGCACTCAAGGGCGGCCTTCAGAAGAATGATTTGCTATTTTCGCTAGAGAAGAAGTATCCCAGAGACTTTGCCGATCTGCTAGCCCGGGCTGAGAGATATGCTCATGCGAAAGAAGCCTTCAAGTTGAAGGATGAAGAAATCATAGGAGAGCGGCGGGCAGACGAGTCTAATAGACCTGACGTCGATGGAGGGCTGAGTAAAGTTCGGCCACGCTTGCGGACTTACCCCAAGCACAAGCAAGTCTGAACTCCTCGAGCTCGTCATCAAGGAAGCCCCGATAGAGGAGCGTGAAGAAGTGCTCCCTCCGGAAGGTTCCATAACTATGCCCCCCTTAACGCTCTTAAAAGTCAAGTCCTGATGGAAATTAAGAGTCAGCTACCAAGATCAGAAGAATTATGGTCTCCTCCAAACAAGCGCAATCGAAATAAATACTGTCTCTACCATTATGACCATGGCCATGATACTGAGGAGTGCATTTAGCTCTGGAATGAAATCGAGGAGCTCGTCAGGAGGAGCCGATTAGGTTAATTCTTCCAACGTCAGTCTGAAGCAGGAGAAGATCGATCAAGGGTGCTGCCATAGCCAAAACCATCCATGACGGGAGAGCAACAAGGAGGTCGTCCGACTTAGAACTTATCACCTAAAGAAACTTGGAAGAATAATGCTCCTACGATCCTGAAATATAGAGAATCTAAAAATATACTGCCAGTAATTTTTTTTTAATAAAATATCTCTATTTTGATATTATTATTTCTTGGTGCAGAAACTATATGATAACAGGAAAGAAGCTATCAATAGTAGCCATGTTAGGAACAAGAGGAGAACCTCATCCTAACATGAGCAGATCGAAGTCCTTCAACCTTGACTATAGGAGATAAGATCTCTCCTGAGCTTCAACCTCGACTAGAGATAAGATCTCTTTCGAGCGACCGAGCCAACCTCGACTGCAGGAGATAAGATCTTCCTTGAGCTTCAACCTCGGCTAGAGATAAGATCTCTTCCGAGCGACCGAGCCAACCTCGGCTGCAGGAGATAAGATCTTCCCCGAGCTTCAACCTTGGCTGGAGATAAGATCTCTCCTGAGCGACCGAGTCAACCTTGGCTAAAGATAAGATCTCTTCCGAGCGATCGAGCCAACCTCGACCTGCAGGATATAAGATCTCCCCCGAGCTTCAACCTCGATCAGAGATAAGATCTCTCTCGAGCGATCGAGTCAACCTCGACTAGAGATAAGATCTCTTTGGTGCGATCGAGCCAACCTCGACTGTAGGAGATAAGATGTCCCACGAGCTTCAACCTTGGCTGCTGGAGATAAGATCTCCTTCGAGCCCGAGCTTCAACCTCGGCTGCTGGAGATAAGATCTCCCTTGAGCTTCAACCTCGACTAGAGATAAGATCTCTCCTGAGTGCCCGAGTCAACCTTGGCTAGAGATAAGATCTCTCTCGAGCGATCCAGTCAACCTCAACTAGAGATAAGATCTCTTCTGAGCATCCGAGTCAATCTCGGCTAGTGATAAGATCTCTTCCGAACGACCGAGTCAACCTCAGCTAGTGATAAGATCTCTCTCGAGCGATCGAGTCAACCTCGGCTAGATATAATATCTCTCTCGAGCGATCGAGCCAACCTCGACTGCAAGAGATAAGATCTCTCCCGAGCTTCAACCTCGGCCAGAGATAAGATCTCTTCCGAGTGCCCGAGTCAACCTCGACTAGAGATAAGATCTTTTCTCGAGTGATCCAGTCAACCTCAGCTAGAGATAAGATCTCTCTCGAGTGATCGAGTCAACCTCGGTTAGAGATAAGATCTCTCCCGAGCGACTGAGCCAACCTTAGCTGCAGGAGATAAGATCTCCCCCGAGCTTCAATCTCGACTACTGGAGATAAGATCTCTCTCGAGTCCAACCTTCAACCTCGACTATTGGAGATAAGATCTCCTCCGAGCTTTACCTTTAACCTCGACTATCGGAGATAAGATCTCCCTCAAGCTTCAACCTTGGCTAGAGATAAGATCTCTCCCGAGCGATCGAGCCAACCTCGTCTAGAGATAAGATCTCTCCTGAGCATCTGAGCCAACCTCAACTAGGGGATAAGATCTTCTCCGAGCTTCAACCTTGGTCAGAGATAAGATCTCTTTCGAGCGACTGAGTCAACCTCGGCTAGAGATAAGATCTCTTTCAAGCGACCGAGCCAAATTCGGCTGCAGGAGATAAGATCTCCTCCGAGCTTCAACCTCGACTGCTGGAGATAAAATCTCTCTCGAGCCCAACCTTCAACCTCGACTGCTGGAGATAAGATCTCCCCCGAGCTTTACTTTCAACCTCGACTATCGGAGATAAGATCTCTCTCGAGCTCAAATTCTAACCTCGACTGTTGGAGATAAGATCTCCCCTGAGCTTCTATAAGAGATAAGATCTCCTTCAACCTCGGCTGCAGGAGATAAGATCTCCCCCCGAGCTTCAATCTCGGCTGCTGGAGATAAGATCTCTCCCAAACTTCAACCTCGACTGCTAGAGATAAAATCTCCCCCGAGCTTCTACATCAAAAGAAAATGAGATCTCCTTCAATCTCGACTGCTGGAGATAAGATCTCCCCCGAGCTCAACCTTCAATCTCGACTGCTAGAGATAAGATCTCTCCTAAGCTTCTGTAGGAGATAAGATCTCCTTCAACCTCGACCGCTGGAGATGAGAACTTCTTCAACCTCGATTGGAGATGAGGTCTCCTCTGAGCCTCAACTCCAACTTCAACCTCGATTGGAGATGAGATCTCTTCCGAGCCTCAACTTCAACTTTAGCTGGAGATTAGATCTCTCTCGAGCTTCAACTTCAACAGGTGCAGAGCCTGAAAAAGAACTTCGACAATCGTCTATTTTGGTACTCTCTTTCTTCGAATTTCAAACTCGAGAGTGGAAAGACTATTGTTGGGGATAAACTCCACTCCTACCGAAGTCTAATCTGATGCTCAATCTAATGCAATCGATAGTCATGAAAGAGCTTCAGCGGTCGAGCTCCGATCGAACTTCTCAGCGATCGAGCTTTGATCGAACTCCTCAGCAGACGAGCATTAGCCAAACTCCTTCAGTCGACCGAACTCCTCAGTGACCGAGCTCCAAGAGCCGGACTTCTTCCAAAATTCTCTTTCAGCCAGATTCCTCCAGGAGCCAAACTTCTTTCGGATCGCTTCTACGGTTCGAACTCCTTCAAGAGCCGAACTCTTTCTGGATCGCTCCCACAGTCGGATTCTTCTAGGAGCCAAACTCCTTTCGAATCACTCCTACAGTCAGATTCCTTAAGGAGCAAACTCCTTCTGGATCACTCTTATATTCGGGTTTCTTTAGGAGCGAACTCCTTCTTGATCTCTCCTACAGTCGGACTCCTCCGAGAGTCGACCTCTTTTTGGATTGCTCTTGCAGTCAGACCCCGAACGTATGCTTCCACCAGATGATGTGGCTGCCACTACCAGTCTGGTGATACTGCTCTCTCCATAACATGCTCTATGCGGCCCATGATCGGACGATATGACCATCACTATCAGTCTGATGATACCGCTCTCTCTATAATAAGCCCCATGCAGCCTACGATCGAATGACATGGCTATCACCATCAGTCTGATGATGTCTCTTCCTCTTCATATCGAATTTCATGCAGCCTCGAGCGGCCCACTACCAGATGGCTGCAGCTATCACCATCAATCCGCTACAAGCTTCGTCTATAAAAAGAGATCCTCCAGATATATTTTCTCTAAGCTCACTTCTCTTACTTAAGCACTCCATTTCTGTTGGCAAGAAGAGCTGACTTGATCGTCGAAGGGTTCCGTCGGAGCCACCACCACCAATTTCTAGCAGAATTTTATTTTAAAGATCACCGACGACGACCTCGTCTCCCTCAGCTTCAGCTCGATCCGACGTCGATCAGATTCTGTTCCAACACTCATTACGTAACTCATAATAAATATTTTTAATCCTTGCAATTTCATCAAAAGCTCTATCATCGTAGATTTGAGTGAACATTTACTCTAATAATTTCATCTTAAATCTATGATAGCTATCACTCCCATAACACCATAAATTACATTCTAATAACTATTAAACTTGTCTAACATACTTGCTGTCATATTTCTGATCAACTCATTTGGAGACTTAAGCCATCCCATTAATGTTATTTTTACCTCACAGATCTATTTTATGGTATTAACTATAGGATAGGTAGTCCTAAAAAAGATCTTGATTACATTATAAAATAACTCTAATTTCACACCAATCTCTTTTGCTACCTTCTACTCTTCTTCACTTCGCATGCAAGTATATATAAGATGAATCACGTTATTTCAACTAAAAAAATATATCTTTATACAACAAAGCTGGTCTTTCTTTCTTCTTGTAATACTTTGGGGGATTGATGTTTTCCTCATGTACAAGCTATAGGCTGTTTGTATGCAATAGGAATCTTAAATTTTATCTTTTAATAAGATGTCAAAATCATTTTGAAAGGTCATTTATGGTAACATAATATTATCTTCTGTTTCTCCCTAAACCATATTACCTGCTAGTTTCTAACTACATTCTAATTAAGGTTGTCAATGGGTCGGGTTGACCCGTAACCCGATCCAATCCAACCTACTTAGACTTAATCCAACCCATTTTAAAGGACTCGTGGAGTCGGGTCAGGTTCTAAAATTGGATCCATTCAATATTCTGGGTTGGATTTAAATTTACTGAATTTGAACCTAACCCAAATTTAGTATTAAATCCAACGTATAAACTGTAAAGTAAATAAAGTGAGACTAAAATTTCAAATGCTCTTATAACATTATTATTTTTTAAAAGTTGTATTCAATTTGACTATGAGATTTTGATAAATTATTTATAAATTAACAGCTAGGTAAAGTAATGTTTATTTTTTTTATTATAAACTTTATATTTATTAATTTATCATACGAACTGGATCCGACCAAAATTTAGATTCGAACCGGATCTAAAATTTTTAGATTGGGATCGGGTTATACATGAACCCGATTTGACCCAAATAATCCAATGGGGCAAATTTTTTGATCATGGATCCGATCCGATCCAACCTGATTAATTTTTAATTAGGTTGGGTCTGGGTCTAACATTAGAACCCGATCAAAAAATTAGATCGGATCCCAGTTCGGGGTCACTCATGATCCGATCTGACTCGACCCATTTACACCCCTAATTCTAATGCCATGGGTTGCTAATTGTTCTGCTATTTTTTGTAGTTGGAAAGCATTGCTGTTTGTTTAACACTAAGAACTATCTGAGGCATCTTAGCTTTGCTCTTGATTCCTACTTCATGCATTACCTCTTTTTAAAACTATGGTTGGTTTGATCATCAAAAACTATGGTATTAGGATTTGATTTTTTGTACATTATAAAATGGTTCATAAAATTATGGTATTTCTTTGGCATGCAATATGAAGGATGATATATAACTTTTTGATTCATTATGCTTGTGTAAATATCAGAGGCTTTTATAATCCATGTCATTGCTTGAAGCTTTCATAGTTCTTATTGTTAGATATATGCCCTAGAAGCTAATATAGTAAATACATTATAATTTTCTAGGACATAAATTTATACTTAAAATATTGATTTATCAATAAAGTGGGCAAGTTCATTTTCATTCTTGTGTAATGTCTTCTTAAATTATCCAAAAAATTAATAACTTAAAGATACATACTCTCAAGAGTTGAGCATTAAAGATGTGTGTAATTAATTCCTAAATTGCTTCCAATCGATAGATCATCATGAGGATGGTGATTGATCTGGTTAGATTGATGCATATATCACTTCCTTTGAGATAGACGAGTCTCTGATCTACAATATAAGAATATTGAGCGAGAGTATGGATGATTATTGAAGAACAATAATACTAAGCATGACTATATGAAAGATCACATAGATATCTACTCACTCATCAGTGATCTTCTTGATATTGTAGTAGTATGAATGGTTCTTTAACTTATAGTACCTCGACTGCTCAAGGTGAGGTTACTGTAGTTTAACTCCACATAAATATGGTCCCTTAACTATTTGAGTCCTTGTAGTATATATTAGCTATAGTAAGTTCATTATAGGAGTAGGGTGCATACCTAGATGGGATCTATCGATCTTTGTAGATAAGAAATAGTCCTATGAAATTTGATAATTATTAAGTCCTTAAGTCTATAGCCATAGTAAGATGATTGATGAAAAGAAGTTTTTATAAATTTCATGATTTGGACTCGAGCTAATTGAATCTTGCATATGATAGATGTTAGGATTTGATAATTTTTCTATAACCTCTATCTTGGTTGCAGACTCATGATAGAGAAATTGAATCACATGGCAACTATACCTAAAGGTTCATTTATTCAGTTCTGCTGGGTTGCCACCACATACTGTCAGACATTACTAATGAATTATGAGAACTCATTAGGATCATTCTAGATCGATAATTCTTGATGGATATGAGTTGAAATTATTCTAATGCATTGAAAGATGTTTTGATGATACGAGATCATGATATATTTTATTACCATATAAAATTGAACTTATGGAGTCATATAACAAAGAAAATTGGTCTATGATTGATCAATTAAACTTGTGAAATCTCAATTGAGTTAGAATTTAGAGAAATTCTATTGGATTTAGAAATACTATGTTAGCACATAGTTAAATCAAAATCCTCTTAGACTTGGGTCCTCTATTTGACAGGAATTTTGAACAAGTCAAAGCATACAAATTCCATCTGATCTTTCCATGTGGCAATTGGATAAGGATGACAAAGAGGGGAGCCAACCCACCAAGGGTTGGTGCCCCATCTTGTTTTGTGCATGGAATATAGGAGGAGAGGGGCGCCAACCCGCCAAGGGTTGGTGCCCCATCTTGTTTTGTGCATGGAATATAGGAGGAGAGGGAGGGGCACATGCCCCCATCTTTTTTGGATAAGCTCCAGGAGGTGTATGCCCCCTAGTGTTTAGCATAAAGAGAAAGGGGCGCACACCCCATCTGGATAAGATCCAAAAGGGGTGCACGCCCCATTAGATAACCCTAAAGGGGCACTAACAGTTGGCGTCCCTTTTTTTATCTATTTGTTATATGAGATTGCAGAGAGGCAGGCGGCTAGAAGGAGAAGTCCTATGTTAAGCAATTGAAAAATCAAAGGAGAAATCTAATATTTATTTAATCCCTTAAGAGAGATCAAATTTTTTTAGTATAGAATAATTTTTCGGTGCCCCTCTCAGATTCCTCATGCCCTCCCCATTCTCTCATGCCCTCTCTTCCTCCCTCACACCTAAAAAATTGAGCTTTCTTCTTCCACACGCCTTAAAGAGTAGGTGTTCTTTCTTCTCTTCCATCTGTACGTGTCCAAAAGAGTTGAGCGATCCAGATCTACACCAAGAAGTTGGATGATCCAGATCTACATCGAGGAAGAAAAGAAGAAAGATACAACCGATCTAGAAAGGTTGGTCAAAGTGCATGCGATCCATCTTAGAGAAGAAGGATCAAGATGATGAGCATCATAAATCGATCCCAAGTGGATCCTATAGAGGCCGGACATGTGTGCAGCTCTTTATCGGAATTTACAGACATATTCAAATCTAGATTTCGAAGAAGAAAAGTAGCCTTATAGGTAGGTGATTCGATCACCAGATTTACTTTAACATTGAAATTAGATGCATGTACATTTTATTTTCATTATATGAACTAGATATGTAGGTATTTGGATTAGATCTATACATGTGTAGATTAAAAATATTTAAATCTAGTTTTTTGTTGCCTATTTCAAAAAAGTTTTGAAATCTATATGCTTAAAAATATCTAAATCCGACAATGTTATAAGAGCCATGAGTATGAGAATAAGATGAGATCTGATTTCTAATTAGATCTAAAATTAATACAATTTTGAAAAGAGTTTTCATGTTATATCTGATTTTTTATTTATGTATGAGATATATGAACGTTTGTTTAGATCTGAAAAGTAGTTTTAAGATCATAACATGTTATTTCATGCAATTAATTTAGATATGAAATTTAGAATTATATAGCCAAAATTTATGTTTATGCATGAGGGATTGGTCATAGGTAAATCACATTAAGTCTTATAATTTGATTATACCTAAGGTTTTTTATTTGAATATAATAGAACTCAATCAAGATGAGCGGTTGATCAAACCAAGTCAAAAGTTGATTAAGATTAGATCAAAAGTGCTCAAGATCAAACCAATAGTTATGGTTGGTTGAATTGATTGACATCTATATGTTAACTTGATTAACCCAAAGACATGATTCGGCTTAATGGCTCGAGCCTAAATCACTTAAGCTAACATATTTGAAACTAATTGATTAATTGGTATCTAAGGCAAGTGCTTGAAAGGTAGTTACTTAATTAGGACCCTTAATCCTTTAAGGGGGAGCCTGTTAGATATATGTGCCCTAGAAGTCAGAATTGGCTGACACTTGTAATACACTTCTAAGGACAAAATTATAATTTTGACTATTATAAATAAATGGGTTATTATCTATCACATATGTGTATTTAGTTTCTGTGATACATCCTTTGAGTTAATGGTAATGATAATTCATATTTTCAAGAGTTGAAAATTTAAGACATGAATAATCATTATTAACTCATAAAATACTTCCAACCATAAAATCATCACAAGGATGGTGATTGATCCGAAAGGTTGGTGTATAATCGCTTCTCTTTAGTAGATGAGTCTTGAGTCTATGGTGTGGAGACACCAGAGTGAGAGTACAGATACTCATTAGAGAACGAGGACACTGAGCGTGACCACCTCGAGTAGTCATTAGGAAGTCTACCTTCTCGTCAATGACTGACTCGATGCTGCAGTGGTGTGTGTCTAGTTCTTTAACTTGAGATGCATCGACAGTTCACCTTGAGGGTGTTATAGTTTGACTACACCATAACTCGATCTCCTAGCCATTCGGAATCCTGAGGTGTATGTTGGCTATAGCATGTTCATTGTAGGAACTGGATTGCATCAAGATGGAATCTATCTACCTCGGTGGTAGAGGAGCAGCCCTATGATGATCATGAGAATCAAGTCCAGAAGCCCATGGCCATGGTAGAGTGAAATAATAGAAAGAGTTTCTATTTAGATTTTCACATTGGACTTGAATCGAATGATTACATCATATGACAGAGACTAGGGTTTGACGAGTTCACCTTAACCCTAATCTGATCGGGGCTCAAGATAGAAGAACTTAATCACACAGGTAGCTGCACCAAGAGGTTCGCATTCAGCTCTGATGGGTTGCCACCATATACTGCTAGGTGTCACTGGTGGATTTTGGGAGCAATTAGAATGATTTAGATGATCGATCATTCTAGCTGTTCGAATCAGAAGAGTTCTGATCCATCGAAAGGAGTTTCGATGATGTCGATGATAGAGATCATGACATATCCCATTACCATACAGAACTGAACCTAACTGGGTCACACAAATAAGGGTTTGAATCTGGTGATCATCAATTGAACTGATCCAGTTCAATTGATCTGAATGAGATTCAATTAGGTTCAAGAAAATCGTGCTAGCACTCGATTGAACCTAACGTTCTTCTTTTACTATCATAAATAAGTTGTCCTGACTGAGCCAAAGGAGTTTGTGCTCAATCAGAGGCCTTCATATGGTCTGACTGGAGGTTGTCCAAGTCAGAAAAGGTTGTCTTATTTTGTAAGACATTACCTGCCATTTTTGGTCACCTGCCATTTCTTGTTCCTTTGACTTTGGTCAAAAGTCTGACCTTTGACTGGTCAAATGTTGACCATTGATACTTTGACTTTCTGACCACATGTATCATGCACCTATTGGAGAGCTGGTGGGGGCCTGTCATCCCCTGCCAGAACCTGGCAAGGAGGAGGGCGCACGCCAAGGGTGGCGTGTGCCCAAGTTGGAGGCGCCTAGGAGTCCCTGTTGGACAAGGGACTCCATCTCCTTTTTGGATTCCAATTAGAGTTTTTCCTAAGAACCAAGTTTGACTGGTCTTAGGTGCCCTCTAAGGAGGAATCCAAGGGGACTCTATTCCCACCAATCAGATTTAGATCTGATTTCACAAAGGGTTGTGATTGGTTGGGAAGAAGAGGAGTTGGATCACGCTTAGTCTATAAATAAGACCCTGCGCCCAACTAAAAAGAGCAATATAATTCTCCATGCCCCAAGGCTGCCTCTCCTCCTCCTTCCTCCATGCCAAGACCATCTTCTCCTTCTCCTTGCTCTCCACGTCCAAAAGAGTTTTGGATCCTTGGTTGGTGCGATTCCAGATCAAGAGAAAGGCGATCAGAAAAGCTAAGAAGGCTGCACTGCTGCAAAGGACGACTGCTGATCTTCAAAAGGAGTTTTGAAGATCCTCCAGATCAGATCCAGATCTAATTTTTGGAGGACATGATAGAGAAGAAGAGGATCTCCAGATCCTAGCCCTGAGTGGATACCGGTAGAGGCCAGGCACTTGCGTGGCTAGATCCAGAACCTTCCGCTGCTTACAGGATCATCAACAGGGTAATAGGATTACCCAACATCAAGGTAAATTAAATTTGATTTAATTTATCTAAATTTTATTTTTATTATTAAAATAATAAGAATTAGATCTAAAATATCTTAGATCTGATTTGAATCAAAAAAATTTTTGAAATATATCTCTTGATCTGATCAGATCTGAACGAACCTGGATCCGGAAAAATCAGGATTTCCCTTCAACTGGTATCAGAGCCAATGGTTCTAAAAGTATTTAGATCTAATTTTAAATTTATTTTAATTAAAAAAATAAGTGATTTTAGATGTCACATGAGATGTGATCAGATCTAAAATCAGAAAAAATTAAAATTAAATGATTTGGATCTAAGATTAGAAAATATGCATGACTAGTTCTAAAATAGAATAGTTCTATAGAATAGTCTTGCATGTTTTGATTTAATCTGATTAAATCATATTTTAGATCTATTTATTTACTATTTTTTGATATTATAAGTATTATAATAACATCTAAAAAATAGCAAATAAAAATTATTTAATTTTAAATATCATATGAGATATGATTGATGCATGTCTAGACTAGTTGTAGAATAGTTCTACATAATTATCTAGATTAGAATTTATTTTGATTAGATCAATTTAAATCTAATTTTTTAGATTATTATGAGATAATTTAGATCTGAAAATATGCATGATTCATGATACATGAGATGTATGCAAAATATGCCATGATTAGATCTAATTTGTATATGAGATATATGATATAGATCTAAAACTGTTTTGTAGTATTGCATGTTCCTGATTAAGGCGTTCCTCTTGGCCGTCCGGTCATAAGAATGAAGAAGGGTTTAAAGGCCCTCTCTCTTCCCATTCGATGGGGTGTTCTTATGATGTGTAGGGGTGCTGCGTGTTCGTCCTTAATCAGAAACCCAAAACTTACTTTCTGCAAAACCCTAGATCCTGAAACCCTAGGATTTATTGTGCATATTTTGTTTATGAACCCTACTTAATTAAAGAATTAAGATTATGGAAATATTAATTAGGTCTAAAATTGAGAATTTTCAGATCTAAGACATATTCATAATACTGGGTTCGGGCTTGGGTAGCTCAATTAGGTCTAAGCGGTTGATCAAACCGAATCAAGAGTTGGTTAGATGGGATCAACAATGCTTAAATTGACCAGCCTAATAGGATTAAGTCTGGGTCAAGATCGAGTCACGATCAAGCAAGACCTAATTAGGCTCAGAGGTTAGAGTCTGGATTGTAGGCTAACCCAATTGGTTCTGACTCAACAATTTGGTGTCTAAGGTAAGTTTGGCACATACGACCGACTGGTTTTTAATTGGAAGCTACTCGACCTGAATGCGTTCTTGTACGAGTTAATGGCATATTCCTTCCACCGGATCTCACTTACCTGGCCATATCTGTTGACACAGTTCTGATCTGAGGTGGTCAATAATCCGAGCTAACCCATGCCACTAGGTTAGTCATAATTGTTATGACTAATGCCAAGTCTAGTTTAATGAGACCTGAATCAATTCTCCCTAAGAAAAGATTAAGTCTGAGGTCTTCCACCATTGTAGATGTGCGGGCCCTTCCCGGGGTTGATTGTTCTCGGCTGGATACAGTGGCTCAGTTGCACCGGGAAGATGCAACCATGTCTATTAGGCATTGGATGCTATGGGCTGGAGGATGAGTTGGGCTCAATATTTCTGGATACGGTGAGAGACTCAATTAGGAACCCAGTCTATGCAAATGGTGGGTCTGACTTAACTAAGGAGTGGATCAATATTTCGGATACGGTGAGATTCATGAATTAGAGACCAAGTTTGGGTGCACCATGATTAGAGAATCATTGAACAAGAGTTGTTCACTCATTGGCTAACCCATCACCAATAACTGTTAGGTGAGGTGATGAGTCAGTTGGTGAGACCGCACCACCCACTAGAAATCATTAATCGTGGAGATTTTTCGCATCTCTACAGAGGGAGTGTAGGGATCCGAGAAAATAGTGGGAGCTAATTTGTTTAAAAATAAAATCCCTAAATAAATTGGTCAAGTCAATAATTACAGTATCTAACTAGAATCTTTGACTCTCTACAGGAAAAATGTCTGCGTCCAACCCATTGGCACGTATCCTGGACACACATAGACTGACTGGACCCAATTATAAAGATTGGCTCAGGAACTACAAAATTATTTTGGGTTCCGAGAAGTTAACCCATGTTTTGGACCAGGACCCTCCCACCTTACCAGCCCGTCCATCCATTGAACAGAGAGCGTCTCTGGAAAAATGGATAGACGAAGATAATAAGGCCAGATATTACATGTTGGGCTCGATGTCTGATGAGCTCCAGCGCCAACATGAAGATATCGGGACTGCTCGCCAAATGTTGGCTCACCTGCAGGAGATGTTTGGTGAACAGAGTCGCGCAGCCAAATATCAAGTCACGAAATGACTTTTTAAGGCTAAGATGCGTGATGGGCAGTCAGTCCAAGATCACTGTCTGACAATGATCAAGGACATGGAAGAGCTTGAGAAGCTCGGTGTGAAGTTGGACTTGGATCTGCAGAACGATATTATTCTGCAATCCTTGACTGATGCATATGGGCAATTCATCATGAATTACCACATGCATAAACTTCAAAATTCCTTGGCCGAATTAATGAATATGCTGGTTACCGCTGAGCTTTCTATGAAAGGTTCTAAAGGCTCAGTTCTTGCTATGGAACGGACTTCTTCCAAAAGAAAGTCTTATGGAAAGAAAAAGAAGTCTGTGAAAAAGCAAAAGGTGGAAGGATCAAAGAAGAAGAAGGCAGAGAACCGAAGAAGAAGGCCGATGGTCAAAGGAAAGTGTTTCCATTGCAACAGCGACGGCCATTGGAAGCGGAACTGCCCTACTTACCTGGCCACCCTGAAGAACAAGAAGGAAGGTCCTTCTGGAGGTATGCTCGTTATTGAGTCTAACCTTACGGTTTCTTCTGCATCCAGTTGGGTGCTTGACTCTGGTTCTAGTGCTCATCTGTGCACTTCCATGCAGGGTCTTGAGGATAGCAGGAGGCTGAGGGATGGAGACATGATCCTACGCATCGGTAATGGAGCAAGAGTTGCTGCAGTAGCCGTGGGAACATACCCTCTTCGATTACCATCTGGTTTAGACTTAGTTTTGAAAGACTGTTATTATGTGCCTGCAGCTAGCAGGAATTTGATTTCTGTTTCATGCTTAGCACAAGAAGGTTATGTGATTACCTTCTTTAAGGACCATTGTAACATTCTTTATGAAAGAAATAAAATTGCAAATGGTTTCCTTATTAATGGTCTTTATCAGCTACATATTGATGTACCTATTCTAACTATCGAGCAAAACGTGAATGCCAAACGACCTAGGGATAGTCCAAACGACATATATCTATGGCACCTGAGATTAGGTCATATAGCAGAAGATAGGATCAACAAATTGGAGAAAAATGGGCTATTGAGTCCATTGACTTTCGAGTCATATCCAACTTGTGAATCTTGTCTTCAAGGCAAAATGACTAAACTCCCTTTTGTTGGACATGGGGAGAGGGCCACAGATCTCCTTGCCCTAGTACATACTGATGTGTGCGGCCCATTTGATGTGCCGGCTAGAGGCAATTTTGTCTACTTCATTACCTTTACCGATGATCTGTCTAGGTATGGGTATGTGTATCTTATGAGACACAAGTCTGAAGCTTTTGAAAAGTTCAAAGAATTCAGACATGAAGTAGAAAAACAAACTGAAAAACCCATTAAGGTTCTTCGATCAGATCGAGGAGGTGAATACCTTAGCCGAGAATTCCTAGACTATCTCAAGGAAAATGGCATAGTCTCTCAATGGACTCCACCAGGAACACCTCAACTCAACGGGGTTTCAGAATGGAGAAATCGGACTCTATTGGATATGGTTCGATCCATGATGAGCTTCACAGACCTCCCTGATTTTCTTTGGGGACACACTCATTGTTAACTTCAATTTATCTACTGAATAGGGTTCCCTCTAAAACCGTTCCTACCACACCGTATGAGATATGGCACGGTAAGAAACCAAGTCTGAGTCATCTCAGAATTTGGGGTTGTCCGGCTCATGTCAAAAGACAACAAGCGGACAAGTTAGAGTTTAGGTCCTTCAGAGCTCGATTCATAGGATATCCTAAAGAGTCATTAGGATACTATTTCTACATTCCAGAAGACCACAATGTGATTGTGAGTCGACATGCCATCTTTCTTGAAAAATAGTTTATTCAAGATAGCGGCATTGGAAAGCAGATTAAGCTTGATGAGAAAGTCTCACAAGTACAACGAGCTAAGGACCAATTGGAACCAAATCAGGTTGAGCCAATAAGAACACTACCTCCTCCACCTCCCCCGATACTTAGTATTATCAGGAAAAGTAAGCTCATGGTGATGATCCCAAAATCCGATATCCCTCCGAGAAATGGCTAGAGCAATAGTCAGAAATTGACTCGATGCACTCAAACCAAGTCTGGACCTTGGTAGATCCACCAGAAGGTATAGTACCTATTGGGTGTAAATGGATCTTAGAGAGAAATGTGGAGACATTCAAGGCTAGACTAGTGGCAAAAGGTAATGGACTATGCTCATGCTATGCATGCACATGATTTCGATTATGAAATATGGCAAATGGACGTGAAAAACTAAATGGATATCTTGAGGAAGATATCTATATGGAACAGCCGCTAGGTTTCACATCCAGTGATACTGATCACAAGGTTTGCAAGCTGCAAAGGTCCATATATGGACTTAAGCAAGCATCTCGGAGCTGGAACACTCATTTCAATGATGTGATCAAAAATGGTTTCATCAAAAATAGAGGTTTTCAAGTGATATTGTCGTGGATGACATCCTCCTTATTGGGAATGATTCCCTCAGTCAAATTATGGTTGTCCAAGGAATTCTCCATGAAAGACCTAGGTGAAGCATCCTTTATTCTAGGAATTAAGGTCTATAGGGATAGACCGAATAGGATGCTAGGACTTTCACAGAAGATGTACATAGAGAAAGTACTAAAGAGGTTTAGTATGGAAAACTCTAAGAGGGGATTAATACCCTTCAGACATGGTATTCATCTTTCCAAGAAGATGTGCCCTAGCACACCTGAGGAAATAGAACGCATGAGCAAGATCCCTTATGCTTCTGCAATAGGGAGCCTCATGTATGCCATGCTATGTACACGACCTGATATAGCCCATGCTGTGAGTGTCACAAGCAGATATCAGTCAAATCCAGGTGAAGAACACTGGACTTCTGTGAAATGTATCCTTAAGTACTTGAGAAGAACTAAGGATATGATGTTGGTCTTTGGTAACGGAGAACTCCAAGTCCAGGGATACACAGACTCGGATTTCATGTCCGATATAGATGATCGAAAGTCGACATCTGGGAGTCTGTTTGTGTGCAATGGTGGTGCTGTCAGCTGGAAGAGTTTCAAGCAAATAGTGATAGCAGATTCCACCATGGAAGCAGAATATATCGCTGCATCAGAGGCTGCGAAGGAAGCATTCTGGTACAAGAAGTTTGCTGCAGAAATTGGAGTAATGCCATCAGATGCCATTCCTCTATACTGCGACAACAATGGCGCCATAGCCCTTGCTAAGGAGCCGAGGTCTCACCAGAAATCCAAGCACATTGAGCGGCGATACCACCTCATCCGCGATTACCTCGAGAAGGGTTATGTCGAGGTCAAGAGAGTCAACTCCACAGATAATGTGGCAGACCCACTTACAAAGCCGTTGGGCCAGCAGAAGATCGAAGCCCACCTTGAGAAGATGGGACTTAGACTTGTAGCCAATTGGCTTTAGGACAAGTGGGAGATTGTTAGATATATGTGCCCTAGAAGCCAGAATTGGCTGACACTTGTAATACACTTCTAGGGGCAAAATTATAATTTTGACTAATAATCAATAAAATGGGTTATTTTCTATCACATATGTGTATTTAGTGTCTGTGATACATCCTTTGAGTTAATGGTAATGATAATTCATATTTTCAAGAGTTGAAAATTTAAGACATGAATAATCATTATTAACTCATAAAATGCTTCCGACCATAGGATCATCACGAGGATGGTGATTGATCCGGAAGGTTGGTGTACAATCGCTTCTCTTTAGTAGATGAGTCTTGAGTCTACGGTGTGGAGACACCGGAGCGAGAGTACAGGTACTCGTTAGAGAACGAGGGCACTGAGCGTGACCACCTCGAGTAGTCATTAGGGAAGTCTACCTTCTCGTCAATGACTGACTCGATGCTGCAGTAGTGTGTCTGGTTCTTTGACCTGAGGATGCATCGGACAGTTCACCTTGAGGGTGTTATAGTTTGACTACACCATTACTCGGATCTCCTAGCCATATGGAACCCTGAGGTGTATGTTGGCTATAGCATGTTCATTGTAGGAACTGGATTGCATCAAGATGGAATCTATCTACCTCGGTGGTAGAGGAGCAGCCCTATGATGATCATGAGAATCAAGTCCAGAAGCCCATGGCCATGGCAGAGTGAAATAATAGAAAGAGTTTCTATTTAGATTTTCACATTCGGACTTGAATCGAATGATTACATCATATGACAGAGACTAGGGTTTGACGAGTTTACCTTAACCCTAATCTGATCGGGGCTCAAGATAGAAGAACTTAATCACACAGGTAGCTGCACCAAGAGGTTCGCATTCAGCTCTGATGGGTTGCCACCATATACTGCTAGGTGTCACTGGTGGATTTTGGGAGCAATTAGAATGATTTAGATGATCGATCATTCTAGCTGTTCGAATCAGAAGAGTTCTGATCCATCGAAAGGAGTTTCGATGATGTCGATGATAGAGATCATGACATATCCCATTACCATACAGAACTGAACCTAACTGGGTCACACAAACAAGGGTTTGAATCTGGTGATCATCAATTGAACTGATCCAGTTCAATTGATCTGAATGAGATTCAATTAGGTTCAAGGAAAATCGTGCTAGCACTCGATTGAACCTAACGTTCTTCTTTTACTATCATAAATAAGTTGTCCTGACTGAGCCAAAGGAGTTTGTGCTCAATCAGAGGCCTTCATATGGTCTGACTGGAGGTTGTCCAAGTCAGAAAAGGTTGTCTTATTTTGTAAGACATTACCTGCCATTTTTGGTCACCTGCCATTTCTTCGTTCTTTGACTTTGGTCAAAAGTCTACCTTTGACTGGTCAAATGTTGACCATTGACACTTTGACTTTTGATCCACATGTCATGCACCTATTGGAGAGCTGGTGGGGGCCTTGTCCCCCTGCCAGAACCTGGCAAGGAGGAGGGCGCACGCCACCCTTGGCGTGTGCCCAAGTTGGAGGCGCCTAGGAGTCCTTGTTGGATAGGACTCCATCTCCTTTTTGGATTCCAATTAGAGTTCTCCTAAGAACCAACTTTGACTGGTCTTAGGCACCCTCTAAGGAGGAATCCAAGGGGACTCTATTCCCACCAATCAGATTTAGATCTGATTTCACAAAGGGTTGTGATTGGTTGGGAAGAAGAGGAGTTGGATCACACTTAGTCTATAAATAAGACCCTGCGCCCAACTCAAAGAGCAATACAATTCTCCATGCCCCAAGGCTGCCTCTCTCCTCCTCCTCCATGCCAAGACCATCTTCTCCCTTCTCCTCTCCACGTCCAAAAGTAGTTTTGGGATCCAAGTTGGTGCAATCCAGATCAAGAGAAAGGCGACAGAAAAGCTAGAAGGCTGCGCTGCTGCAAAGGACAACTGTTGATCTTCCAAAGGTGTTTCGAAGATCCTCCAAATCAGATTCAGATCTGATTTTTGGAGACATGATAGAGAAGAAGAGGATCTTCAGATCCAATCCGAGTAGATACCGATAGAGGCCAGGCACTTGCGTGGCTAGATCCAGAATCTTCCGCTACTTATAGGATCATCAACGGATAATAGGATTACGCTACATCAAGGTAAATTGAATTTGATTTAATTTATCTAGATTTTATTTTTATTATTAGAATAATAAGAATCACATCTGAAATATTTTAGATCTAATTTAAATCAAAGAGAAAATTTTTGAAATATATCTCTTGATCCGATCAGATCTGAACGAACCTGGTCCAAGAAATCAGGATTTTCCTTCAGAGCCTCCCACCGATCTCCACTTACCTGGCCAATTTTGTACATTAAGTCTTGAATAAGGTTGATTGGTGGTTTGGTTTAGCCCATGCCAATTAGACTAGTCATTATAATGACTAATTAGATGAGACCTAAATTAAAACATTCTCGCACATATTAAGTCTAGCGGTCTTTCACCGCTATAGATGTGTGGGCATGCTAGTAGTGTTGATTATTCTTGACTGGTCATAATAGTTCAGTTGCACCAAGAACACACAACCACTCTATTAGCAAAAGATTACTGCACGGTGAAGATGAGGTTGGGCCTAATATCTGTCAGGTAAAGGATGCAACGATGGCTTCATACTTATGTTGAATGATAGATCTGACTTAACTAAGAAGTGTGGCTAATAATTGTCAGATGAGCCCATATGACTTAGAGACCGAATCACTGCAACATGCTTGGAGAAGTATTAGATAAGAGTTATCTACTCATCGTTATGTGTATCATTAATATCTATCAAGTGAGATGCACATATATCGATGGGACCACAGTACCTACTAGAAATTCTTGTTGCATTAGGGTTTTCATTTTTCTACCTGAAGAGTGTGAGAGATCCGAGAAAATAGTGAGAGCCTATTTATTTCTTAAAGTTCTTAGAACAAATATAAAATTAAGTACAAATGTCTAACTTGAATCTCTACTCTCGTAGTTTAACCATATTAGCTTCAAACCCTTTAGCCCGTATCCTAGAGTCTAACCGGTTGACCGATATTAACTTCAAGGATTGGCTCAAAAATCTCAAGATTATCTTGATTTCAAAAAAGATAGGATATGCACTTGACCAAAACCCCCACTTTGCCAAGCCATCCTAGTGCTAATTAGAGAGCAGCATAGGATAAATGGATGGATGTGACAATCGATAAAGTACTACATACTGGCTTCAATGACTAATGAATTACAATGCCAGCATGAGCACATACCGACTACCAGGGTCATGAATACTCACCTACAAGAGTTGTATAATGAGTAAAGCTATACTACATGCATTTTGAAGTGTCTAAGAGACTTTTCAACTCCAAAATATGCGAAGGGCAATCGGTCCATGATCATTGTTTGATAATGATTAAGGACCTAAAGGAGCTTGAGAAGCTCGATATGACTATGCAAAAGAAATTGTAGATGGATTTGATCTTGCAATCCTTTACTAGTTTATATAGTCAATTTATTATAAATTACCATATAAACGAGTTGGACTGCACTCTACCTAAATTGCTCAACATGTTGGTTACTATAGAGGAGATCTTAAAAAGTTCAAGGGGCTATGTTCTTGCTGTGGAGCAGGCATCTTCCTCCTGAAAGGAAAATATCCAATTCAAAATCGGATTCTCATGGATCGAGTGAATAGATTCAAGTTTAAAATAAAACTTTAAACAACAAAATACCTATGATGTGCAGTGGATCCTAGGGTTAATTTCTTAAATCAGATGCCTCGCTAGACCCAAAATTATAGGCCCTCTACTTCACGCGCATGCCAGGCACCATAGGGAAGAGGGATGAAGATCTGAACATCACACCTTTTTGAAAGGGAACAAGGAAAGGAAGAAAATCTAAAGATGCCTCTTAAGATCTTCCTAGATGTGTTTTCACGCCAAGAAAGAAGACCCAAAGAGTCTCCACACCAAAAGAAGAAGAAGAAGGACAATCCTTCTTGTCGCCCACCCCCTCTAGATCTCTCTTTCTTTGTTGCACAAAAACCAAGGAAAAAAAAGATGTTTGGCGGCCAAGGGGTTCCCTCCTTTATGTAGTGGATGCCCAAGGGTTTAGATCAAACCAAATTTAGTTAGGACTCTTAGTCCTAACCATATCCAAATAGGAATACTTCATGATGAAGTATTGGCACCATATTGTGGCGCCCCTCTCTTCCTTACGTGCATACACAAGAGGCGGGGTGCAAAATCCAACCCCTCTCCTCTTGGTCGGCCACAAGAAGGGAGAGTCCAATTAATTAGGTCTCTAAAGATCTAATCAATTTCAGGCCTGATTCGGATCCAATTCAAACTATATTCAAACCAATTTTGAATAGACTATTGACCCTAATCTAGTTAGGATTCAGACCCAAGTTTTACTTGGATTTCCAACCTGATTAAGCCCAATTAAATCAAGTTTAATTAAATCAAATCTAATCTAAAATAATTAGTACTTGAATTCATTTTCTCGTGAATCATTTGGATCAAAGATTCGATCATAATCATTTCCAGAATTAAATCCACACCTTATGTCTAATGCTAGCTAGATATAGTCAACTATTTAATCCCGTATGACCTCTAACTTAATTCTCAATTAAGCTAATCTATTTATTCAATTAAGTCAAGTACTTTTAAATTGAATACTTAGATTATAGGTCAATTCTTTCCTACGTTGCATGACTAAGTGCATGACTCCATAGGTTCGAACACTAAGCTAGTAGCATAGAAATTATTTCCTATACTAATTGAAGTTACCATCTAGCAATGGTTCTTGACATCTGGATAGATCGAATATTTGCAAAGCAATATTCAAGAGTCTCAACGTATCCACATGATTCATTCCTTTGACCTTGAATGCTCAAGATGACTTAGGATTTACTGTCAACCCTAAACGAATCATCCACATTATATTTTAACCTTTCAAATCCATCACATGGATTATCTTAGTCAAGATTTTACTAAATTAAAATGCAGTGATGCATTATCTCTAGTAACACGAAGGGATCAATCCCATCTTGACTCACGCACAGACTTCGCAAGTGCTTGACTATACCCAGCAATCTTCCATCACTGCATTAAAAATATAGATAGTTCGATACCAAAGCATAGTGAGTTGCTTGCAAGTCACTATGGTGATCTCAGATCTGAGGGATACTCATACCCATATCCATTGTGAGTTACTCTTGACAGCAAAATACTCGGTAGATAAGTCACTGTTTGGTGATGATATACTCTTATATCTCACATGTATATCATACCAATATCTCCATACTTCTTGGTTAAGAGGACGACCAACGCATATAGCATACAACGACTTATACTCAATAAATGTCTATATCCTTCTTAATGACATATCATTTGGTCACAAACATGATTTAAAAACTATATGATAATCTTTCTTTGTCATATTAGAAGTAGTTTTAAGAACTTTAATCATAATACAGGAATTCAATATAAAAGATGTTCAAACTTATGATGAAAAATGCTAAATAACTTTTAGCAATATAAAATTCATATACTATTATAACGAAGAGTTCAATCATCTACAACCTAGTCGATTGGCTTTAGAACATTATTTTCTAACAACTTTCATTTGGACTAAAATCAATCAGAATAGTATCGTATACCAATCTTTGACTTGTAGTCTTCGAACTCCTTGATTTTGAGGGCTTTAATAAATGGGTTGGCCAAGTTTTTTTTTCATCGATCTTCTAAAGCTCGACATCATCTTGATCCACGATGTTTCGAATAAGATGGACAACACAGAATATGCTTTGTCCGTTGATGTGCCTTTGGTTCTTTTGCTTGAGCTATGGTTCTAGTTTTATTACGATAGAGCAGAACTAGACCATCAAGAGAAGGTGCCACTCCAAGCTTGCTAATAAATTTTCTTAACCACATAGCTTTTTTTTGTAGTATCGGATGCCATAATATATTCTATCTCGCAAATTGAATCGATCAAAGTATACTGCTTGAAACTCTTTCAGTAGATCGCTCTACTATTTAGGATAAAGATATATCTCGACATACTCTTGCTATCGTCATGATCTGACTGAAATCAGAATATTCCATGAGTTTCAAGTCAGATTCTCCATAAACAAGCCATTGGTCCTTATTATTTTTCAAATACTTAAGGATAGTCTTCGCAATCTTCCAATGGTTCTCACCTAGATCAGACTGGTATTTGCTCACTATCCCTAGTGAGTATGCCACATCCAATCTCGTACATATCATGGCGTATATTATAAAAATTAACTGCCAAAGCATATAAAATTCTACTCATATGCTCTCTCTTGAGGGATTGTCGAACAATCCTTCTTTGAGAGAGAAATTTCATGGTCTATCAAAAGATAGCTTTTTTTTAAATTTTTCATACTGAATAGTTTCAGCACAGTATCTATGTACGTGGATTAGGACAACTCAAGTATCCTATTAGATCTATCTTCATAGATCTTCATCACTAGAATGTAGGATACTTCTTCTAGATCCTTCATGGAGAATTGTGATGATAACCATACTTTTATTTCTTATAATACAGTGATATCATTCTTGATTAAGAGAATATCATTAACATACTGATGTGTGCTAATCTATAGCTATGGTAAGTGCACCAGTTGATCAAGTAATAAAGTAAATGAGTAGAGTATCGTCCCTAAAGGATTGAAAAATAAGTACTGAAAAACTCTTTCCTATGCTTTATTTAGAAGATCGATTTATGAGAATAAAAAATTAAAGAAAATAAAAAAAAATAATTAAAAGTTTTTAATTAAATAGAGAGAATGTAAATTATTAGGGTTTTAAACTCAAGAGCAATAGATTACTAAGGCAATCAGTTCACCAACTCAGTCAATACAATATTCAAGTTTTTAGATTAATTTTATTTCATGTGACGGTGGAGTCTCCTAATTTATTCACTACCCTTTGGTCCAGGCATAGCAAAACTATTAATATTTATTAATTATTCTTTGGTCCATGTATAATTTAAATTAATATTAATGCATTAGATTTTGTGAAATCCTCTAATTAAAATATGCTGCGTCCAAAGCACACTAAAATTTTTACATGCATATGAATTCTAATTTGATTCATAATATAAGATATATAATCAAGAAGCAATAACATAGATGTACTTGGTCCGTAACATCTATGTTCATCAGATCAATTAGAAAATGGCCAATAATCTAAAAGCATTAAGATCAGATTTATATACTCCTCATTAATAAAATTTAAAAATAAATCATACAGAATATTGCATCAAAAGAGTGGCTATACCTTAGCCTTAGTAAAAGAAAATTTAGTTCATGGTAACAAGTTCAAAAATAGTAAATAAAATAAAAAGCATAGAGAAATTAGACTGTTTGATTGCTGAAATTGATTGTTTGCTGCTCTTGATGTGGAGAACTTGGCGAAGAAGAAGAGGCTCCTTGATCGATGTCTTGATCGTCGAAAGAAATCAAAAACCTTTTTTTTTTATTTTCTCATAAATCACTTTTCTCTTTATACCTCTCTCTTTCTCTCTCTCCCTATGTCTCTCTCTTCCCATCTCTCTCTTTGTTTTTCTTCTCTGATTTATTTTTTCTCACGACAACAAACTCTTTTTATAGATAAAGAGTTTGAATTTCCCCCAAAATCCATCAAAAACTAGGTTTAAGACTTCTAAAATAACTCAAATTAAGATCTAGATAATTCTGGCCATTAGATATTGATCAAACGATCCAAAAACCACTCAAAAACCTCTTAAAATAACCTAGATCAAGTCAGATTTAATATCAACCGTTGGATCAACCATTGGATCAAATTTGGGCCGTTCGATCGTATTGAAAGAAGCCTTCGGATCTTTAGTTTACCATTGAGATGAATTTCAGCTGTTGGATCTCAATCGGGAGCTGCGGATGCTATCCATTAGCGCCTTCTTTTCGGCCGTTCGATCGAGTTTCAGTGAAAACCGCCCGTTGGATCAGCCAGAATTCCCAAATTGCCCTCCATGGATCATGCGCGAGTCCGGTGTTGCATGGACCGCCGTGTTCTTCAACCAATCAGAGCGCGCCTCTTGCTATGAAATTCTTGAAATACCCTTTGGTTGGTCCACCGTGCGCTGCAAAAAATGCTGACGTCATCCTGACGTCAGCGTTGCATCGACAATTTTTTTTTTTTGAAATTCAATTTTGGGCTCGTTTGAAGTCCATTTTATCTAAAATTTTTTTCATCAGAATCAGAAAAATAAGATCTTCACATTGGTAGCCTTCTTTCCTATATAAAATTAATAAAAATATCAATTTCTAATAAAATAGATTAATTTATTTTATAATTTAATACTTTTATTAGTATATTTTTACCACTTATCACACCCCCCAACTTAGTCATTGCTAGTCCCTTAGCAATATTTTATTTAATACCATGTTTCAATAAGATTATCCATCACAAAGATAAAATCTAGGATTAAAGGTCAAAAAGTTTAGAAAATACTGCTAACTAAGCATTGAGTTTCAAAAGCAAATTTTTCAGTCAATACAATTAAAAACTTTCTTAGAGTACATCAAAGATCTATAGCACTTATATTCATGATGACTAACTTTAGCATTTCAATATTAAATTAAAAGAACAAAAGTATCTTCTCTTATCACCTATTTTGGTCAATTTTCTATACATTCTCAATTTTATACTCATGAATTAAGGTAGCTTTCACACTGCCCCCCCCCTTTTTTTTTGCTGAGCATCCTGGCCTTCCCTTCACCATTTTACATGAATTTTCATACTTAACCTAGGTGCAGAGATCCAGTTACTAGGCTTTAGGCAATCCACATATACTTTATCCTTTGCACTTTATTTATAGGTAAGTAGCTCTTTTCTTAAATTCAAATTTCTTTGATTAGAATGTATATTAATTACTAATTTTGAGTGATAATTGAATCCCCAATTGACCTTATAATCAATACCTACTTTGCCTTGTTAGTATGCATGTGCAATAAAAAGTGCTAATAGTCTTTTAATGACCTAAGTAGGCTGCTAAAAGTTGACCAACTAATCTACTTCTTTAACTCATTACATTCATTAGCAAATAATTCTATCTTTTATCACTTATCCAGTTTATCTTGCTCAAGATTTTCTTCTTGACACATGATTTTTTATTATTATTATTATTATTATTATTATTCTACATTGTCTTAAAGGAGAAAGAAAAATAAAGGGTGCAATAAAGGATAGGAAGGAATACACCTGATTTAGTTCAGTCTGGTTCTTTGGAGCTTTGAAATTTTGCTTGAGTTCTCATTGATTTTTTCTGCAAAATTAAAAATACACACCAAAGCAATAAAAGAGCAACAACAAATTACTAAAAAATAAATAAAAAAAAAAAATGATCAAAACTAAAAAAAAAGAAACAACCTATCTAGTAGTTCTGATTTATAGTCTTCAGCTTGACTTTCTTTGAGTTCTAAAGTGGATCAATCTCGGTGCCACTTCAATTGGAATACTTTCATGTTTGATCGAGTCCTCTTTCAATTTGACATTGCTCGCTTTTATAGTCTCAAACCTATTTTCTACAGAATTCTCATATAATGGATTGTCAATAATATCAATTAGAAAATAAGTTTGATTATCATCAATATGTTTAGTATCTTTGAAAACATTAAAAGTAACTTGTTCATCTTGGACTCCTAAGAATTAATTTTTTTTGTTGAACATCTATTAAAGCTCCTCCTAGTAGCTAAAAAAGGGTCTCCCTAAAATAAGGGGTACATCATAATCTTCTTTCATATCAAGAACAATAAAATCAACAGAAAAAATAAATTTGTTTACCTTTACCAAGACATCCTCCACTATATCTCTTGGATATTTAATGGATCTGTCGGCTAATTGAAGAGTAATAGTGGTAGGCTTTGGTTCTCCTAGACCCAGCTTTCTGAAAATAGAAAAAGGCATGAGATTTATGCTTGCTCCTAAATCACATAAAACTTTATCAAAACTACAATCACCAATAATGCAGGGGATAGTAAAACTCCTAGGATCTTTTAGCTTCTGTGGTAATTTATTTTGAATTATTGCTGAGCATTCTTCATTCAAATTTATTCTCTCATGCTCCTTCAGCTTTTTCTTATTTGTTAAGATTTCTTTGAGAAACTTGGCATACCTGGGCATTTGAGTAATAGCATCTACAAAAGAAATATTAATATGTAAATTCTTTAAAATTTTGAAAAAATTAGAAAATTCTTTATCTGGATGCTGTATTTGTCTCTCTGGGAATGGTAGTGGCGGCACGTAGGGCTTCACATTTGGATCGACAAATCGTATACCTGGAGACCATCCATCTGCTGGTTGTTTTGGTGACTGACGAATTTTAGTTGATGGTTCCTTATTTGTAGTTGGCTCTTCAGTCTCATTCTTCTGATGTGACTCCTCCAGCTTTGTACCACTTCTTAGGGTGATAGCATTGACTTGCTCCCTTGGATTTATCTCCGTATTGCTTGGCAAGGATCCCTGAGGTCTCTCGGAGATTATCTTAGCCATTTGACCTATTTGCATCTCCAAGTTTCGAATTGCTGCTGTTTGGTCCTGCCTAAGTTTGGCTTTCAAATTTTTTATAGTTGCTTCTTGGTTTTGCATAAATTTGACCATCAGCTCTTCCATGTTGGACTTCTTTTCAGGTACTTGGAATCCCGGGGGTGGCTGTTGTGCTGCATTTTGATTGCTCCATGAAAAATTTGGGTGCTGCCTCCACCCTTGATTGTATGTGTTGGAGTAGGAGATTATTTTGTTGCAGCCTAAAAAAATTACCAATATAATTAGCTGTATCAGTTGTTTTAGCAAAAGGATTACCTGTCTGGCAATTGCTCGTATCATGTCCTCCTCCACACAGGTCACAAGTAATGCTTTGAACATGCATAGCTGTTCCCTTTAAGTTGTTGACTTTGGCTCTAAGGGCTGCAATTTCAGCTAGTAAGGTTGGCACGCAATCTACTCCCTGCACAGCTGCTAGTCTTTTTGGCATCATGCGCTCTATCTGCCATTGATAGCTATTTGATGCCATCTCATCGATCAGATCGAAAGCTTCTTCCTCCATTTTTTGATTAATGGTTCCTCCTGCTGCTGCATCAATCATAGAACGATTAGTAGGAGATAAACCATTATAGAAAATTTGTACCTAAAGCCATATGGATAGTTGATGATGTGGACATCTCCTTAATAATTTCTTGAAATGCTCCCAAGCCTCATATAGTGTCTCCATATCCATCTGCATAAAAGAAGTGATATCGTTGCGCATCTTAGCAGTCTTGAAAGGTGGAAAGTACTTGGCTAAGAATTTTTGGGCTAGGACATCCCAAGTTGTGATAGAACCTGCAGGAAGAGAATGAAGCCAACTCTTAGCTTTATCCCGTAAAGAGAAAGAAAATAACCTTAATCTAATAGCATCATCCGACACCTCCATTAATTTTAAAAGTATCACAAAGTTCAAGAAAATTAGAAATATGGGCATTCGGATCATCATGCATGTGTCCACTGAATTGGACAGTTGATTGAATCATCTGGATCATCGCCGATTTTATTTCGAAGTTGTTTGCTCGTACAGGCGGTCTCCTGATGCTCGAAGCTGCATCGGCTACAGATGGTGTGATATAATCATTTAATGGACGATGTACTGGTCGAATAGCTTCATGCTGTCCTTCAGTCGCCATATCCAATCCTAGATTGATGTCGTTAGGATCTTCAGCTGCCATGTTTCTCTCTTGTTGTAGTCTTCTAATAGTTCTTTCAATTTTTGGATCTAGAGGTAGTAAGTTACTATGTCCAGTACGTGTCATGCAATGAACAAATATTTTTTTTTTTTTAAATAATAAAAATTAAAAATAAATTTTTAAAGTAAAGCTAGGATCAAAATTTTAATATTATTTTAGACACAATCCCCGACAACGGCACCAAAAACTTGATGCGTGCTAATCTATAGCTATGGCAAGTGCACCAGTCAATCAAGTAATAAAGTGAATGAGTAGAGTATCATCCCTAGAGGATTGGAAAATAAGTACTGAAAAGCTCTTTCCTATGCTTTATTTAGAAGATCGATTTATGAGAATAAGAAATTAAAAAAAATAAAAAAATAATTAAAAGTTTTTAATTAAATAGAGAGAGTGTAAATTATTAGGGTTTTAAATTCAAGAGCAATGGATTACTAAGGCAATCAGTTCACCAACTCAGTCAATACAATATTCAGATTTTTAGATTAATTTTATTTCATGTGACGGTGGAGTCTCCTAATTTATTCACTATCCTTTGGTCCAGGCATAGCAAAACTATTAATATTTATTAATTATCCTTTGGTCCAGGTATAATTTAAATAAATATTAATGCATTAGGTTTTGTGAAACTCTCTAATTAAAATACGCTGCATCCAAAGCGCACTAAAATTTTTGCATGCATATGAATTCTAATTTGATTCATAATACAAGGTATATAATCAAGAAGCAATAACATAGATGTACTTGGTCCATAACATTTATGTTCATCAGATCAATTAGAAAATGATCAATAATCTAAAAGCATTAAGATCAGATTTATATACTCCTCATAAATAAAATTTAAAAATAAATCATACTGAATATTGTATTAAAAGAGTGGCTACACCTTAGCCTTAGTAAAAAAAAATTTAGTTCATGATAACAAGTTCAAAAATAGTAAATAAAATAAAAAATATAGAAAAATTAGACTGTTTGATTGCTGAAATTGATTATCTGCTGCTCTTGATGTGGAGAACTTGGCGAAGAAGAAGAGGCTCCTTGATCGATGTCTTGATCGTCGAAAGAAATCAAAAACCTTTTTTTTTTTGATTTTCTCATAAATCACTCTTCTCTTTCTACCTCTCTCTTTCTCTCTCTCTCCCTATGTCTCTCTCTCTCTCCCCGTCTCTCTCTCTTTGTTTTTCTTCTCTGATTTATTCTTTCTCACGACAACAAACTCTTTTTATAGATAAAGAGTTTGATTTTCCCCCCAAAATCCATCAAAAACTAGGTTTAAAACTCCTAAAACAACTCAAATTAAGATCTGGATAATTCTGGCTGTTAAATATTGATCAAACAGTCTAAAAACCACTCAAAAATCCCTTAAAATAACTCAGATCAAGTCGGATTTAATATCAGCCATTGGATCAACCGTTGGATCAAATCTGGACCGTCCGATCGCATTGAAAGAAGCCTTCGAATCTTTAGTTTACCATCGAAATGAATCTCAACTGTTGGATCTCGATCAGGAGCTGTGCATGCCATCCATCAGCGCCTTCTTTTCGGCCATTCGATCGAGTTTCAGTGAAAACCGTCCGTTGGATCAGCCAGAATTCCCAAATTGCCCTCCATAGACCATGGGCGAGCCCGGTGTTGCATAGACCGCCGTGTTCTTCAACCAATCAAAGCGTGCCTCTTGCTATAAAATTTTTGAAATACCCTTCGGTTGGTCCATCGTGCGCCGCGAAAAATGCTGACGTCAGCATTGCGTCGGCGGTTTTTTTTTTTTTTTTTTGAAATTCAATTCTGGGCTCGTTTGAAGTCCATTTTGTCTGAAATTTTTTTCATCAGAACCAAAAAAATAAGATCTTCACATTGATGGCCTTCTTTCCTACATAAAATTAATAAATATATTAATTTTTAATAAAATAATTTAATTAATTTTATAATTTAATACTTTTATTGGTATATTTTTATCACTTATCACATACAAAATAAAAAATATGACCACTGAACCGTTCATCCATTTATATATGTAGGATTTCTCTCCATCCTTAATGAAGCTATATGTTCTAATCATCTTATCAAAATGTATGTTCTAACTCCGAAATGCCTGCTTTAATTCATAAATGAATCTCTAAAACTTGCACACCACTCATCAATGGATATGAATCCTTCAGGTTATATCATATACACCTCTTCTTCTAGCTCTTCATTCAAGAAAGCTATTTTCACATCCATTTACTAGATTTCATAGTCTAGATGTGCGGCTATTGCAAACATAATTCGAATAGACTTGAGCATTGCTATAGAAAAAATATCTCATTATAATCAATACCATAATGTTGACGATATCTTTTGATAACCAAATGGGCTTTATAGGTCTTCATTTTTTTGCTCTTTTTTCTTTCGAAGATCCACTTATATCCTATGGATTTTATCCCTTCAAGTGGATCAACCAATGTCAACATATCATTGATTTTCATGGACTTCATTTTAGATTTCATGGCTTTAAGCTATTCTTAGAGTTAGGCCACTACATTACATCCATATAGATGATCAAATCCTCATCATTCTCATCCAGCTTGATAAGATTTCCATCTTGGACCAAGAAACTATAGTAACTATTTGATTGATGCGATGCTCTATCAGATCACCTTAAAAATGATGGTACATTAGACTTTGAGTTTGATCTAATTTAATCTGATTCAGGTTCGGTTACATGTGTCAATTCTTCTACCTGTCGAACTTCATTAAGCTTGATCTTATAGGCATTAGTTCACTAAAAAACTCTCTTTCCAAAAAGATTACCTTAAGACTGATGAACACCTTTTGTTCATCAGTAAGATAGAAATAATATCCTTTAATTTTTTTCGGGTATCCTATAAAATAATATTTGTTAGATCTAGTTCTAAGTTCTTTTGTTATTAAACATTTAACATAAGCTGGATACCCCCAAACTCTAAGGTATGGGAGTACTGATTTATGTTCTATCCATATCTCATACGGTGTTTCAGTTACACACTTACTCAAAATCCTATTAAGTACATAGCTGTTAGATATATGTGCCCTAAAAGCCAGAATTGGCTGACACTTGTAATACACTTCTAGGGGCAAAATTATAATTTTGACTATAATCAATAAAATGGATTATTTTCTATCACATATGTGTATTTAGTGTCTGTGATACATCCTTTGAGTTAATGGTAATGATAATTCATATTTTCAAGAGTTAAAAATTTAAGACATGAATAATCATTATTAACTCATAAAATGCTTCCGACCATAGGATCATCACGAGGATGGTGATTGATTCGAAAGGTTGGTGTACAATCACTTCTCTTTAGTAGATGAGTCTTGAGTCTACGGTGTGGAGATACCAGAGCGAGAGTATAGGTACTCATTAGAGAACGAGGGCACTGAGCGTGACCACCTCGAGTAGTCATTAGAAAGTCTACCTTCTCGTCAATGACTGACTCGATGCTGCAGTGGTGTGTCTGATTCTTTAATCTGAGGTGCATTGATAGTTCATCTTGAGGATGTTATAGTTTGACTACACCATAACTCGATCTTCTAGCCATTCAAAACTTTGAGGTGTATGTTGGCTATAGCATGTTCATTGTAGGAACTGGATTGCATCAAAATGGAATCTATCTACCTCGATGGTAGAGGAGCAGCCCTATGATGATCATAAGAATCAAGTTCAGAAGCCCATGGCCATGGCAGAGTGAAATAATAGAAAGAGTTTCTATTTAGATTTTCACATTAGACTTGAATCGAATGATTACATCATATGACAGAAACTAGGGTTTGACGAGTTCACCTTAACCCTAATCTGATCGGGGCTCAAGATAGAAGAACTTAATCACACAGGTAGCTACACCAAGAGGTTTGCATTCAGCTCTGATGGGTTGCCACCATATACTGCTAGGTGTCATTGGTGGATTTTGGGAGCAATTAGAATGATTTAGATGATCGATCATTCTAGCTGTTCGAATCAGAAGAGTTCTGATCCATCGAAAGGAGTTTCGATGATGTCGATGATAGAGATCATGACATATCCCATTACCATATAGAACTAAATCTAACTAGGTCACACAAATAAGAGTTTGAATCTGGTGATTATCAATTGAACTAATTCAGTTCAATTAATCTGAATGAGATTCAACTAGGTTCAAGAAAATCGTACTAGCACTTGATTGAACCTAATGTTCTTCTTTTACTATCATAAATAGTTGTCCTGACTGAGCCAAAGAAGTTTTATGCTCGATCAGAGATCTTCACTTAGTCTGATTGGAGTCTATCCAGATCAGAAAAGGATTGTCTTTTTTTTGTAAGATAATACCTGCCATTTTTGGTCACCTACCATTTTTCGTCCTTTGACTTTGATCAAAAGTTGACCTTTGATTGGTCAAATATTGACTATTGACACTTTGACTTCTATCCACGTGTCACGCACCTATTGAAGAGCTGATGGGAGCTTGTCCCCTGCCAGAAACTAGCAAGAAGGAGGGCGCATGCCAAGGGTGGTGTGCGCCCAAGCTTGAGGCGTCCAGAAGTTCCTATTGGATAGGGACTCCATCTTCTTATTGGATTTTGATTAGACTTCTCCTAAGAACCAACTTTAACTGATCTTAGGCACCATCTAAGGATGAATCCAAGGGACTCTATTCCCATCAATCAGATTTAGATCTGATTTTACAAAGGATTGTGATTGGTTGGGATGAAGAGGAGTTGGATTACGCATAGTCTATAAATAAGATCCTATGTCCAACTCAAAGGAAAGAACAATTCTCTATGCCCCAAGGCCGCCTCTCTCTTCCTCCTCCATGCCAAGTTCATCTTCTCCCTCTCCTCTCCATGTCCAAAGAAGTTTGGAATCTCAGTTGGTGCAATCTAGGCGAGAGAAAGGCGATAGAAAGCTAGAAGGCTGCGCTGCTACAAAGGACAACTGCTGATCTTCGAAAGCTGTTTTGAAAATCCTCCAAATCAAATTCAGATCTGATTTTTGAAGACATGATAGAGAAGAAGCGGATCTTCAGATCTAATTTGAGTGGATACCGATAAAGGCCAGACACTTGCATGGTTAGATCCAGAATCTTCCGCTGCTTACAGGATCATCAACGGATAATAGGATTATCCTACATCAAGATAAATTAAATCTAATTTAATTTATCTATATTTTATTTTAATTATTAAAATAATAAAAATTAGATTTGAAATATTTTAATTCTTATTCGGATCAAAGAAAAAAGTTTTAAAATATATCTCTTGATCCGATCAGATCTGAACGAACCTAGCATTGGAAATCAGGATTTTCCTTCAATAGTAAGCTAAATCGAGCGCATATCCCTAAAAGAAGATTGGCAGACTGACAAAGTCCATCATAGAATGAACCATGTCCAACAAGATTTGATTCCTACTTTCTGACATGCCATTATATTGTGGTGTTCCAGGAGAGATTTATTGAAAGAGAATCTCATTTTCTTCCACATATGTCAAAAATTCACTAGAGAGATACTCACCCCATCAGTCAAATCGAAGAGTTTTAATTAACACTCTTTCCAATTTGTTTCTTCACCTCATTACTAAATCATTTGAATATTAATTTCAAATGACTCAGACTTATGTTTCATCAGAAAGATATACCCATATCTCGATAGGTCATCTATAAATATAATGAAGTACTAATATCCATCTCTAGCACTTGTGCGCATAGGTCCATATACATCAGTATGTATTAGACCTAGAATCTCACTGGCTCACTCATCTTTTTTAGTAAAAGATGACTTAATCATTTTACCAAGTAGCCAGAACTCACAGGTTGATAGTACTTCGCAATCACTAACTTTGAGGATTCTCTCCTAAATCAATTTGTTTATCATGTTCTTATTAATATGACCTAGCCTACAGTGCCAAAGATATATATCGAAGACATCATCTACTCTAGAGCATTTGCTAGATGTATACACTACACTATCAGATGATGATAAAATATAAATACATTATTTATTTATCCATTCATAACAATAATATCATTCATAATGATATTATGTGGATTTTTTTTATTAAAATTTCATAATTGTTCGTGGTCAAAAGACCTGCAGAAATAATATTTAATAAAAAAAGGATAAAAATGATAATCACTAAAAATAATGATATTAGACTTGAATGCAAGCTTAATAATCCCTAATGCTAGAACTAGAACTGGTCTCCCATCTTCAACATTAAGAAATCTCTTGCCTTCTTCAAATCTCCTACTGATCTATAAACCCTGCAATGAATTGCAAATATTAAAGAAGCTTCTGGTATCTAATATCTAGATAGTAGTATCACAAATAAAAAAATTATAAGGTGTTATCATATAATTACCTTGCGAAGCAATAACTTATTTCTTTTTCTTCGGCCTGTTCGGGTCCAATAAGGCAATATATAGAGGGCAATTTTTATTCCAGTACCCTAGCTTCTTATAGAAGAAGCATTCTACCTCACTCTGATCGAACTTAGACTTCTTAGTTTGATCGAGCATAGTAGTTCCAACATGCTACTGCACTTTTTTATTTTTGTTTTTCTTGTTCTTCTTCTTCGATCCCTATTTCAAAAGGTTGATAACCAGAAGAAGATCCTCTCACTACATTCACCGATACCTTTTGGAGCTAGTGATCCTTCTTAAAAGTTTATAGCAATCCCAACAAACCATGATAGTTTACTACAGACTTCGTCATTCTAAAATAACTGAGAAAAGAAAGGTAGGACTTGGGCAGTGAGTTCAGAATTACATCTTTTCCAAACCGTTCCTACAAGAAAAATCCAAGTTTGCTTAGACGCTCAATCATTTTGATCAAGTACAATACATGATCAATGACTAATGCCCCATCCCTCATCCTGGCATTGAAGATGGCATAAGTAGTCTTATACCTCTCAACGTCATCGAAGTGCCAAAGGACTCATTCAACACTTGAAGCATCTCCTTCGATGGAGCATCCTTAAACTTACGAGTGAACTCATTGTTCATCGCCGCCCACATTATGCAACACACCATAGTCCTATCATTTTGTCACTTCTGGTAAGTATCATGAACTGTATCATGAGTGTTTAGAGCGGGCTCCTCATGTGTTGGATATATCATAATGTACTAGATCCGTTCGTGCTCTAGGACAATCTTTAGCTTTCGATACCAACTACCAAAATTGAGTCCCATCAATTCATCACTATCCAATAGTGATCGGAGCGATAATGAAGTGGCCATATCTGAAAGAAAAAATAAGGACTAATTAGTATATGAATCATTTAATCCTAAAGATGTGGACTTTAATTTAAAGGTTCTCTCAGTATTTTATATGAATTGGTAGCCTCTACCTTCAATTCGAGAAATTATATTAATTTTTTAGCAGAGACTAGAATTCACACAGACTGCACACAAGCTTGACTTTGGCCAACTAACCCATGTGCATCTATGGATAGGTTCTCAATCAATTATTTCTCTAAATAATTTTTAGTATTTTTTTTGTCCTAGATTTCTTTTCAGTAGGCTTTGGCCTCTACTAAAAGATTTGGTTAGGTCCAACCATTAACATGATCACACTCAGTGTATCTAACCAATGAATGATTAGGCCCGACTTTGGCTGGCCAACCTAACTACTTATCAGAGAGACACGACTAAATTATCATATTATGAATGATAATTTCAATGGTAGATATGCATCAAGCCTTTGGACCTCAAATGATTATCATACTAATGGATCCATTATCACCCAACTTAATAGGAGGCTATGAATTTATTATCTTCATAATATTTTTATTTTATAGATCTAATAATTTTGAGAATGTAATTATTTGTTTAAGAAGAGAAGGCAAAAGATTAACCAAAATCATTAATTCTTCCACTAACTTCATAACGTCATAGAAAAGATTAATGACAAATCTGGTTCAGGGACACCTAAATCAGTCATACTGATTTACCTTAATGACATGGGTCAGCTAGAATTACTAAGTGATCTAATCAAATTATAATACACCATGTTGGTTAGGTAAGTTAGATTAGTGGGAGGAATATGCTATTATCTTATCGTAAACTCAATCTATGCAAGTAGCTCCCAATTATAGGTCTAGACTGCCAAACTTATCTTAAACACCCCAATCGGTTAATTAATTTAGATTTGATCAACCTAATAATTCGGGCTTAGCCACTGAGCCACAATCAGATCCATTTTGTAAATCAAAATAATGGATTTGATCAACTATAACTATTGAATTGATCTATAGAGAAGAATTGATCTAATCATAATCAACTGTTTGTTTAGATTTGATCAATTATTCTAATTAGTCTATTATTTATATAATTTTTAATCCTAGGTCTAACCCAGTTATTAAGACCTAATCCAGGCTAACCCATTAATCCAAGATTTATGAAATATGGTCTTAGATCTTAGAGTTTCAAATCTAGATTTCTTAATTCCAAATTAAATATGTGAAACGTGTATTTCAGTTTATAAAACTATTTTACAAAGGTTTCATGTGAAGCATGCATATAGTTTTAGATCTATAAAACTATTTTTTTAGATCATGATCTAACAATTAAACATGAATTAATCTGATCTAAATTGCATATATGCATCACATAAAGCATGACATCTTTTAGATCACTATCTATTGCATCATATGTATCATATAATCATGATCATATCACTTGTAATCTTATTAGAACATGTCATCATACATTTATTTCAGATTTGAACCTCTGATTATACAGCATATAAAAGAAGAATTCAGATCTGGAATCATACAAAAAAATCTATTCAAAGATTCATATGAATACATAGAAAAAAAATTTCTGCACAAAAATTCTGGTTAAAACCTGTTTTGATATTGTGCAGATTTTTTTTTAAAATTAGATATGAAAATCTATCAAAATAGATTTATTTCAGATCTTGATTAAAGCTAACTAACAACCTAAATCATTTTTCAAAAGATTTTGTTAAAATAGATTTTAATCAAATTGTTGTTCCAATAAAAATTCTGCATAAGAAAATTATGTTATAACAAACTATTTCAACCATTGATTAGTTTCTTAAATTTTTTTATTAAAACCAAAATAGAAAATTCATATCAACAAGTTTCAAACAGATTTTAATGTCTAACATAAAATTTTAGGATTATAAATTAGATGTAAACTCTATAGAATAATTCTATACATCATATTTTTCTATCTTTCGATCTTAGGGCTCTAATACCAATTGAAGAAAAAATATCTGATTTAGAATCAAATTTTCAGGTATTGGATGAATAGATTCAAGTTTAAAATAAAATTTTAAATAACAAAATACCTATGATGAGTAGTGGATATTGAGGTTTCTTGAATTAGATGTCTCGCTAGACTTGAAATTACAGGTCCTCTGATTCATGCGCACGTTAAGCACTGTAGGGAAGAGGGATGAAGATCTGGACATCATACCTTTCTAAAAAGGAAGAAGGAAAGGAAGAATATCTGAAAATGCCTCTTAAGATCTTCCTAGATATGTTTTCAAGCCAAGAAAGAAGACTCAAAGAGTCTCCACGCCAAAAGAAGAAGAAGAAGGACAATCCTTCTTGCCGCCCACCTCCTCTAGCTCTCTCTTGCTTTGTCGCATGATAAACATCATAAACTTATAAATAAAAGTATTAATATATATAAATTAATATTTATTTTAAATAATTGATACTTTTATTTATGTTTTGCAAGAAAGAAGCTCACTAATGAAAAGAGCTTGATTTATGGGTTAAAACAAATCAAATTTGACTCAAATCAGAAAAAAAATAGAAGTCGAAAGTTTAAATAAAGGAAAAAAAGAAGAAAAATTGGTTCATCCAATCAGCTAGTTCGCCTAAACTCGGCCAGGTCCATCAGACCGACCATGGCCCAAAATACTGTGGCCCAGCTCATAGTACATGAATGCTAGAGCACCAGAAGCTAGCCTAACCCATGCTCACGAAGCCAGCCCTAGCTCAATTGGCCCAGTTCCCTCAGCACCTAATGTCACTGTGATGTCAGAAAACCACACGATCCATGGTGGACCGATGGTTGATGTGGAAGGTGTGGACCCTTAAAGGGTCCACAGAAAAGATCATGTGGCTTATAGGGGCACAATCATCATTCCAGGTGGCGTGTCATGCTATGGTTCATCAAGATCTTCAATGTGGTCAGTTCATAGGGTCGACTAGTACAGAACTACACGATCCAATAGCTCTCAATGCTGCCGGTCCAGATCTAATGGCCAGGGGTGTTTCGTGTTTTGATTTGAAGTTCTCCAACCTTCTTTGCACCATCCGACGGTCCTGAAAGCTTTTGTTCATGATCAGACGACGGATAATTTCCTGATAAGTCAACTCGATGGTTCAGATTCAATCCAAGGCTTGATCGAGCAATGGACAGTGGTTTTTTATGGATTTTGGACTGTTTGATTTCAAAACAACTAAGCAAGGAGAATTTAATATAAATTCAAATTAGACTTTGGAAATAACTCTAAAACTCCTATTTTCTTCTCTATTTAATCCCCTATTGTGCCGAAAGTAAAGAAAAACTTTTGAATGGTAGCAACCCGCAGACTTCTCTCCTCTTTTCTCTTTTTATCTTCTTTCTTCTTTTTCTTTTCTTTTTTTCCACCCAAGGAGCTTGAAGATATCGATGGTGGAAGAATTTAACCACATCCTTGGCTAAAGATCTCGTATCTCGCGGGAGTAAGAAAAGTCTTCAGTATTAGAGTTTATAATTTAAACTTTTTTTTTTTAAATTGAATAATAAAATTTGATTATTTATCATCAACATATTTTTCTTATTTATGCTCTAATATTAAATTTCTTATAATTTATAACTAAAAAGATAGATCATGACCATGAAAAGATATGGTTTGTGCTCAAGTTAAAATAAATTATAAAATATATTAAATTAATATTTTATATTTTTTAATTATATATCTAAATAATCTATATCTATGAGATAGATCATTATCCTAAATAATAAAATTGTATGTTATTGATGAAAAGATTGTCTGATCAATTATAGACTTGAATACTGAAAGATGAAATTAAAATCCAAGGTAATTTTCTCTTCCTTTATTAAAATTACTTTTATTTTTCTATTATTTTTTAATTTTCTATTGCTTTAAAATTTAAAAACTAATCAAATAATTTTCTTTCTCTTTTTAATTAATTATCCTAGATTTCTGAGAAAATTGACATTCGACTCATCACTATTCTAACCCATAGTAGGATTAGATTTAATTTTATATTTGTACTGTAATGACAAGCATCATTGAACAAAAATCAAGAAAAAAAGATATCTAGCAGCCAAGGGGTTCCCTCCCTTATATAGTTGATGCCCCAGGATTTAGATCAAACCTAATTTGGTTAGAACTCTTAGTCCTAACCATATCCAAATAGGAATACTTCATGATGAAGTATTGGCACCACATTATGGCACCCCCCGCTTCCTCATGCGCACACACATTGGTATCACATTGTGGCGCCCCTCGCTTCCTCACATGCGCACACAAAGGGGGGGGGGTGTGTGCAAAATCCAACCCCCCCTCCTTTTCTTGGTCGGCCACAAGGAGAGAGAGTCACAGTTAATTGAGTCTCTAAGGATCTATTCCATTTTAGGCCTGATTTGAATCTAATTCAAACAATATTCGAATCAATTTTGAATAGATTACCAATCCTAATCTAATTAGGGTTCAAGCCCAAGTCTTACTTAAATTTTCAACCAGATTAAGCCCAATTAAATCAAGTTTAATTAAATCAAATCTAATTTAAAATAATTAATACTTAAATTTATTTTCTCATGAATTATTTAGATTAAAGATTCGATCATAATCATCTCCGAAATTAAATCCACACCTCATGTCCAGTGCTAGCTAGACATAGTCAACTATTTAATCCTATATGATCTTTAACTTAATTCTTAATTAAGCTAATCTATTTGTTCAATTAAGTTAAGTACTTTCAAACTGAATAATTAGATTATAGGTTAATTCTTTCCTACGTTGCATGACTAAGTGCGTGACTCCATAGGTTCGAGCACTAAGCCGTTAGCATAGAAACTATTTCCTATGCTTATCAAAGTTATCATTTAGCAATCGCTCCCGATGTCTAGATAGGTTGAATATTTGCAAAGTAATATTTAAGAACCTCAACGTATGGTTAGCGCATGATTCATCCCTTTGACCTTGAATGCTCAAGATGACTTAAGGTTTGCTATCAATCCTAAACGAATCATCCACATTGTATTTCAACCTTTCAAATCCATCACATGGATTATCCTAGCTAAGATTTTACTAAATTAAAATAGAGTGATGCATTATCTCTAGTAACCTAGAGGGATCAATCTCATCTTGACTCACACACAAACTTTGCAAATACTTGATTGTACCCAGCAACCTTCCATCACTATATTAAAAATATAAATAGTCCGACACCAAAGCATAGTGAGTTACTTGCAAGTCACCATGGTGATCTCATGTCTGAAGGACACTCATACCCATATCCATTGTGAGTTGCTCTTGACAACAGAGCACTCAGCAGATGAGTCACTATTCAGTGATAATATACTCCTATATCGCACTTGTATACCATATCAGTTTCTCCATACTTCTTAATTAAGAGAACAATCAATTCATATGGCATACAATGACCTATACTCGATAAACATCATTGTCCTTCTTAATGACGTATCATTTGATCATGAATATGATTTAAAAACTATATGATAAATCCTTCTTTATCATATTAGAAGTAGTTCTAAGGACTTTTATCATAGCATAAGAGTTCAATATAAAATATGTTCAAACTTATGATGAAAAATATCAAATAACTTTAATTAATATAAAATTTATATACTATTATAATAAAAGCTCAATCGTCTACAACCTAGATGATTAGCTTTAGGATACTATTTTTCAACACCTCCAAAAGAAAATCTACTTGGAAGAAGAAGAATAAACTTGTAAAGAAGCAAAAGAAAGAGAACAGGTCGAAGAAGGACACTCTGAAGAAGGTTGTAGATAAAAAAAAATATTTCTACTATAATACTGATGGCCACTGGAAGAAGAATTGTCCATTGTACTTTAAAAGCCTGAAGACCAAGAAGGATGACACATCTTCAGAAGGTATATATAGTTTGCTCGTTATAGAATCTAACATAACAATTTTCTCTACTTCTAATTGGGTATTGGACTCTAGTTTATGTATTCATATATGTACTTCTATGCACGTAGAAAGTAGACAGTTGAAGTATGGTGAGATGATCCTTTGAATCGACAATGAAGCAAGGGTTGCTGCTGAAGCCGTTGGAATCTATCCTCTTTGATTATCATCAGGCTTTAGATTAATTTTGAAAGACTATTATTACGTACCTATATCTAGCCAAAATTTAATAAAAACTTTTGTTCAATTTATTTTTAAAATAAATTAGTTGCACGTGGTCTATTAGTTGATAGTCTATATCAATTCCATGTCGATGTGTATGTGAACGTAAACGAGCAAATAGTGAGTGCCATAAGTCATAAAAGATCTAGAGATGACGTTAACCACAAGTATATGTGGCACCTTAGGTGTGACCATATTGGAGAGGACTAGATAAACAAACTGAAAAAGGATTGCATCCTTAGCTCATTGAATTTTGAGCCGCATCCAATTTGTGAATCCTACCTTTAAGAAAAAAATGACCAAGTTATTCTTTGTAGGACATGGAAAAAAGATAATTGAGATACTTACCCCGGTACGCACTGATATATGTGGCCCATTTGATGTGCAAGCTAAGAATAGTTACCACTACTTCATCATCTTTACCGATGACTACTTACGGTATGGATATGTGTTTCTAATGAGACACAACTCTAAAACCTTTAAAAAATTTAAGAAATTTAGAAATAAAGTAGAAAATAAATAGAAAAATTTCTTAAGATTCTTCGATCAGATCGAGGAAGAAAATACCTTACTGAAGAATTTCTGAGTTATCTTAAGAAAAATGACATAGTCTTGTAATGAACTCCTTTTGGTACACCTCAACTTAACAGGGTATCCAAAAGAAGGAATAGGATCCTATTAAATATAGTCCGACCCTATTAAATATGATCCAATTCATGATGAGCTTCACTGACTTATCCTTATATCTTTAGGGATATGCTTTACTAGCTGCATGATGCTCATCGTTATAGCACTAAAAATAAAATTAAATCGATCCTACTATTGGTTAGAATAGCAATAAGTCAAGTGTTGATTTTTTCAGAGATTATAGGCTAAGTTAATCTAATTTTAATTTTAAATTAAATTTTAAAAAATAGCAAATAAATTAAAAAAATTAATTTAGATCTTGCAAATTAAAATAAAAGAAACCAAGTACTAATTCACTGGGGGTTTAAGAATTAATTAAAGGCATTCTATGTTTTCAAATCCATCTTAGCAGGATTTTGGTAATTCTTTTTAATGCAAGAATTTAAATTTTAAGAACTTAGCTATGATTATAACTTATTTTCTTAGAGCATGAATCATATCTCTTGATCAGGATCCATCTCTATAGAATCATAAATTATTCAATACTTAATTCTTAAAAAATTAGAACATAACTTTGATGATTTCTCTCTCAAATATGTTATTAAATTAAATATGGGTTGTATCTCCACATCATAATCCATCCCAATAAATATAGTCTATTTAGATTTTAATTAATAGCAAGTATGTTAAAATAAAGACAAGATCTCATGTATAGAAAATAAAATTTCATTAAAATTTAGCAAGAGAACATTGCATAAAAAAATTATAAAAGATAAAGAAAATAAAAATACAATCAATACTAGAAGACTTTTTCTACTTTTTAAAACTCAACTCTTTAGCCATGCATGCTTGAGAATTATTTCAACCTGAATCTTGGCATGGAGGAAGGTAGGATGGAAGGAGAAGGGAGGCTTGATTGATGGATCGGAGGAGGGAACTTGATGGAGGAGAAGAGGAGGGAAGAAAAGAGGCCGCGGCTTTTCTTTTGGTTTCCTAAATAGTATCTTCTTTTATTGTAATATTGCATATATCCTCTTTATTTTATACTGTACACATCCTTCATTTTAAGTTTGGTTTTCTTCTAATTTTTTTTCATTTAATCTACAAATTGGGCTCTTTGCATTGACGATTATCTTTCCTACAAAAGATAAATAAAAACATCAATTCTCAAAAAATAAAAATTAATATATATATTTATGCTTCTTTTTAGTATATTTATGATATTTATCATTATAATATATTTATTAAATAGGATTCCTTCTAAATCCATTCCTACCATACCGTATAAGATGTGGCATGGTAAAAAATCAAGTCTTAGTCATCTAAAGATTTGAGGATATCCAGCCTATGTCAAAAGATAAATGACGGACAAGTTAAAGGCTAGATCTATAAAAGCTCGCTTCATAGGGTGTTCTAAAGAGTCAATAGGATACTATTTTTATTTTTCAGACGATCATAATGTAATTATGAGTTGACACACCACATTTTTTGAAAAATAATTTATTCAAGATGGTAGCAATGGGAGGTTGATTGAGCTCGAAAAGAAAATCGCTAAAGAGCAATGAGCTATGGATCTTGTCGAACCCATTAATATTAAGCTAATAGATGTTGTACCTCCCCCACCTCATAAGTCTAGTAAGATCTCTTATCCTCCTAAAAAGTACTTTGGTATACTTCTACATGATGTAGAGAAAATGTTCCTCGTAGAAGATAAGGATCATGAAAATGATCCCAAAACCTATAACGAGGTAATGTTCGACATCGACTATGAGAAATGATTGAATGTTACGTAGTCAGAAATTGACTCGATACACTTGAACCAAGTATGGACCTTAGTGGATCCACTAAAGGGCATGGTATCCATTAGTTATAAATGGATCTAAAAAAAAATAGGTGCAGATGGTTAGGTGGAGACCTATAAAGCTAGGCTCGTGGGGAAAGATTATAGTCAGCACGAAGGCATTGACTATCAGGATATCTTTTTACCCATGATCTTGTTTAAATTCATCCACATACTGCTTGCCACTGTAATTTTTTATGATTATGAGATATGACAGATGGATGTAAAAACTACATTCCTAAATAGATATCTTGAGAAAGATATTTATATGGAGCTATCTTTGAGTTTCACTTCCAGTGACAGAGATCACAAAGTCTACAAGCTGCAAAGATCCATATATGCATTAAAGTAAGCTTCTTGGAGTTGGAATACTCGTTTCAACGATGCGATCAAATCATTTAATTTTATCAAGAATGAGGAGGAATCTTGTGCATACAAAAAGATTAGTGAAAGTGTTATTACATTTTTCATACTGTACATGGATAGCATCCTTCTTGTTGGAAATGACATTCTTATGCTGATCTAGGTCAAAGATGGTTGTCTAAGAAATTCTCTATGAAAGATCCATGGGAGGCATCCTATATTCTAAAAATAAAGGTCAATAAAGATAGATCTAAAAGGATGCTTGGCCTTTCATAGAAAATATACATAGAGAAAGTGCTGAAGAGATTCAGTATGGAAAACTCTAAAAAAGGACTCCTACCTCTTAGACATAGTATTTGTCTCTCCAAGAAAATGTGTTCAAGTATATCTAAGGAGATTCAATATATGAGCAGGACCTCTTATGCTTCGACTATAGGAAGTCTCGTGTATGCCATGTTATATACTCAACCTGATATTGCTCTTGTTGTGAGCATCATGAGCAGGTATCAGTTGAATCCAGGCAAAGAGCACTGGATAGCTATGAAAAATATCTTTAAGTACTTGAGAAGAGCTAAAAACTTGTTCTTGATCTTTGAAGGAGGATCTGAGTTGTGGGTTGAATGATACACTGATTCAAACTTTATATCTGATCCTGATGATAGAAGGTCTACATCAGGATGTGTGTTTGTATGTAATGGTGGTGCTACTAACTGTACGAGTTTCAAGCCACCTATCATTATAGATTCAATAATGGAAACTGAGTATATCGCTGTCTCAGATGCTACGAAGGAAGACTTTCGGTATAAAAAAATTATCATGGAACTTGGTATAATGCCATCAGATGCCATCGCACTATACTGTAACAACAACAGTGCCATCACACTTGTTAAGGAGCTAGATCTCATCAAAGATCCAAACACATCGAGCGGTGGTTTCATATTATACGTGACTACCTCGAGAAGAAATACATCGAGGTGCAAAGAGTAGACTCCATGGACAATGTGGTAGACCCACTGACAAAGCAGTTGATCTCACAGAAAACTGAAGTCCAACTTGAGAAGATGGACTTTAAGTTAATGGTCAATTGGCTTTAGTGTAAGTAGAAGATTGTTAGATGTATGATCTAGAAGTCAATATGGTAGATATATTATAATTTTTTAGGACATAAATTTATACATAAATTTTGTAGGACGTAAATAGCCTAGAAGGCAATTTCATTTTCATTCTTGTGTAATGTATTCTTAAATCATCCAAAAATTAATAACTTAAATATATATACTCTCAAGAGTTGAGAATTAGAAACATGTATAATTAATTTATAAATTGCTCTCTATCGATGGATCATCATGAGGATGATGATTGATCCGATTAGATCAGCACATAGATCGCTTCCTTCGAGATAGATAAGTCTCTAGTCTACAATGTGGGGATACTAAGCAAGAGTACAAGTGGTTGTTAGAGAACATTGGTACTAAGCATGACCATATGAGAGATCACATGAATGTCTACTCACTCGTCAGTAATCTTTTCAATATTGTAGTAGTATGAATGGTTCTTTGACCTGCGATGCCTCGGTCGCTCATAGTACGACTGCCGTAGTTTGATTGTACATAAATATAGTTACATAACCATCTTGGTCGGAATCCATAATAAAAAAATCGATCAATCATAAGGTAACTATATTTAGAGGTTTATTTATTCAGTTCTACTGGATTGCCACTACATGCTGCTAGGTGTCACTAGTAGATTGTGAAAACTTATTAAGATCATTTTGGATCGATGATCCTATATGGATTTGAGTTAAAATTTATTTATTTATATTTTATATTTATATTATATATAATATTATCATATATTTATTTATTATTTTTATATTTTTATATATTTATATATTATATTATATATTTGTATATTTATATATCTATAAATATTATTATATATAAAAACCACGGCTCCTACATATATATATATTAAAAAATAAAATATTTAATGAAGCTAAAAGACTCCTTAAATAAAAACCTAAAATACTTAGATTAATGGTGATTTTTGATGATTAATGGTGAAAATTTCTTCAACATTTGTTTTCAAGTTTTAGCACCACTCCTAATTTAGATGTTTGTTGCAAGTTCATGGTCTTAACAAAGGACATTTGTTATTCAATTAGTTAATTAACACAAGTTGGTTTTTAGTCTTGCATGCTTGACTAATCGCTATAGTACTACTACTGGTAATTTGATTATCTCTAGATTGCAGAGTGGCCCTCGTATGCTCTCTAAGTCTCACATTGAAGTTTTATGTCTAAGAATTCAACTTTCAGATAATAGTTTTTGTCATATACCAATGATATGCATGTGCACTAGTAAATCTACAAATAGATTGCATTTAATACTAATATAAAATTGTATGCTAGAGTTTCAGCTTTCCTTAATCAAATTTATTGCTTGACCGATAGGCAGGTTAATAGAATATCAATCGCACATTAAATTTCTGCCATCTTTCAAGAATTAATTATCATTGAGATCTAAGCCAATGATATCCCAAATGATAGGGATGGCAATGAATCGGATATGGGTCAGATCGATCCAACTCTTTGCAATATGAAATACTCAATTGCTTTGTTGTTTTTTCAAATTTTTGCCTCCTCTTTGTTGATCTAGTCCAAAATACTACACTACACATATCTTCTCCATACATTCTTCAATAATTTTTAAACCATCTTGAACAATCAAATTTGAAATATATGCAGCATAATGCATATGCATAAGTGAACTACTATGAAATTTTTTCAAGAGAATTCTGATCATGGTATCATTGGTACTACAATCATCAACCATCAAAGTAGATAACTTCCTATCAATGTTCCATTCTAACAAGCATCAAGAAGAATATCCGAAAGAACTTCTTTTGTGTGTGGAGAAGGAACATAGATAGACCTATAATAAACAATGAAACAAAACATAAAAATATAGCTTAAATGAAATTACATATATATAATTAAAAATTACATTTTAAAAGGAGAACATACTTATGTATCTTAAAATCTAATTTTATAATGTCCTAGAGTCGCCAATGAAGGATGCTGTGACAACCATAAAACCTCTCTTTCTATTGCTTGAAGTTCACATATCAGTTGCGATGGCAACTCTACTTTGAATCTTCTCCGATGATGCTAATGCCTTTGATTTTTTATAATCATAAATTTTAAAAGTATTCCACTTGATTGTATTTCTAGAAACCATCTTAAATAATCATTGAAGAGAATACGAGTATCTTCTAAACCCAACATAATCAACTATACTAAGAGAGAACTCTTGCAAGATGATCATGTTTGCAAGCTCCTTTCTAGTTGCTTCATCATTAAAATAATAATTGCTTAAGCCCTCTTTACCATCCTTCTTATTTTGCTCATTCACCAAAAGTTTTGCCTCATATTCTTAATATTCCTATATTTTAGCCCTGGACATCTTTTTAAGTGTTCACACAAATGAAATGTCCCATGTTTGCTCCCTCCTAAAAAAACATTTTTTTTTTAATAATTGCATTGTGCTTTATCTTTCCAATCAACTTTTGTCTCCTACTATTTTCATCGATATCAACAATATTACAAATACATTGTAGAACTACTATATTTGCTCATGATGTTGATACTGGAGCCATGTCAAGTAATAAGGATCTTGGCTAACCCCAAGTGATGATAGGAGAGAGCTACAATTTTTTTGTGAAGACATTTCAGATCTAAAATATATTAAAAAACTATAAATAGAATATTATATATATATATATATATATATATATAGACTATCATTATAACATGCAGCCAAATGAAAAAAAAATGCATTTGTTGATAAGATGTTACAAATGAAAGTTGAATCTAGTCTATCATCCACTAGACTATGCATGCACTTGATCATTATCAATTTATCATATAGATTCTAAAGAGCATGATAAGTTGCAGATGAATCAGATATCTAACGTCAAAATCTGAGTGTCCAAGGCAACCCCCCTCCCCCCAAACCCAAAATCTTCGATGTAAAGCTCCCCTTTGAAACTAACCAATAGATACACTATGAAACATTAAACCAGCAATTATTTTAATATAAGAGCCTTGGAGTGCATCAACTTTGCATAGCAACTTCTGTATGTGTGCATTGCCAGTTTCCAGCTGATAATTTATCCCATTTCTTGAAGACTTCCATCGCAGCTAAGATGAAATAGAAAACTATTTAAGCATCAAATTTATACAGAGATACTTTACTAAATTGTTGCATAACAAGAATTAAAACACTCAAATAAGAGCACTTAAAAAGAGATTAAACATTTTGCAGCATCTCTGTTCTAAAGAAAATCATAAATTAAATCAGGGAACAATATTAGTATCTTTGTTGCAATTCTTAATTATGACAAAAATACCAATTACTCATATACTTCTCAAATTTTTTGACTTGTGTTTGCGTGCCAGTTTATTTCACCATATCCTTTAGTTTTGCATCTCGGCATCATATATTGAAATTGCTTGCAACGCAGGCAATAAACATGAAATGCATTGGGTGGTTGCCAACCAAAATATTCATTCTCTATTACAAATAATATACTAGAATGTCGATCTGAAATGAGGTAAATGTTCTGGCGTGAGGTGATAAACGATCTCGAGCAAACTAAGAACCAGCCCCAAATATTGGTTGACTCTTCATCTACTATAGCAAAGGCAAGTGGAAAATTTTGATTATTCCTATCAACAATAGTTGCAATCATCATCTTCTCCCAGTACTTTCCACATAAGAATATAGCATCAATACTAATTGTTGAGAAAAATACCTCAATATTCGATCCACAATAAGCTCACAACGAGGTCCAAAATGATGAATGGAGTCCAATAAGCCCAAGAACAACCCAAACGGAGTCCAGATTGAGAAGATACGTGCGAAAGAAGGTCAAAGTGGGATAGGTGGCCTTCAGACTCGTCGAAGGGATCCACCGGCAATGTCGGACGGTGGCAGTGCTGCCCAAAACTAGCCACGTGGGCACTGAGCCAGCCACGCGCTAGGCCGATCGAGTGCACGGGCCGCGCAGGAGTAGGCCGCACGCGTAGGCACCAGGCCCACGTGGTCCATCGTGGACTGCCGATCCACCGCAGCTCGCATGGACCCCCTGGCGTTTCTCTTTATGTTTTGCGTGGTCCATGGCATAGTTCCATGGACTAATCACGATCCAACGGTTCCGATGCCATTTGATCCTGATTAGAACTGCTTTGCGCATCTGACGGCCCAGGAGGGAGCCGGTCATGATCGGACGCTCCAGATATGATCTCGAGTGTGTTTAGGACTGGATTTCCTACTGAAATACTGTTTTTGAGTTTCTGGAGTCTATATAACTCTGATTGATGAATCGTTTATTATGTTAGAAAGCTGGCTACGTTTCAAAGGTACTGAAAGATTTTTTGAAAGATTTCAGAGAGCTTTTATAAGGATTTTGGGGCTTCTTATTGAGAGACTCTTGTACAAGGGTTAAGTGGTAAGTTTCTCTTGTATTGTTTAGTTTTCTCTCTTATAGTGAAGCTTTCCATGCCCCATGGAGACGAGCCCTTGGACTGATTCATGTACTTAGTTACTTTCTTATTTTATTTTCTTCTTTTTTTCTATCGTAATTCGTCGGTACTAGATCCTTAACAAGTAGTATCAGAGTAGCTGATATCACAATAGTGATACAGAGCCAGACAGTACCAGAGCACAGATTGCAACAGTGGATAAAGATTGAAGAATATGAAGAAAATAAGTATAATTAAGGTGGAGATCAACAGGTTCGATGTGAAGAGCAATTTTTTCTTATGGCAAGCAAGGATAAAGGATGTTCTCATCCAATATGGATTGATTGACGCTCTCTTGAATGACGAAATGCTAGCTACCATGGAGGTGAAGGATTGAAAGCAAATCCAGATATAGACGGTGAGCACAATCCATTTGTACCTAGAGGATGATGTAGTGATTCATATGCTTGGCGAGATTTTTCCGACGATGCTGTGGTCGAAGCTTGAGGAGTTGTATATGGCGAAGTCGCTCACCAACATGCTATTTCTTTGGAGGCAATTCTACCAGCTGTAGATGGATGAAGGCCAGAGTGTGTGGGAGTATCTATCCAACTTTTAGAAGATCCTCATCGATCTTCTTAGTGTTGGCAAAAAAGTTGAGGAGAAGACCAGGGCATTGGTCCTGCTAGTGTCACTTCCCCCTTCGTATGAGTCTTTGGTGATTACTCTTCTAGTAAAAAAGAGCACCATCAAGATGGACGAAGTCACTGCAGCGATACTCCAAAATGAGGTTCTCAAGAGAAAGAACTCAGCTTCGAGCTCAGATGGCAGCAACTCAACTTTGGCGATTTCTGAATGAGTAGGAGACAGTAGATGAAGTACCAGAGGATCGCGAGGAGGATGATCCAGGTCCAAGATGAGAGACCAAAGTAACATCAAATATTACCGATGCGACGAGTTGGAGCATCGTGTTAGAGATTGCCCGTAGCTCAGGGATCAGACGAGGACTACTGTAACGATGGTCAGTAGCGAATCAGAAAATGATGTCCTGGAGATATCTGATGAGATATCTACTTCTTTCTAGCAGTGGATTTTAGATTCTGCATGCACATATCATGTTTATTGTAGAGAAGAGTAGTTTGACTTTTTAGAGAGCAGTGAGGGTACTATTTATCTTTCGAAAGGATCGAGCTGTGCGATCAGAGGCATTGGGATGGTCAGCTGAAGGACACATGATGGTGTAGTGAGGAGATTGGAGGAGGTTTGATACATATCCAATTTCAAGTGAAATATTATCTCACTGAGCAGACTGGATTCAAACGGCTACAGGTGGGTAGCTGATGATGGAATCCTGAAGTTCATGCACGGCGATAGGATGATATTGGAGGGGAAGAACAAGATGAGAGGATATTACTATCTGATAGGAAGCCCAGTGCAAGGTGAAACTTCAAGAGCCAGAGGGAGCTCAGTGCGAGGTGGAGCTTCAGGTGGAGGTGGATCAGGCACGAGACGGAAGACTCGAAAGGATAAGAGGCGATGTTGTAGAGTGAAGTTTCTATTGCCGTAGGAGACTTTTTCGAGCAAATCTTTGGTCAGAGTGGACACAGCCTATGATGGAGGTGGCATCGAGTGGCTTGGCTCAACTTTCATGTTTGCCCATCCATGAGACAGCAAGCATGCCCTAGGGCATAGGGACAAGATGGATCATAAGCTCTCAGAGATAGATGGTGACCAAATATCGAGTCAAGATGGAGATTATTAAAAAAAAACTCAAGATTTGATTTATAATAAGCCTATAGTAGGGTCCAAGATGACGAATAGAGTTCAACGAGCCTAAGAACAGTCCAAACGGAGTTCAGATGGAGAAGATACGCAACAAAGAAAGTTAGAGCAGGATAGCGGCCTTCGGGCTCGTCGAAAGGATGCACCGACGATGCCGAATGGCGGCGACGCAGCCCAAAATCGATCGTGCATGGTGGTGCTGGGCCAGCCACGTGCTAGGCCAGCCGGGCATGCAAGCAAGCGTGGTGGTGCGTGCGGGCTGTGCAGGAGCAGGCCACGTGCGTGCAGGCACTAGGCCCACATGGTCCATCATGGACTGTCGGTCCACTGCAGCCCGCATGGACCCCCTGGCATTTTCCTTTGCATTTCACATGGTCCATGGTACCGTTCCATGGATCAATCATGATCCGACAGTTCAGATGCCATTCAACCCTAATCAGGACTGCTGTGCGCATCCGACGGCCCAGAAGGGAGCCGATCGTGATCGGATGGTCCAGATGCGATCTCGAGTGTATTTAGGACTGGATTTCCTACTAAAATATTATTTTTGAGTTTCTAGAGTCTATATAACTCTGATTTACAAACCATTTATTGCGTTGGAAAGCTGGCTACGTCTCGGAGGTGTTGAGAGGCTTTTTAAAAGATTTTAGAGAGCTTTTATGAGGGTTTTGAAGCTTTTTATTGAGAGACTCTTGTATGAGAGTTGAGTGGTAAGTTTCTCTTGTATTATTTGGTTTTCTCTCTTATAATGAAACTTTGCATGCCCCATGGAGGTGAGCCCTTGGACTGATCCACGTACTTAGTTGCTTTCTTATTTTATTTTCTTCTTTTTTTCTATCGTAATTCACTGGTACTAGATTCTTAACAAGTGGTATTAGAGTAGCTGATACCCCAACACTAATCACCGGTCAATAGTACTTGAGCCCTTCAATCGAGCATGCAAAAGCCCAAAAAACACGATCAAGTGTAGCACATGTTGGGTAACTAGTAGGAGTGCTAATGAATTTCATCCAAGATCCGGGGTTAAATTGCTCCACAACATGTAACCACTTAGGTAGTAGTTCATATGACTTATCCCAATCTCCAAATATAATGGCATTACTTTTTGCTTAGCCTCCCATAACTTTCTATAAGTGGATGTGTGGTTGAACCTATTCTTTAATACTGCACCAAGTCCAGCAACGAAAATAGTAGGTATTTATTTCACAAGATCATGTATTTTATTAACAATAAAATTAGAGTCTAATCCGCAATGATTCTGAAAAAGCATAGCAGATATACATGTATTGGGACCCGTATATCGTGTGATCTCAAAGTAGTCATATCATTTAATTGCTCGAAGCAACCATTGACATCCTGAATCCCTATTTTTACATCTGATAACCCAAAGCTTTGGCTCCGACCAATAATCTTAAACTCGTGATGCCTGTCAATTGAATACTGCTTTACTGTAGTTTGCAATTCTGTCTTATCTACAAAACGAAGCCCTTTACATAACCCATCACCTCTTTCCCATGCAATACAATGTGCTTCCAATGCAAAAGGTATTGACACATTAGCAGCTATCCAATCAACTTGATTGAATGTTCTAGAAGGTGCTTCAAACACTGCATAATTTGAAACTCATGTATCATGTAAATTTTTTGTATCATATGGACTTCCTACATCACATGATGTGCGGGCTTGCTAAGCTTCTTTTTCAATATCATCTTTGCTTGCTATATCATCTTCATGAAAAAGTTGATTATCCACATGAACAGTATCATCTACAAGTGTGTAACATGATGCTTGTCTGATAACAGTCTCTTGCACATCACTATCTACTCTAGCAAACTGGTCCTTTGTATATCTCAAACCGGTGTTCGCTGGAATATTTTGCATAATGTATGGACTAGAGTATGAAATAATCTATTCACTGACCTATGTTGTTATTCCCAAATCCCAACCAAGTCCGTCATAATCATCCTATTCAAGTTTGGTGTCATCAATGGGTTGCACATCTATGTATAACTCTGCATCTGATAGACATGCATGCAAATTCACATGCATGCACATCTATGTTTGAAGTTTCGGAGCCAATCCTTATAATTAGGTTCAATCAGTCTATGGATGTCTAGGATACGGGCTAGTGGGTTGGATGCAGACATTTTTATGTAGAGAGTCAAAGTTTCTAGTTAGATTTTATAATTAAGATTTGAATAATTTGTTTAAGAGTTTAATTTTTAAATAAATTAGCTCCCACTATTTTCTCAGATCCCTTCAATTCCTTCGTAGAGATGCGAAAATCTTCATGATTAATGATTTCTAGTGGGTGGTGCAGTTCCACCAACTAACTCATCACCTCATCTAACAATTATTGATGATGGGTTAGCCAATGAGTGAACAACTCTTATTCAATGATTCTCTAATCATGGTACACCCAAGCTTGATCTCTAATTCATGAATCTCATCATGCCCGAAATATTGATCTACTTCTTAGTTAAGTCAGACCCACCATTTGCATAGATTGGATTCCTAATTGGGTCTCTCACTGTATCCAAAATATTGAGCCCAATTCATCCTCCAACTGGTAGCATCCAATGCCTAATAGACATGGTTGCGACTTTTCAGTGCAACTAAACCACTGTGACCAATCGAGAATAATCAACCTCGAAAAGAGTCCGCACATCTACAATGGTGGAAGACCTTAGACTTAATCTTTTCTTAAGAAGATTTGATTTAGATCTCTTTAAACTTAACTTAGCATAGTCATAACCATTATGACTAACCTAGTGGCATGGGTTAGCTCGGATTATTAGCCAACTTATATCAGGACTGAGTCAATAAATATGGCCTGGTAAGTGATACCGATGAAAGGGATATGCCATTAACTCGACAAGAATGCATTCGAGTCGAGTAGCTTTCAATTAAAAATTAGTTGATCGTATCTGCAAAACTTACTTTAGACACCAAATTATTGAGCCAGAATCAATTAGGTTAGCCTACAATCCAGACTCTAACCACTGAGCCTAATTAGGTCTTAACTTGATCGATCACTCATGTAACTCAACCTTGACCTAGACTTAATCCTATTAGGCTGATCAATTTAAGCACCCTTGATCCCATCTAACCAACTCTTGATTCGGTTTGATCAACCGCTAGACCTAATTGAGCTACCAAAGCCCGAACCCAATTTTATGAATATATTTTAGATCTAAAAATTCTTAATTTTAGATCTAATATATTTCATAATCTTAATTTTTAATTAAGTTTGGGGTTCATAAACAAAACATTTAAATAAAATTCTAAGATTTTAGGATCTAGAATTTTGCAGAAAATAAGTTTTTGATTTCTGATTAAGAACGAACGCGCAGCACCCCTACACATCATAAGAACACCCCATTGAATGGGAGGAGAGCACATTTAAATCCTACTTTATTTTTATGATCGGACGGCCAAGGGGAACGCCTTAATCAAAAACATGGTAAATCTATAAAACTAGTTAGATCTACATATATATCACATATATAAAATTGATCTAACTTAAAAAATATGTTTTGCATACATCTCATATATCATATCATGCATATTTTTATATCTAAATTATCTCATAAATATCTAAAAAATAAAATTTAAATTTAATCATATCAAATTAAATTTATTCAAGATAACTTATAGAACTATTTTACAACTAGTCCAAACATGCATCTATCATATCTCATATGAACAAAATTAAATAGATTTATTTTCTATTTTCTATATCTAATTATAGTATTTATAATATCAAAAAATAGTAAATATATCTAAAAATTATAATTAATCAAATTAAATTATGATCATCCTAGACTATACATAGAATAATTCTATTCCTAGTCTAGTCATGCATCTCATACATCTTAGATCTAGATTATTTAATTTTCTTAATTTTTGATTTTAGATCTAATCATATTTAATGTGACATCTAAAATTATCTAATTATCAAATTAAAATTATATTAAAATTATATCTAATTAATTATAGAATCTAGCTTTGATGCCAATTGAAGAAAAAAAATCCTGTTTCTCGAAGTAGGTTCGTTCAGATCTGATTGGATCAAAAAAAATATTTTAAATTTTTTTTAGATCTAAATTAGATCTGAGACTCTTTAGATTTAATCTTATTGATCTTATAAAATAAAATAAAAATAAATTAAATATAATTTATTTATACCTTTATTTTGGATAATTCAATTACCTTATGACGATCCCGATGTTTGCTTGAGGTTTTGGACGTAGCCACGCAAGTGCCTGACCTCTATCGGTATCCACTCGAGCAGGATCTGAAGATCTTTTTTTTCTCAATCTATGCTCCAAAAATTAGATCTAGATCTGATTTTGAAGGTCTTCAAAATGGCTTTTGAAGATCAGTCATTGTCTCTTGCAGCAGTGCTGCCTTCTTCCTTTCTTGTCGCCTTTCTCTTGTTTGGACCGCACCAAACTCGTGCCCAAAGCTTCTTGGGTGTGGAGAGGAGAGAGAGAATCTAAAGATGGCATGGAGAAGGAGGGAGAGAAACTTTTTGGCGTTGGCAAGGGGCAAAGGATCTAAATCCTAGGTGCAGACAGGGTTTATATAGATCCTGCTGCGCCATACAGTGCCACATCATCCCGACCAATCATGGCTCTTTGTGTAATTAGATTTAAATCTGATTGATGGGATGACATCATCTGATCCAATCATATTAGAGTCTCTCACAAACCTCCTTAAGTGGCGCCAAGACTAGTCAAAGAAGACTCTTTGGCGCCACCTTAGTAGAAAGCATGAAGCAACTGGAGTCCCATCTGTATGGGACTCCAATCCTTATCCACTTTGGGTGCACGCCTCCCTAGGTGTGCGCTCCTTGTCTTTCTGCTATTTAGTAGGAGGACAAGGGTCAAAGCTCTCTTCTATGGATGTATGACACATGGGCAGATGTCTAAGTGTCAAAGGTCAACATTTGACCAAAGTCCAAAGACAAGATTTAGCAGGTGATGGAAAATGGCAGGTGTTGTCTCAAATTCATCTCATAAATTAAGACAACCCTTTTCTGACCTAGACAAGCTCCAGTCAGACTAAGTAAAGATTTCTGAGTGAGTTCAAACATATTTGGCTCAGTCGAGACAACTTTTAATGATTGTTAAAGAAGAATATTAGGCTCAATCGTGTGCTAGCACGATTTTCTTGAATTTAATTGAATCTTATTCAAATCAATTGAATTGAGTTAGTCCAATTAATGATATCCAAATCCAAATTCTTGTTTGTGTGATCCAGTTAGATTCAGTTTTATATGATAATGAGATATGTCATGATCTCTATCATCGACATCATCGAAATACCTTCTGATGGATCAAAACTTTTTTGATTCAGACAATTAGTATGATCGATCATCCAAATCATTCTAATTGCTCCCAAAATCCACCAGTGACACCTAGCAGCATATGATGGCAACCCATCAGAACTGAAAACGAACCTCTCAGTATAGTTACCTATGTGATTAAGTTTCTCTATCTTAAGCCCCGATCGAATTAGGGTTAAGCTGATCACGTCAAAACCTAATTTCCGTCATATGAATTGATCATTCAATTCAAGTCCAATGTGAAAATCCTAATAGAAACTCTTTCTATTATTTTACTTTGCCATGGCCATGGACTTATGAACTTGATTCTCATGATCATCATGGGGCTGCTCATCTTCTATCGAGGTAGATAGATCTCCTATTGGTGCAATCCAATTCCTACAATGACATGTTTATGCCAACATAACATCTTAGAATTCGAATGGCTAGAATCGAGTTCTGGTATGTCAAAACTATAATCCTAACCCTCAAGCTAAACCTAGATTTCGAGTGTCCCTCAGGGCTATAAAGAACAAGAATACCCATTGCAGCTTCGAGCCAACTTATTAACGGAGCAAAAGGTAGACTTTCTCATAAGATTGCTTAAGGTGTCACGCTCAGATACCCCTCATTTTCTAATGAGTATCCTGTATTCTCAAATTATAGTGTCTCCTACACCGTAGATGCAAGACTCATCTATCCTAAAGAAGCGATCGTGCTACCAACCTTTCGGAATCAATCACCATCCACATATGATTACTTATGGTCGGAAGTATTTATTAGTTGAATAATGTAAATTCATTCTTAAATTTCAACTCTTAGAATATGAACTATCTCATACCATTAACTTAAGAAATGTATCAATACAGATACTTTCAAATACACACTGTGATAAAAAAATAACTCATTTTTATTATTTATTAGTCAATAATTATTATATTTTCGCTCTTAAAATGTGTTTGACAAGTGCTGAGCTTAATTCTTAGACTTCACTAGCGTCCACACATATCGTACAAACTCCACTTGACCTAAAGCAATTGGCTATATAGATCTAAGTCCCATGTCTTCTAAGTGGGTTTCGACTTCGTCGCTGGCCACATAGGCGTTTGATGAGTAGGTTTGCCGCTGGCATCGACTCTATGCTGGTGACTAACCTTCTAGTGAGGTAATCGTTTTGTGATGGCTCGTAAGGTACTCGCGGAGAGATTCTGATGTATCGAAGGGGACCTTTGAGAAATCTGGATATGTTGATGCACCGATGTACATATTGAACCTGTGGCTCCTTATAGCTAAGAGCTATGGTACCAATTATGTGTCGCAGTATAGAGGAGATGGCATTCGATGCATCAATTGTCGATCTCTCGATGAATTTCTTATACTAGAATGCTCCTATCGCAGCTTCTGATGCAGCGATTATTTTGCTTCGCATGGGTGAAATCTGCTTCACCTATCTGCTTGAAACTCTTTCAACTGACAGTACCACCATTACATATAAAAAAACTCTCAGAAGTTGTACTTTCGATCATCATATCGGACATAAAATCCTGAGCTATATATCCCTGAACTTGGAGATTCCCATCTACAAAAAATCAACAATCATATCCTTAGTTTTGTTCTTATAGTACTTAAGGAGTATAATTTACGAGAAGCTTCCAGTGATCTATCACCTACATTCGAACTGATATCTGCATCATCGATGGGGTAGGGGGACGACTCACAATCATGGGGCTATTAAAATGGTCAGGTTCATGGTACATAATCATGGCAGTAGCATGTAGGCTGCCCTATTGTGCGAAGTGCATAAGGTGAATCTGACTTTGATTGTGTTTTCTATGCGTTCCTCTCGAGTTGTGTGTGTCTGGGGTGTGCGACATCTTTCTTTGGAAAGATTAATGCCATGTCTGAAGGGTACCAATCCCTCTTGGATTTTTCATGCTAAACCTTTATAACACTTTCTTCTATGTACATCTTCTATAGAAAGACACCTAGCATCCTATTCGTCTATCTTTATTAACCTTAATTCCTAGAATGAAGAGGCTTCTTCCTAGTCCTTCAGGAGATTCTTTAAGATAACCAATTTTAACTGTGTCAATATTACGAAATGATTCATTTGCTCAATAGAGGTAAGGTATATATAGTTAGCTGACGACAGTACGTAGAAGAGAATGAAATAGGGACTGCCCGACTGAGACTCTTTTTGAAGCTCAAATTGGTTCCTCCCTGTATTTTTAGATGTAAATACTAAAGTAATTTGATCACATCATTAAAAATGAGTAGAGTGAGCTCCTATGATGCCTTGCTTAATTCCATGATATTGGGATTATTTGCAAGCCTTGCATACTTTGTTGATCATATATCATTTGAATGTGAAACCCTGAGTGACTCTGTTCCTATAGATATGCTTCTCACTGGTATCCATTTACAGAATATATTTTCATAATCCATGTTGCCAATGATTTCCATTATCGAAATACGGCATAATAGCATGCAAGCAATGTGCGATGGATTTAGCCCTAGCTACTTATGTGACAAAAAAGGTATCTTGAATAGTCTAATTTGCCTTTGTGTTGGACTATAAATATTTGCCATTAATCTAGCTTGAAATGTCCCACAATTCCCATCCTGTATCAATCTTTCTCTTATAGATCCATTTCATCCAATAAAAGTACGTCCATACTTCCTGATGGATCTAGACAAGAGTCCAGATTTGGTTTAAGGTGCAGTCGTTTCAATCTTCTAACTTTATGCCATCTAACTATTTCCCGAGTCGATATTAATTTCTGCCTCGTCATATGATTTTGGGAATACATATAGCACATGAACCTCCATATACCTCAGGAGGAAACATTTTCGGTCTCTACTTCCTCTAAAATAGTATACCTATGGTAACTCTATGTAGAATCGGAGAAAATCTTTTCTCGTCGTAGACGAGATGGAGAGCAGTGATGTGTATTGGTCAAATCTGATTGGTTCCAGTAGGACCATTAGCTCATTGCCTCTTGTGAGGACTGTCTTCTCCTCAGCTTGATCTGCTTCTATATGCCCTGATCGTTCATTTTTATGTGGTTTAGCTTTTACTAAATAGCTATTTATTTAAGAAAGGAAGAAGTAAACATTCGCAACACCACAGTCAAACCATAGGGTCTTTTGGTGAAAGATTATAGATAATTAATATCCTAGATCGACTCTTTAATAGATATCCTATAGATATCGAGTGTCTTATAACTTAACTTGTCCACGTCTTATTGTCTTTATGACTATGCAATCGGACAGAACACCTCAAATTCTGAATGGCTTTCTGACTTTGTTTCTTACCATTGCTCATCATGTCTCATAACGATTGCGGTAAGAATGGGTTTGTATTTTTAGAGATAATACCGCGTATCAATAGTAATGTATATATGCATTGGAAGTAGAGCTATAGGTCTCCAAAGAAACTACGGAAGTGTTATGAAGCTACATTGAATAATTCGAGACATATCTAATAGGGTCTGGTTCTTGGCTTCCCAATTCTTGAAATTGCTGATTGAGTTAGGTATTCCAGTGGAGTGGTCCAATTGAGGAGGAGACTATATCATGTTTGCTTGGATAGTGGTTCAGAATTTCCGACTAAGGTATTCTACCTTCCCTTCGGAATCGCATCGAAAGAATCTTATATGGTTTTCTAGTTTGCTTTTCGATCTTCAGTATTTGAATTTTCTTGAACTTGTCAAAAGCTTTAATACTTTGTGTCCCATAAGATACACGTATGGCCATTACCTCGAGATAAATCATCAGTGAAATGATTATGAAGTAGATAATTATCTCTAATCGGTACCTGTGGTCAAATGGGCCGCACACATTCAAGTATTGTACTAGGGCAGGTAGTTGTTACGGTGCCCCTTCCACCATATCCTACAAAAGGAGAGTTTGGTCCATTGTGCCATGAAGATGATGATTATTACATAATTGGATATCAACTCAAAGTCAACAGATCCCATGTAGACGCCAGTTTTCTCCAATTTATTAATGCGCTATCTTCTGCTATAATGACCTAGTCTTAGGTGCCTAATGAGTGAGTACCGTTATCATTGCTGGACTATTCCTAGGGATTTTATTGATCTTTATGGCTTCATGATGTTTGTCCTCGATAATTAAGACAAGATACATCAAACTTTGTAACTGATAGAGACATTAACGAGGAAACACTTACAATTTTATTCTTTTCAATAAAAAATACAATGATCCTTAAGAAAAAAGCTAATTACATAGGCCTTCTTATGCAAACAGTGAATAGAAATTAAATTCTTATCTTGCAGCAGGCAAATAATAACAATTGCTAGTACTATAATCTAAAGTCATAGACGATAGTCGATGACGATAAGGATTCCTACGGAAGCAGTAATCTTGCTTCATTTTCGATGCAGTAGATCATCTCACATCCCTCAGCCTCGGCTGCTTAGTCCCAAGCATTCACATATGAAAGTGGCATTTCAAATAGCACTAGAACCAGAGTCAAGCTGCCAACTGGATGCAAGAAGAAATCCGTAAGGTTATGATCAATAAATTGAGCAATTATCGACCTCCAAAAGGATCTATCTCCTTTATTCTTCAGGGCTGGCCAAGTATATGTGGGCAGTTTCCGCTTCCAATGGCGTCAGTATTACAATTGTAAAATAGCTTTCTCTTTAATCTATACCTTCTTTCTAGCTTTGCCTCCTTTTTCTTTCCACTCTTCCACTTTCTATCTTTTTAACATGCGGGGACTTCTTCTTGCTTTCCAAAAAGACCTTTCTCTAAAAAAACAAGTTCATTCTCCATAGCAAAGTATTGAGCCCGTTAAAACTTTCATAAGAAAGCTCAGCACAGACCAGTAGTATTCATAAGCTCGATCAGAAGTACTCTAAAGTTTTACAGTATGTATATTCCTGGAAACTGCCCATTACACATTCAGTCAAGGATTACAGAATTATGTCATTCGTGCAGATCCTGGTCTATTTTCATTCTGAGCTTTTCAAGTCTTCCAAGTTTCTTGATCATCATTAAATAATGATTCTTGGATCTGACCTGTCCATCACGATTTTTTTAGTGTTATAACAATCGTTTAGTGGATTGATTATGGGCTAGTCAAGACCCTGTTCACGCAAAAACTGCTTCAGGGAGCTAACATCTTGGTGCGAACGTTCTTGATATCTTCATGTAGCACTGAATTGATCTCATCAGACAATCACCAACATTAGTTAATCTGAGCTTGTTTCTTCATAGACACGACCATTCAATAACTTTCAAGAGATGCTCCTCTGTATCAGGCAGATGGTGGACTGTAACAGTGGAAAGAAATCTATAATACCAACAATATGAGTTAACTTTTAGAATATTCCAATGCATTTTTGAAGTTTCGAGTCAATTCTTCTGTAATAGTTCGTATACTAATGTTTAGGATACGGCTAGTGGCTTATGTAGATATTTTCTAGTAGAGATCAAAGTTTCTAGTAGATTTTAAATTAAGACTTGAACAATTTTTTAGGAATTGTGATTTTTAAACAATTAGCTCCTACTTTTTTTGGATCTACTTCCTCTCCGTAATGCAAAATCTCTATGTAATGAATTTCCTAGTGTGGTGGTTCCAACACGACTCCTCACTCCTTTAACAGTTATTGATAAT